>JAGTTD010000002.1:19819227-20309227 GCA_018398585.1 Simmondsia chinensis
TTAAAGAAAGTAAGAGGATTCTTAGGCTTGACAGGGTACTACCACAGATTCATTGCTGGTTATGGAATCATTGCTAGGCCATTGATAGATATGCTCAAGAAAGATGGTTTCCACTGGAGTGAACAAGTGACCGAAGCCTTTGAAAGGCTTAAGCAGGCTATGACCATGTCCCCTATCCTTGTGATGCCAGATTTCAGGCTACCTTTCGTATTAGAAACTGATGCCTGCAACACTGGCATTGGAGTTGTTCTGTCCCAAGAGGGAAGGCCCGTGGCTTTTCTTAGCCAAGCTTTGGTCCAAAGAATCAAGGGTTGTCGATTTATGAAAAAGAATACATGGCTATTCTTCTTGCTGTGCAAAAGTGGTGGCATTACCTTGAAGGGCACCTATTTGTGATCAAAACAGATCACCAAAATCTCACGTACCTTCTTGAGCAACGAATCACAACAAGAGTTCAGAGGAAAGACTTAATGAAAATGCTAGGCCTAGAGTACAAGATTCAGTACCGAAAGGGTGTTGAAAATGCAGCAGTTGATGCTTTATCAAGGCAATTTGAGGAATCTGCAGCTGAAGGTCATTGTGCTGCAATTACTCAAGTGGTGCCTTCCTGGATGACCGAAGTGATCAATTCATATGAACATGATGCGTTTGCTCAATCCCACATTATTCCTAACTGTCTCCAATCTAGTTCTCCTACAGATCAAGCTGGTTCTCTTATAGATCAAGCTGGAGTGACTGTCAATCAGGGAATTATCAGAATTGGTGGGATGATATACATTGGGAAAGGTCATGGGAAGCAGGTCATTAGAGCTTCACACGACTCACCTTAGGGTGGACATTCAGGGGTAGAAGGTATTTACAGGAGACTAAAGCTGCACTTTCAGTGGGTCGGTATGAAAAGAGAAGTACCAGACTTTGTGCAACAATGTGAAGTCTATCAGCAAACCAAGATAGAGCATACCCCTTACAAGGGATTATTACAGCCACTTCCCATTCCGGAGGGTGCTTGGAGTCATATTAGTATGGATTTTATCGAGGGGCTACCCAAATCAGAAGGGAAGGAGATCATTTGGGTGATTGTGGATCGTTTTACCTAATTTGGCCATTTTATAGCACTCCATCGCCCCATTACCGCACAGACGTTAGCAAGGGTATTCTTGGATCAGGTGTACAAGCTCCATGGGCTACCCCAGTCCATCGTTTCAGACCGTGACCGGTTGTTCGCCAGTTCATTTTGGCGTGAGCTGTTCTTGCTGCTGGGAACAACATTAGCTATGAGATCCTCATATCATTCTCAGTCTGATGGCCAAACTGAGAGAGTTAATCAGTGCATTGAGCAATATCTCCATGGTGTGACATTCACACATCCTAAGCATTGGAACAGATATTTGTCACTCGCTGAGTATTGGTATAACACTCACTTCCATTCTTCTTGAGGAGCCACACCTTTCACAGCTTTGTATGGCTACGATCCACCTTCGCCATTGATTCAACAAGGGGCAGTATCTCAGGTTGAAGATGTTAATGTAATGCTACAACCGAGGGCTTAGTTGGCAAGACAGCTTAAGGATAATCTTCACTTGGCACAGGCTCGAATGAAGTTTTTTGCAGACAAAAAGAGGGTCGACAGAAACTTCAACGTGGGAGATCTCGTTTACCTCAAATTACAGCCTTATAGGCAAAGCTCAGTAGCTGTCCGTAAAAATATCATGTTATCTGCAAGGTTGTATGGGCCTTACAAAGTTCTTGAGAGAATTGGTAAGGTACCTTATCGTTTGGAACTACCAGAGGATAGCTTAGTGCATCCGTACTTTCATGTTTCCTTACTAAAGAAGCATGTTCCTGATCCAAAGAAGGGAGCAGTAGCTATCTTACAAGCTTCCAAGGGAGAGTTAATTCTCGAGTCTATAGCTGTTTTGGCCAGCAGAACTGTGCAGAAGTTGGGCAAGCAAATTCTGGTGCAATGGGCAAATCTGGGTAATGGCAGTACCTCATGGGAAAGTTGGAAGTTTATCAAGTCACAATTCCCTTCTTTTCATTCTTGAGGCAAGAATGTGCTCAAGGGGAGGGTATTGTCATGATCGGATTTGGTTCTAAGGCTTTTCCCGGGTGTTTTGATTCAAATGTTAGTTTTTAGCAGTTTTGGCGCCAATTTCTTTTGTGTTGTGTTTCCTTGCTGATTTGTTGCTGTTAGTCGGTTAATATCTGGATTTTTTGTCTAGATATTTGTTTCTTTGTTCTCTTCTATAAATAAGCATTGTATTGTAAGATGTGGGCATTCAATGAAAAATACATTCCTTCCTTTGTTCATTTCCAATTTCATTCAATTTTGTCCTTGTTCTATCTAGGTTAAGCTCAAGAATTATCTTGAGCCTAACAGTCTCTTAGGGTAGTATGCGAGACCTAGGATCGAATCATAGGGGGGAGAAGGGGGCTAGGGAGTTTGGGGAGGGTTGCCCCCTTGTGCAACCCATGTGGCCATCCTTGCCATGTATTGAGAAAATATGTATATCCCAATACCCATATGAGGCATAATTTATAGCATTTAATCAAATAGTACAACTTTTTGGGATGTTTACACCGCACCACCTTGCATTTTTCAAAATGTGTCAATTTATTGTGATATTATTTTAAGCACAGAATGTTGTCCAAGGGGTATATTTATTCATTTTATTTCATCTTAGTTCCATTCTTACTTAGTCTCACATCTGTGACAAGCAGCCACCTTGTTTCCCTATGTCGTAACGTTGTCCAAATGGTGTAACTTCATGTAGATATTGGGAAAAACTGGGATAAATAATAAAGATGCTCTTTAGACTATTTGTAGCACTTAGAACAATAGTACATAAACTAAATTCGCACGACTAAAAAGATAGAAAATAAATTGACATATCGAGCGAAGTATTAGGCACTATGGCTTAATAACCCTAATTTTATTTAAAGAAAAGGACCCTTCGTTTGTATTTATTTCAAGCATTAGCACGCCATTCCTCTGTCTCTTATAATTGCAAGTGATAAAATCGGCTGCAGTCCAGCTCCAAACATAAACAAATAAAAATACAAAGTTGATAAAGAACCAAGCAAAATCACACCTTACTTTAAATGGCCTTAAATGACACTCTACGTAATAACACAATGAGGATCAAAATGCCAAACACTTTTGCATGTTAAATGCCAATGTTTGATGTAAAGATTCAGGCTTCAAATAGAAACCCAAGCGTTATTCAAGAACAGGCTGATTTTAAGAAAATATATGCTCACTCGCTCACTTGGTATGGATATTTGGGCCAACGTTCAACATCAACAACTTAGCATTCCCAATTAAGGGAAGTGTCAGAGCTAAAAGTGTGAGAACCCACAATTTTAAATTTGAGAGTAATTTCCTACTTATAATTTTGAGTGTCTAGAATTTTCTTCTTGTAACTCACCTCAAGTATTATTTATTTTCTCTTATAATAATTATGTTCATTATTTCTCTTAAAACTTAGAATTTGTCATAAGACTTTTGGGCTACCCGTAGGTATTATTATGATTTATTTACTAATCTTTGGCATATGCTCATCCTTTATTAGTTAGGATGACCTTTGATTCCATTAACCCTATTTTAGCTCATAATTATTATTATTGCATTATTTCCTGTTACCTTTGATTTGTATGATTTAATTCATTACTTCCTCATTAGTACAAATTATTATCATAATATAAGTCACTCTTAGCCTACCCCATTTAGTGCACCAAGTCTTTCACCTACCCCACTCCTCTTCTATAAATAGCACACTCCTAGCCAAACTTTAAGCATCCACAATTCATATTTTGCAAATAAAAGTGAGAGTTCAAAGAAAGGAGAGCCAAGTGTCACAGGCCGCCTTTGGCTGACACTGTCCCGGGTGCTCAATAAGCAACATATGCCATATGGGGTCTCCGAAGCCTGTCCGGTACTAACGCATATGTGTTGAATCCAGGTACGTCCCGTGGTCTGCCGTGTTTTTCGTCTCTTGATGGCGCATACTGCTGCTTGTTGACCCATGGGAGTAGGCTGGCCCGGCCCTAGTCTCAGGGGCCCCGGGCGCCGCACAAGTGATCTGCGCTCAGCCCGTGACAAATGGTATCAGAGCGGGGCTCATGACACGAGAGTAAGCAGCCGTGTTGGGACCAGGATCTGTCTGAGGCGGAGGAGGGGGACACTCTTGGGGTGATGGGAGTTGCCTACATCCCTGGTGCGTTGAGCGAGTTTGTCCGTGGGTATGGACACTTCTTGATGGGTGGAGCACTCTAACAAGGAACTTCCGGAGTGAAGTTGAGTGGCTCGTTGTTCCAGATGTGGAGTAACGCGCACCATGTTGTTGTGGTGTGGTCAGGGTTGCTGACCGTGAGGCTGGCTTGCTGCGTGAAGATTGAGACGATCCTTGGGAGGAAGCGCGATGACGCGCGAAGAGCTGTGTCAACAAGCGTTGTGAGAACGAGACGTGTACGTGGTGTGCTATGGTGCGTGGAGCTGGCAGGTGGTGCTTTGAGCACGCTGCTTGTCGTTGAGTGTGTGTCGATAGCATCGAAGTGTCACGCGGGAGGGGGCGACGATGATGTTGCCCTGTGACCAAAGGATTGCTAGAGAATCGGGGAAGCGATGATGGGCAGTCACCCGCAACGAGGACGTTTGCGGATTTAGGTGGGGGAGAGTGTCACGGGCCGCCTTTGGCTGACACTGTCCCGGGTGCTCAATAAGCAACATATGCCTTATGGGGTCTCCGAAGCCTGTCCGGTACTAACGCATATGTGTTGAATCCAGGTACGTCCCATGGTCTGCCGTGTATTTCATCTCTTGATGGCGCATAGTGCTGCTTGTTGACCCATGGGAGTAGGCTGGCCCGGCCCTAGCCTCAGGGGCCCCGGGTGCCGTACGGGTGATCTGCGCTCGGCCCGTGACACAAGTCCAGGAAAGCTACTCTATAGCTTAGGCTTGGGATTTCAATAAAGCTTTATTTCTTCAAGTAAGTGGCTTATTCATTGACTTTTCCGCCCTTTTGGCAAAAATTGCTTACTACTTTATTTTACCTATGTGCTACTATATTTTTTGTTTTGTTTGTTTTCTTCAAAAATACTTCTCTCTAACTTACTCATTTCTCTATATGTTGAGAACTAAAATGGGATCAAGTATGATTTTTTTCTAAGTTTGTGAACATATGGAATTTAAGATTGGTTATGTTACATTGGTTTATGAAACTTTGGAAATTTGATGGGGTTTGTGCCTTAAGATATGTCATGATTTTGTATTATTCGCCTTCTATGCTTACACGCAGTTTAAAATGGGATAAATTTGACTGTAAATTCCTCAGATTCCATAAACTAAAATAAAGAAATTTTCCATGAATAGGCCTTATAATCCCAAGTAAGGAAAAAAGAATAATACAACCTAGGGGAAGGAAGTACCTATACATCCAAATGCTTAGTGCCAAAATTTAAAATCTTAACAACAATTGGAAAAGTATTAAATAGAGAACTTATGCAAGCCATAAGGTACAATAAGTCTCCTATGATTGCCACAAATTCCAAGGCATAGTGGCTAAGATCATTGATCCCCACATAAGACACACCTCGCCTCGTCTGAGAATGATAAACAACTAGGTGAGTGTAAAACTCTGTAATTGGAAAACCCGACAACAAAAACAAGGATCAAGCATTCTTTGTAAGATAAAAAACCCATTTAAAAAGCATATGATGTAGAGCATTAGAAATCACTCACAAAGACTTAAGGAAACAACTTAACTTTTAGGTCTTAAGGCCCTAGGTTGTGGTTGCATATAATCCCTGCGACTGGGCTCAGAATTGGCTTCTTAAATAGGTCTGCGGCCAACTTCGGGTTCAGAGGAATGTTTCAAACAGTGCATTACTAACAGAGATGGTATAATTCCCCATTGAGGGCTCAGAGGTGTCTTACTCGTCATCATAGGGCACAACCCACAAACATAGAAGGCGAATAATACAAAATCATGACATATCTTAAGGCACAAACCCTCCTATGTTCGTTTGGAGTTAAGGCGTGAAATAAAGTATTGGTATAGTGGTTTGTCTCCCAACTCTCCCCAAGAAAAACGTCTTATATTCAAAGCTCATCACTCCCTTCCCCAAATGTTGGTTTTCCTATTGAGGGAAAAAGTTATACTCCTTATAATGCCAAAGAAAATTATGGGAGGTCTCAAAGAAAATAAAAATACTAGAAGACGATTAGACATAATGGAGATATTAAATGTAACTGAATATATCCTTGAGGTTAATATTGTAATGCCGAAATAAAGTTCTGCTATCCATGTTAAACAAACTTACACACAGTTTCAGTTATGAATCATGGATTGCAACTAACCCTGCTGAGACAAGAATTATATCCGGCATGAACCTTTGAGCACAAGGCATAATGACTTCATCAAAGACGTTTCTCATAGCAATATCACCGAACCCTCCTGGTAGAGGTAAATTTAACGTGGTTCCTTCACCTAGGCCATGACCTACATCATGCATCTTACCTGTACCAGGGTAGCTTCCATCCTACACCAATAATTAGCAACCATCAACTACAGTAAAATGAAAGTAAAAGCTCCCATATGCTTGGAATGCGACTTCATTTCACTGGCCAAAACTATACCTACACTGATAGCCAAAATAAATAAGAAATTTATGTTACTTAGTTTTCGATCCAATTGATACTTAAAAAGAAAAACAAAGTATCATCCTTGTAGTTAGGTCAATAAAGAAATGCATAGAGTTGGCGGTCTTTTCAGCCTACTTCAAGCCATGATGTTTTATCAAATAAGATATTATCACCCGTCCATGTATGAGATACATGGTGTAGTGGCATCATGGAATTGAATCATTGTCCATGATGACTTCACTGTGATGAGACTTGTGCGTGTCATTACACGAGTATCGAAGGTTGTATAGTGCAACTAATGCTTGCAGAAATCAGTAAAACCCCTATGATACAACAACAACAACAACAAAAAAACCCAGTGTCCCAAGGGCTCCCGCCTGAGTAGGATCTGGGAGTAAAAACCCTATGATATTTGTAAATATGATTTACAGGCGGATTTGCTGGCTACATTTTAGGCACAAAATCCCTAAATGTATGAAACAAAAATGTATAGATCTGAATGCCATAAGAAAAATCACACTTCATTGTATAAGAGCTAACAACAACAACAAACCCAGTGCCACAAGGGCCCCCGCCAATGCAAGGTCGAGGGGAGATATACACAATCTTGCTTGAGAATTTCCAAATAAACAGGGAATTGGGTAACCAAAAGATCTCAGGTGTCGAGGCCGTGTAATCGCTTTCTTTAAGGCTTATTTCTGAGTACGAAGTATGCTCAGGGATACAACGACAACTAAAAAAGAAGTGAAGATGTGTAAGAGGAGAGACGGTGAGACGAATGAGAATGAAGTTTTTCAAGACTTTCATAACACTTCATTATGAATTCATTCAAGTGTTTCTTGCAATTAGTTTCCATAATCTCATCATCATCTCAACATGAGAATGAAGGGGTTGTTTATAGATTTCAAGTGTTTCTTCATGAAGGGACACGTCCCTTCACGAAGTGACACTTCCCCTTTTTAATATTTCACAATACTTGTAAGCAAACACTTTTCATGTGTATTTTTTTCAAATGAACCAGAGGGAATATTTATATAAAAGAGGGCTTAAAGACGTCCTAGAACATCACCGAAAGAACTGCCAAAAAGAATTGGAAAAATTACGTTACTTTAATTCTGTAAGATCTGTATGTTGATACACGGGCCCCGTGTGTCAACATACAAACACTTCAAATTAGTTCTATTGAGCTGTGTGTCGACACACGGTACTTGTGTATCAACACACTGTATACAAGCCAATACATTTCCAAATCAAGTGTGAGACAAACTTCAAACACTTTATTCATCACATATATTTTAAAAATACACGAACATTCCCCCACCATTTTCAAAATACAATCATTCTCAAATAATCAACATCTCAAATCAAAGGAGGCCCTATTGTGCATCAACGAGGGTGTCTCACGACTGAACCCCCAGCTAGTGAAGAGACCATACAGGTAATCGGATCGAAAATGGTAGACCAAGCTTTGAACCATACAACCCATTTCACTAACCAACTATCTAAGAGCACACAAGCAGTACTCCTTGTACACACCCTATAACTCTCAGATTGACACATTTATGGTCTTATGCCTTGCACCCTTCGTGAGTGTTTCAAGGCCAAATTCTTAGTCAAAAATTACCCCTTTGAAGCGACCAAAGTTTAACACACATTAAGGTGGACCTCATTGATCAATTCCCTGCGATGCGACATTCAGTAAGTTCTGAAAACCAGGTCCATTAAGAGTATTAGCTCATCCTCTTAGAATCTCTGACATAGGTACCAAGCAGTTCACACTCGGAATGGAAAATTGTCATTTATTGCTTGCAATCACAAAGATGACAAGTCTCTCCCATTGAACCTGAGACCTAGAGTCATACTAGGCGTCAAGTTGAGGGCTTATCACGGGCATCTAATAATGATAGGTTTCACACCATCCCTTCATCTATTTATTATCAAGTCTCTAGCACTATTTTTAAGTAAGAGATCTGCTAGATTCTGATTTACATTTTCAAAATCCACAGTGATCACTCAATCTTTCATGATTTATTTCACTTAACAATATTTGACACTAATGTGTCCGGACTTTCAGTGATACATCTCACTCTTATACATTTGAAAGCACATCTCGCTATCACAATGGACGGAAAAAGTCAATATTGGCTTAGGTCGCAAAGGAATCTTAAACACAAGATCCTTTAATCATTATGTTTCTTTACAAGCAAAAACTAGAGCAATAAACTCTATAATCACAGTGGAATTAATAAAACATGTTAGTTTCTTGAAACCCAAGGAGCAACGCCCCCACCACTTTGTGACATTCACCCGCTTTATAAGTGTAGTCCTTCTTATAGAATATACAACTAGCATCCAAGTATTCTTCTATATACCTTAGTCCAAGTACTCATTAAAGTTAGCATCATAATTCATGGTCATTCTAGTACCTTATGTACCATATACAAGTAACCTTTACATACATAGCTAGTTATATACATATAGCTATCCAACAACAAAGGCTACATCTAACCTTTTAAATTCCAATTATATTGTTGAAGTACTTTCACTTGGTGCTAAGCATTCATACCAAATTTCAATCATGTAATTAACACATATACATACAACAAATCCTCTGTCATTGTTAAACTAGTCATATGCACTTTTCGGATTCATTAATTGCCTCTTCAAAAAGGCAATATTGCAAAACTTCATAGTCTTGTCATAGGATTACAATCTATCACACAACAATATTGAACTTTAATATTCGTATTATCTCTAGGTCATTCCTCTAGAAATATATAAATCTGATCTCTTGAACTTCTCTTTTCACATTCTTTTACTTTGTCAAAGTTCTAGAGTATTTTCAGGGATTTTTCCTCAATCATGATTTTCATCATAATATACTTTACTTCACATAATCACTATGCATCATTCAATATCAATAACAGACTCAAAGTCACTTTTATGTACTCATTCACATTACATCTTAAGAAATTCAATTTACTCACAACTCAGTCATACGAATTAACATGCCATTTATAAGCATCAAGCTTTATGGGTAACAAAAGAGTCATCAGAATTCAATATTTATATATTCTTTAAATTTGTCACGTTGATGACTAAAAAACATCCTAACATGTGAATATAACATCACACAATAATCTTATTTACCAAGCAACAATTGCATATAACTATCACCCAATTTGAGTATTTTAACATTCATTGTATAAATGCACTTTACTTTAACCAACTGCTCAATCATCATATACATATGCCCTTAAAGTGCAAGTAACATTTACTTCAACCGCATTAATCATGATGAGTACACAGTTGATCACAAAATCATTTAAACCAAACAAAAACCCAAAATTCCAGTTGCTAGTTGATCACAAAATCCGACTTAACTCTGATTCCCTATGAATACGACCCGTATACTCGATTTAGCTATGCTGATCTCGTATGCTTGCGAGTACACGGTTTGAAAACACACTTTTAAAATCACATTAGGTACCAACACGCAAGCATCGGATCCCATTATAACTTCGAAGTTAAGCGTGCTTGGGCGAGAGTAGTACCAAGCTGGTTGACCTCCTAGGAAGTCCTCGTATTGCACCCCTCATGTTAGGGATTCTCGAAAACAGCTTCTCTTTGGGATAGCACCCTGAGAGGAGAAGACTACAAACACCCCCCCCCCCCCGACCCTGCTTAGGCAGGAGCCCTTGGGGCACTGGAGATGTTGCTTTATATAGCCTTATAATTTTTATTCTCATCATACATAATATTCAACTCCTTAAATAATACTGAATATGTGAACAAAATTTAAGAAGTACAATGTTATCAAATAATTTGAATAACATTACTTTAGGCCTAAAAAGTTGAAATAGTTAAAGATTTTTCTAAACTCTTTTCGAATAGATTATCATATAATCTTAATTAGGATCTCATCCCAATTAATTATTTATTTATTCAATTTTATTTAAATAATAAAATAATAATATTTTTTTTAATTTGGGGGGGGGGGGGGGGGGGGCACGCCCAGCACCCTGCTGGGCACCTCCCACCCCTAAAAAAATTTATTTTAATACTATTATTTAAATAAATAATTAATTAATTAATCCTGATCTTAATATCATTAAATTGTAAACCGGATATCTAATTCAATTAGATATTCTATGTAACGTTGTATGTATCTGGATCATGCAGCTATTTGAATGTCTAATCTCACTAGATTATTTAGAAATATACACCCATTACTTTAGTTATAATTCATCCCAATTTAAACAATTTAAATTTGATGAATAGCAACCTTGTTATTACACTCTTTAATAACACAATCAGGTATTCTTTATTTTGGATTAATACAAAATATTCAACAATTGAATATTTCATACCTAGGTTCAAATCTAATCAAATTAGACTAATAATCTAAATCGTTCAACTCTTTGAACATTCTAATCTTATTAGATCCGATTTAAGATTACGCTCCTTTATTGAATCCTGACTCATATAAAATTTTAAACAATTTAAAACTTTAATGAACCTTCAATCTTGTTATTGAACTCTTTTAAAAACAATATTCAGGATAGTCTTTTTCCTTTAATAAAATTCCTAATTTCATACTTTTCGTAATTCTACATACCCCAATTTTATCGAACCTGATATTTTGATGTCAATTATGAAAGTATTCAGAGTTGGCTCTGATATCAATTGTTGGGAACATATTTCAATTTTTTTCCATAAATGACTAGAGCGGTGTTGTGAAATGTATTGATGTTGTATTGAATTGTAGGTTGTGATCTTAACCGTGGGTTAATTGGCAGGAAAGTGGGTTTAGTTAGATATTTTTGTAATTGTTTCCGCTTCTTGCTTTAGAGGTATAAGTAGTGTCCTTTGATACTTGTAATACTCATTGAATGAAATACAACTTATTCTTCTCATCTCAATTCTATCTTCTTCCTCATCCCATACTATATTCTCCTAGGCTATGATCTAAGATCCTAAAAATTGGTAACAGAGCTTGTGAAATTACATTCATTCATGCTGGCCAAGAGAAAGAAGCAAGACTCAATGGCTGGTGATTCAGTTGGAGATTCGAATTAGGCCATGCAATTAACTCAATTGCAACGGCAGCTTCAAGATTTGGTGATTACAATGGGTGATGAAGATCTGGGTGATGTTGTGGACAATTTCAATAAAGTAGACCAGATTGATTCTGTTAAGGAGTATGACACGGTTTGAGCATTTGAAAGCAAAGATGATGGCCATTAATCCGGGAGCAAGTGAGGCCTATTATGTCTCAAGTTTCATTAGTGGTCTTAAGCTCAAGATCAAAATTTTGGTGAAGGCTCTTAATCCACAAACATTGTCTAAGGCATATTCAAAGGCAAGATTGTTTGAATCCTCAGTCTTAGCATTACCGGAAAGAGGGCAAAAAGGAAAGTTGAATGTGTACTCCACTCCTCCATTATAGCAAGTATCACCGGGGAACATCCAAACCATTGAGCTTGGAAGAAAAGAAAGCCAATAGTTATTTTTAAGTGTAACCAAATGTACTTTTTTGGCCATAAATGCAATCCAAAGTTGCTAATGTCAGTAGCTGGTACTGAAGCAGGAGCGGACCACGAAGAAGTGCCAGAATCTGGTGTTCACATAGAGGAGCTAAATGGAGAGTTAGATGATGATGAAATAAAGATTTCAATAAGAGCCTTAATAGGAAGTGGTACTCATAATACCATAAGCATCAGGGGAGAGGCTAATCACAAGTCATTGTTGATATTGATTGATAGTGGGAGGACCCATAGCTTCTTAGATCCAAAGATTGTCACGCTGGTGGGGCATGAATTGATCAAGACAAGCCCACTTGCAGCAACTGCTGTAGACGGCAATTCAATGCTCACACAAACTAAATGCAAACAGTTCAATTGGGAGATGCAAGGACACCAGTTTGCTTATGATTTCAGGGTCTTGAAATTGGGAGGCCGCGATATGGTTCTTGGTGTTGATTGGATGAAGACAGTTAGCCCAATTATCTTCGATTTTGCCAAGCTTTCTTTGTCTTTTGAAAGGAATGGATTTTCAATCAGGCTTCAAGGCATTGCTGAGCAAGGATAGTTGCAGCTTATGAGTGGCAAAAGATTACAAGGGGTGATCAAGATGAGTGATTACCCGTAGATTGGGCAGCTTTACTCCCTTAGTGTTGAACCTATGGGAGCTCAGGTGAATTCTAACCCCTCTATTAGTAGGTTGTTACATGATTTTAAGGACTTATTTGAGCAACCAACTAATTTTTCTCTTAAAAGATCCTTCGATCATGCCGTACCACTCAAAGCTAACTCCAACCCCGCAAACCTGAGGCCTTATAAGTACCGACATTCACAAAAGAATGAAATAGAAAACCAAGTGGAGGAGCTCCTAAAAACCAACTTCATCAGGCATAGCTATTGTCCATTTACTTCTCCAGTCATTCTAGTTAAAAAGAAAGATGGTACTTCCCGTATATGTATTGATTACAGGCAATTAAATTCCCTTACAATCAAACATAAATTCCCCATTCCAATAATTGATAATCTATTAGATCAATTGTACGGTTCGGTTTACTTCTCCAAGTTAGATCTAAGGCAAAAATATTACCAAATTCGAGTAGTGGAATAAGACATCCATAAAACTGCTTTTAGAACACACCATGGACACTTTGAATTTGTGGTTATGCCATTCGGTTTGTCAAATGCTCCTGCCACTTTTTAGGCCTTGATGAATTCCATTTTCAATCCCTTTTTGAGGAAGTTTGTCTTATTATTTTTTTAATGATATTTTAGTCTATAACCCTTCCTTAAATTTGCATATTTCCCACCTCCACCAAGTTTTCTAGATAATACGTCAACACAAACTCTTTGCTAAACTCTCAAAATGTACCTTTGCCCAAACTTAAGTAGAGTACTTGGGACATGTTATTTCGTGCAATGGGGTCACCACTGATGCTTCTAAGTTCCAGTCTATGAGAGATTTCCCACTCCCACATCCCTCAAGTCATTGAGAGGGTTCTTGGGGCTGACAGTATACTACAAGAAGTTCATTTGTGAGTATGAAATCGTTGCTAGGCCTCTCACTAATCTCTTAAAGAAGGATGCTTTTCCTTGGAGTATAGCAGCCCAAGAAGCTTTCAAGAATTTGAAGGCACCCATGTGTTCAGCTCCTGTTTTGAGTATGCTAGACTTTAGTGAGCCTTTCCTCATTGACACGGATGCTTGCAACACAGGTGTCAGTGCATTGCTTTCACAAAAGGGCAGGCCAATAGCTTTCCTCAGCCAATCCCTCAGTCCTAAGCACTTGAATTTGTCTATCTACTAGAAAGAGTATTTTGCTATTCTAATTTTAGTGTGGAAGTGGCAGCATTATCTTGAAGGAAATCATTTCATAATCAGAACAGATCACCAAAGTCTGAAATATCTTCTGGAGCAAAAGATCACTACAGGAGTACAACAAAAGGTACTTATAAAGATGTTGGGATTAGACTACTCTATTGAGTACCGCAAGGGAAAGGAGAATGTTGTTGCAGATGCACCTTCTCAAAGGCCAGAAGAAGGAATTACAGCCTCCTACTCAGCCATTACTGCAGAATTACCTGCTTGGATGGAGGAGGTTTATAAGTCCTATGAAGAGGATCAATTTACTCAAAAATGTATCGCAACTTTAGCTATCAAAAGTCCCACAGATCTTAATACTCCTGAAGTTACCTTGTTCAATGGCATTTTGATAATTAAAGGCGGAGTTTATGTTGGATCAACAGCTAATTTGAGGAAGCACATCATAGCTGCACTTCATTCATCAGCCTTAGGTGGGCACTCAGGCATTAAGGGCACTTATCCAAGGCTTAAACAGCACTTCCATTGGAGAGGTATAAAGAAGGAAGTAATGGGCTATGTAGAATCTTGTGATGTATGTCAGCACACCAAAAGTGAACATGTTCCATATCCGGGGTCACTTCAACCCCTTCCTCTTCCTGATCAAGCATGGCAACACATTAGTATAGAATTTATAGAGGAGCTACTAAGATCTGAAGGGAAGGAAATCATTTGGGTTGTGGTGGATCGTTTCACTAAGATTGGACATTTTCTTGCTCTTAGCCATCCTTTTTCTGCAATCTATAAAATCCACAGCCTTCCTCAGACCATCATCTCATATTAGAGATAAGCTATTCACAAGCAATTTCTTGCGAGAATTGTTCAAATTATTGGGTTCTTGTCTAACTCTTAGCTCCTCTTATCATCCTCAAGCGAATGGTCAGACTGGAAGGTTGAATCAGTGTTTGGAGCATATTTGCGAGGTATGACATTTCATCATCCCAAGCAATGGTGTAGATGGCTTTCCTTGGCAAAATTCGGGTATAACACACATGCTCACTCGTCCTTAGGCTCAACTCCCTTCAAAGCATTATATGGTATGATCCACCTTTTCCTATTGTGTCCCAAAGCAATGCCACTTCTATAGTGGAAATTAACGAGTTGTTACAACAGATGAAGCATTGAATGCAGCAGCTTAAGCATCATTTGTAGCTAGCTCAAGCCAGAATGAAGTTCTTCGGTGATAAAAGGAGGACTAAACGTTCTTTTCAAGTGGGAGATTATGTGTATCTGAAACTACAGCCTTATAGGCGGTCTTCAGTGGCAGTTCACAAGAATGTTAAGCAGTGTGCTCGTTACTTTGGTCTCTACAAGATCTTACAGAAATTGGGTGATGTAGCCTATCGCTTAGAATTACTTGTTGATGCCTCCATACATCCGGTATGTCATGTGTCATTGCTGAAGAAATAGGTTACTAAAGGTGCAGCTTGCTCAGCAATACCTCCTCAAGTTCATCCAGTGGCATAATTCTTGAGGAACCTCTAGCAATTGATTGATTCCTGCAAGGTGCAACATCAAGGCAAAGAAGCTCAACAAGTTTTGATTCAGTGGTCCAACTTTCGCAAAGAAGATGCAACTTGGGAAGATTTACATTTCATCAAAAGCCAATTTCCTACATTAGACTCTTGAGACAATTAATGGGGGGGGGGGGGGGGGGGGGGGGAGGGGAAGAGAGTATTGTTGTGAATGGTATTGAAATATATTGAAATTGTATTGAATTGTAGTTGGTGATCTTAACTGTGGGTTCATTGGTGCGAAAGTGGGTTTAGTTAGGTATTTTTGTAATTGTTGCCACCTCTTGCGTTAGAGGTATAAGTAGTTTCCTTTGATACTTGTAATACTCTGTTAAGATCGAGATTAAATCTTGATCTTATCCTAAGATAAAGAGAGTATGGGATGAGAAAGAAGTGAAGGAGATAAGAAAATAGAGAGAGTTAGATGAGAGAAAGAAGGTTTAATCTCAAAGACATTGGTTTGATATTTTCCTTGAATGCTTAGGAATTACACATGATCACATACTTATAAGAATCTAGATACAAAGCACCAAACTCTCTAGCTTAACCAAACTGACCAGCAACCCCAACCGCCTATTGACTCTTGGCGCCAAACACTAATTCAAACAATACAAGACTCACGCACCTTATTACAACTTGAAAGAATTACGAACATAACAATCCCCTCCCCTTAAAACATTCTTGCCCTCAAGAATGAAAAGAAGGAAATTGGCTTAACAAAAATCATTTCTCTTCCCAAGTGGAGAAGGACTCATCCAAATTGCACCAACTCGAACTTCCTGCCTATTGGGACTGGTTGCGCTTCATTGCTTCACTTCCATTATTGCAGCAGACTGTAGGATCAGAGAGCCACTGGAACCGACCTCTGGTGGATCTGGAGAAGAACATTGGCCTTGTTTAACTTGCTTTTTAAGAAGTGAAACATGAAAAACAGGGTGAATGTATGAATCGAGTGGCAGCTCCAGCTTGTATGCCACCTTGCCAACCTTCTCCAAAACCTTGTAAGGCCCAAAGAACCGTGCGCAAAGCTTGACATTCTTCCTTACAACTGCTGTGGATTGCCTATAGGGCTAAAGTTTCAAGTACACCATATCACCCACTTCAAAATTTCTATATGCTCTCTTACGATCTGCATACCATTTCATTCGGGCTTGGGACTGACTGAGATTGTTCTTCAACAGCTGCATAAGATGCTTCCTTTGCTGCACCAACTCAGTAACCTCAGCAACCTATGACTCCACACCTTGCAACATCAATGGAGTGGGTGGATCATACCCATACAATGCTTTAAAAGGTGTAGTTCCAAGAGAAGCATGGAAATGGGTGTTATACCAAAATTCCGCAAATAAGAGCCACCTACCCCACACCTTAGGATGGGTAAACACCATGCTTCTAAGGTATTGCTCAATGCATTGATTGACCCTCTCAGTCTGACTGTCGGTTTGAGGATGATAAGATGAGCTAGGGCCAAAGTCGTTCCCAAAAGACCAAACAACTCCTTCCAAAAACGACTTGTAAACATCTTGTCTCTATCAGAGATTATGGAATGAGGCAACCCATGAAGCTTGTAGATGTTATCAAGGAACACATGACCCAATTTCTCAGCAGTCACAGGTCGGGCTAAAGCAATGAAATGACTAAATTTGGTGAATCGATCAACTACTACCCAAATCACCTCTTTCCCTTCTGATTTAGGCAATCCTTCAATGAAATCCATGCTTATATTTTGCCATATTCCCTCCAGAACCGGTAAAGGCTGGAAAAGGCCTTGATACCTATGATCACCAAGCATAGTTTGTTGGCAAATCTCACAACCTTGCACAAAATTAGTCACTGCTGTCCTCATTCCCGGCCAGCTGAAGTGAATCTTCAGCCTTTGGTACGTTCCCTCCATTCCTGAATGACGTCCCCATGAAGAATCATGAGCAGCACTGATGACCTGACGCCTAAGATCAGTAGAAATGCCAATATACAACTTCCCCTGAATTTTGATAATTCCTCGGGTCACAGAAACATCTGCACCAGCAGCCAACTTACTTGCCTTACCCACACTGATAGTTGCTATACATTCTTGTGCGAATGGATCATTCTCATAGGACTGATGTATTTCTTCCATCCAAGGACGAGAGATCACTAAAATGGCCCCAAGAGAGCCCTGCTTATAATCTTCAAACCTACGCGACAGTGCATCAGCTGCAATATTTTCCTTTCCTTTCTTATACTCAATGTCATAATCAAGCCCCAACATCTTCATCATTCCTTTCCTCTGTATTCTTGTGACAATCTTCTGCTCTAATAGATGCTTAAGACTTTGGTGATCAGTCTTGATGATAAAATGATGCCCATCCAAGTACTGCCTCCATTTTTCCACAGCAAGCAGAATCGCGAGGTACTCTTTCTCATATGTGGAGAGTGCCTGATGTTTTGCACTCAATGTTTGGCTGAGGTAAGCTATAGGCCTTCCTCCTTGTGACAACACTGCCCCAACACCACTTCCACACTCATCAATCTCCAATACAAATCTTGAAGTAAAATCGGGCATGGCCAAAACAGGTGCTCTGCAAATAGCTGCCTTAAGAGCTTCAAAAGCAATCTGGGCTTCATTCGACCGTATGAAAGCATCTTTCTTCAACAAGTCTGTGAGTGATTTGGCTATAGCACCACACCCTGCTACAAACTTGCGGTAATACCCTGTTAATCCCAAAAATCCCCTCAACTCCTTCAAAGTTACCAGAACAGGCCATTCCCTCATGGCTTGGACTTTTGAGGGATCAGTGGAAACCCCCTTACAAGAAATCACATGGCCAAGGTATTCCAAATGAGTTTGAGCAAAAGAACATTTGGCCAACTTAGCATACAACCTATGCTCACGCATGACCAAGAACACTTCCCTCAAATGCCGCAAATGCTCCTCAAAGGATGCACTGTAAACCAGGATGTCATCAAAGAAGACTAACACAAATTTCCTAAGAAATTGCTTGAAGACATCGTTCATGAGAGCTTGGGATGTGGCTGGGGCGTTTGTCAAGTCAAAGGGCATGACTACAAACTCAAAGTGTCCATGGTGTATCCGAAATGCTGTCTTGTACACATCTTGCTCCTCCACTCTAATTTGATGATAGCCTTGCCGTAGATCCAACTTGGAAAAGACTTGAGCTCCACACAACTCATCAAGCAGATCATCTATAACTGGCATAGGAAACTTGTCCTTTACTGTCATAAAGTTAAGCTGCCTATAATCAACACACATTCGAGCCGTGCCATCTTTTTTTTTTTTGACAAGAATAACCGGAGAGGAAAAGGGGCTGTGACTTTGCCGTATGAAGTTGGTCTTGAGCAAATCATCCACTTGCTTCTCAATTTCTGACTTTTGAGCATGTGGATATCTGTATGGCCTAAGTCTCACAGGTTCTGCATCACTTTTGAGGGGAATAATATGGTCTAAACTCCTCTTGGGAGGTAAGGACTTGGGCACCTCGAACAAATCCTCCAACTCATTGATAACTGCCTGCACTTCTGGCTCAGTAATGCTCACCACTTCAGTAGGAGCTATAGCAAACAGCTGTCCTACCCATTGAAATGCACACTTCTTAATTCCCTTCTTCAGTTTACTACCCTTAATTACTTGCAAATGAGCTTGCACTGCCATTCCTTGCAATGTAACTTTAGAGCCTTGTACTTCAAAGGAAACCGTGAGATTAGCAAAATCAAACAACCCTGGGCTGTAAGATCTCATCCAATCGACCCCAAGCACCATATCACACCCTCCCAAAGGGAGGATTCTAAAATCATAACTGAACTTGTAATCCTGCAAATACCAATAGAACCCTTGGCATTTGTTTTGAGTCATCATAGATTTCCCATCAGCCAGGGTAACAGCAAGAGGATGAGTTTTTATCACTTCATGACCCACTTTCTTGACCACTTTAGGATCAACAATGCTATGGGTGCTACCACTATCAATGAGGATAATGATAGACCTTTTTCCAGCCTTCCCTTTGATTTGGATTGTGCTATGAGTCCCACTACCAGTTAAGGCTTTCATTGAGATTTCCATTTCAGCATCATCCAAGTTCTCCTCGATGTCCTGATCTACATCATCTCCATCCACCTTAATCTCCTCTCCATCAGAGAGTTCTCCAGCACTAACCCCTTCAGCAGACATAAGAAATTTTGGGTTACACATGTGGCCAAATTGGTAAGGTTGATTACATCGGTAACACAACCTCTGCTGCTGCTTGTCCTCTAATCTGTTGGTCCTGGACCTAATAGATCCTTGCTGAGGTTTGGAATTACCTCCACGAGGTCTGGATATATCACTTGAGGGCAACATTGTTGATTCATAAAGCTTGGCTTTAGCATAAGCCATAGACAAGGTTAGAGGATCAATGGCTTTAACTAAGTTCTTCACCTTTGGCTTCAATCCACTTATAAAGGCTGAAAGATAATATGCCTCAGTTATGATGGAGGTTTTCAAACCTGGTCATATAATCTCTCACTGATGTCTCCTGCTTCATCTTATTGAATTTATCCACAATGTCACTATCATCCTCATCACTATACCGGCCACACAATTCTTTCTCAAATTCAGTCCATGTGAGGGAAGGATTGCTTTTCATCAAACTATAAAACCATACTTCATGATCACTAAGAAGATATACAGCAGCAATTTGTACCTTTCTAGATTCTTCAATATGATAGAAGTGGAAGTAATGCTCACACCTCCTCAACCATGAATGAGGTTGCTTCCCATCAAAGGCATCGATCTGCACCCGAGGTTGTCTATGGCCACTACTTCTGCTGTTAGAAGATTCCTCATTGCTGCCTGAACGTTGTTGACGCCAATTATCAGGCGGTCTATCCAATTGTTCCCCATTCACTCCCCTAGGTCTGTAAGTATCCTCCATTTCAGGGGCTCGGACCTCGGGTCCAGCATTCCAGTTTGAAGGTCGAGATTGCACATGCTCACTTCGACCTGCCTGTCAGTCATCTCAACCTCCTGAACTTGATCTTGAGCTCCAGCATCAACACCATGATTTAAGACTTCAGCTCTCACTAGTTGATTAGCTTGTAACACACTAGCAGGCAATAATGGATCTGGAACAACAGGAGGACTTGGCCTCCTAAATTTCTCTCGAATTTCTGCTAACTTCACTTCCAGCTGTTGCATTTGCTGATCAAACCGCAGGTTAAACCTCTCCTCCAATTCTTGTGATTGACGCGTGACCTGATCATAGATATTAACCTCCACATGCTGAGCTCATTGATCAATCTTCCCATCGATTTGCTGATTCATTTGCAGGATTTACTGATTCATTTGCTGTACCGATTCAGCATTAGATTGCTTGATTTGAGCAAGCATTGTCATCAACTGACTGTCCAATTATGCATTCGTAACAAAATCCAGTCCAGCTGCGTCACTGCTGCCAACAACATCAGCGTATGTGGACTTAGCCACTTCCTTAGCCGCTGCTGATCTGGTGGTGACACCACCGATCAATGCAATTTCATTCGAGACCATTGATTTGGAAGCCAAACGAGGCTTTGATACCAATTGTTAAGATCGAGATCAAATCTTGATCTTAACCTAAGATAAAGAGATTATGGGATGAGAAAGAAGGGAAGGAGATGAGAAAATAGAGAGAGTTAGATGAGAGAAAGAAGGTTTAATGTCAAAGAGATTGGTTTGATATTTTCCTTAAATGTTGAATTACACATGATCACATACTTATAAGAATCTAGATACAAAGCACTAAACTCTCTAGCTTAACCAAACTGACCAGCAACCCCAACCGCCTAACGACTCTTGGCGCCAAACACTAATTCAAACAATACAAGACTCGCGTGCCTTATTACAACTCGAAAGAATTACAAACATAACATACTCATTGAATGAAATACAAAATATCTTCTTCTTCTTCTCATCTCAATTCTATCTTCTTCCTCATCCCATACTCAATTCTCCTAGGTTATGATCTAAGAACATAACAAGTGGACACAGCGGAAAACCAATTTAAAATTCTCAATTTTAAATCTGATGCCCTAATCTAATTAAACTATTTAATTAGACCTAGATCTTACGCTAATAGGCTCATAATATAACAGTCAAAAAATATCGAATAAAACATATAAAAATAGTATATAGAATAAACGAAATGAAGGAAAAATGAATTAAATATCTGATGTAGCGCGTGACAGGGAAAATTGGGCAACGGGAAGGTTCAACGGCCTTCGCTTTTAAATTTTATTATTACTACAATAAAATTAACAAAAGAGGTTCATAAGCTCATTTCTCATAGGTCAAGAAATTGAGGTTACAAAAAGGAAGAAAAAAATTTATTAGAATTTTAATTGGTTACCTAAAAATTAACTCTTCTTCCCCTTTATATAGAGGATGACAAGAATGTGAAATTCAAACTAATAAATCAGATAAGGAAACCAAAACTAATTATGTAAGAAAATCCCTAAAATCTTGGCTGGGAAGGAAGACCCGTTCAAAGTGGACAGATCTTGGCATCACGCCAAGTCTGCTCGTGCCAAGTGCGCTCCTGCTAACCTTCCGCCAAGCCTAGGTCTTGACGCCTCAGCTCACTGCATCATCCTCCCCTGGTTGGAGAGAATTCACCCTCGAATTTGACTGGGGATAAACACTGACATTTTCTCCAAAGTCAGGGCTGAGATGCTTTACGTTAAAAATATCTGACGTTCGCATACCAACCGGGAGCTGTAGTTGGTAAGCATTGTCATTGATCTTCTCAAGGACTGTTAATGGACCTATCTTACGGGCTGAGAGCTTGTTATATTCCCAAGCCGAAAAGCGTTCTCGCGTTAAAATAGCCCAAAACTTCTCTCCAATTTGAAGCTGAATCCCTCGTTGCCTGCTGTCACGGTCGTCCTTGTACTTGGCATTAACCTTCAAAAATCGTGCCCTTGTCTGTTCGTGAATGTTTTGAAGGGAAGATATGAATTCTTCAGCCTTACCATTGAGGCGCGCCAAGTCTGGGACTGGAGCTAAGTCAATGGGAGATCGTGGGACAAAACCCTAAAGAACATGAAATGGCGGGAATCCCGTGCTTCTACCCACTGAACTATTATAAGCAAACTCAGCTTGGTGAAGTTTCATTGCCCAACCTTTGAGGTTCTCTGCAGCCAAGCATCGAAGTATATTTCCTGAGGAACGATTGGTTGCTTCGGTCTATCCATCGGTTTGCAAGTGATGGACCGTGCTGAATGAAAGTGTGGTATTCGCCAACCTCCAAAGGCTCCGCCAAAAGTGATTGACGAACCGAACGTCTCTATTTGATACAATGCTGGTCAGTAGTCCATGGAGTTTGTAAACGCCTTTGAAGTAAAGACTTGCAACATGGGTAGCATCTGCGGCTTTCTTGCATCCGAGGAAGTGCGCCATTTTGGAAAACCAATCAACTACAACAAAAACAGAGTCAACCTCGCCAATTGTCTGAGGTAGCCCTAACACAAAGTCAATGCTCACGTCCGCGCATGGCTGATCTGGTACTGGTAAAAGCAAGTAAAGTCCCACATTCGTCATCCCACCTTTAAAGATCTGACAAGTACGGCAGCGTTTGACGAACCCTTCAACTTCCTTGCGTATGGTGGGCCAAAAGTAAGTGTCGATAATGAGCTTCAACGTCTTATCCCTGCCAACGTGTCTTGAATTGTGCTTTTCTTCTATGATTTTCTTATGCCAACTGGAATTCTGGACACACAATTGGTTCCCTTTGAACAAAAATCCGTCGTGGAGTGAGTAGTCTGGTACTGGGCCTAGCTGAGCGTCACGCCATACACTGCCGAAGGTTGGATCATCACAGTACATGTCTTTGAAATGCTCGAACCCAACCACCTCGGTTTTGCATTGTGCCAGGATCATTGTTCTCCTAATTAGGAGACAGCCACCTTATTCAATGCGCCTGAAGTGTGTTTGATGGAGAAGTGGAAGAGTTGGATGAAACCCGCCCACTTAGCGTGCCTTTCTGAAACTTCTCTTGGCTATTGATAAACTTCAGGGCCACATTGTATGAGGATAGAATAAGCTCATGGTTCGCCAAATAAGACCTCCAATGCCGGAGTGCACTGACCAAAGCATAAAACACTAAATCATATGTTGAATACCTCAACTTACTCACATGAAGCTTCTCATGGAAGTAAGCAATGGGCCTTCCTTCTTGACTAAGGACGGTGCCAATGCCAACTTTTGAAGCGTCAGTGTGCAGCTCGAAGGTCTTCTGAAAAACCGGCAGTGCTAACACAGGAGCTGTTGTTAGCTTCTCCTTGATGTTGGCGAAAGCGGATGCAGCTTCAGGCGTCCACACGAAAGAACCCTTCTTCAGGCAATCTGTGATTGGCGCTACGATTGAACTAAAGCCAGGAACAAAGCGCCGGTGGAATGACGCCAACCAGTGGAAGCTACGGGCCTTGCCAATTGTTTTCGGTTGTGGCCAGTCGCAGGTAGCTGCTATGTTACCCTCATCAGCGGAAATACCGTCCTTGGAAATAATGAAGCCAAGGAAGGTCACCCTCTCTCTCTCATAAACTCACATTTCTTCAATGTCGCAAACAAATTTTGAATCCTCAAAGTATGAAGAACCTCCCTCAAATGATCAATATGCTCACTACGGTTACGGCTGTAAATTAAAATGTCATCAAACTAGACGACGACGAACTTCCCAATTAACCGACGTAATACCTGGTTCATGAACCTCATGAAGGTACTAGGCGCATTGGAGAGGCCAAACGGCATGACCAACCACTCGTAGAGACCCTCACTTGTCTTAAAAGCTGTCTTCTACTCATCTCCGGGAGATATGGGGATCTGGTGGTAGCCACTCTTGAGGTCTAGCTTGGTAAATACCTTGGTGCTTTGCAGCTTGTCAAACGGATGATCCAATCTCGGAATGGGAAAGCGGTATCGTACCGTTATCTTGTTTATGGTTCTGCTATCCACACACATACGCCAACTTCCATCTTTCGTAGGCGTCAAAAACACCGGAATAGCGCAAGGGCTCTAGCTTTCTCTAATGAAGCCTCTAGCAAGCAACTCTTCAACTTGGCGTCTGAGTTCTTCGTGCTCAGAAGGGCTCATGCGAGAATGAGGCTTGTTTGGTAACGACGTGCCAGGAACCAAATCAATCCTATGTTGAATGTCACGCAAAGGCGGTAGCGTGGCCAACAAGTCTTCCGGGAACACATCAGCATACTCCTTCAACAAAGGCATGATCTCACTTGGTAATTCCTTAGGAACAACTTCGACCTCTTTCCCAATCAGAACGAACACCACCTTGGTACCACCTTGGTGGTGCAAACTTCTCTGGCAAACATGGTGCGACCCTACACGTTGGGTGTTGAACTATGGAAACTTTTGGTTTCTCTTCCCTCTTCGGCAATAGCACGATCTTAACCCCTTCAAATAGGAAGCTATACGTGTTTCTTCTCCCATCATGAACAGCCCCTCGATCATATTGCCAAGGACGTCCTAAGAGCAGGTGGCATGCGTTTATGGCGACTACATCGGACCATACTCCCTCCTTATACTTGGGTCCAATAGAAAAATTGACATAACATCGCTTGGAAACTGTTACCTGACTGCCCTTCTTCAGCCAAGACAACTTGTAAGGCTGTGGGTGCACTTCTATCTTTAAGCCCAACTTATTTACCGCCTCCTCGGAAATGACATTCTCACAGCTTCCCGAGTCTATGACTACATGGCAGACTTCACCTTTAATGGTACATGTCGTCTGGAAAATATTGTTCCTCAGCCAACCGTCTCCTTGCTCATTTCTTGACGTGAGGTAGACACACCTAACCACTAAGCACTGACCCTCGTCTCCTTCAACGGGATCTTCTCCTAGTTCCGCCAAGTCTTCTTGACCTTCCCCTTCAATGGTCTCGCCTTCTTCTTCAGTGGGCTCGTTAATGAGAAGAGCCTTACCCGGCTTGTCTCCCTTTCAGCATTCAGAGGCACGATGACCCATTTCTCCACACTTGAAGCAACGTATTCTTGAAGAACCCGCTACGTCTTGATTAATTTGCTTTCCAATAACGGCTGGCGGTGGTCTGTTTTGGGCGGTCAGAATTTGCGTTGGCGGCACACGGTTCACCTCCCTTCCGCCAGCTTGATTGTTCCCGACTCCGCCCAAAGGGCCACGCCTTTGCTGCCGTTCTACGTTCATGGCCCTCTGAGACTCTTCAGCCTCAGTAAAAATGTCAAACATGTTGAGTACATCTTGGATGGACTCTCTTGGGCCACCAATAAAGCGATTCGCCAGTTGCTCTTCTGATTCCATCAAGTTGTTTCTGGCAACTAGAGAATTAAAGTAAGCGGTATATTCCTCCACAGACTTGGAGCTTTGGTGTAACCCCTGAAGGCATTGGTACATCATCTGCGCATGGTTGTGTGGCAAGAAGGCGCTACGAAGGTGCTTCTTCATCTTCTCCCACGTCTCAACCTTGGATTTTCCTTACAGGAATCGAGTTTGCTTTAACTGGTGCCACTAGGCAGCTGCCCTACCTCGTAGGCGGGTAGCAACGAGCGGCGCCTGCTTCCACTCAGGTATTTCTCTAAATTCGAGGACTTCTTCAATGGCTACAAGCCAATCTAAGAACTCCTCTGGGCGTCCTCCTCCATAAAACTCAGGTATTTCGATCCAAAGTCCGGATTCCCACCTCCGATCCTCAGGGTCATAAATATGGCGCTGATGGCGTCTGAATCTTGGTTCTGGTATGTCTTCATCATGAAATAAATTGTTCAAGTCTTCACCTATTACGCTAGGTGAAGGTGGGCGTTGTGGCCTAGCTCTACCCGATGGGTTAAGGTTGGCTCCGATTTGGATCAAGTGCTCCTCAATCCTCCAGAATCTCTCTTCCAATTCCTCCAATCTCATTTCATGTTGTTGATGATGGTCTCGATCAGTAACGTCCTCAACAGTGGCATTCCTCTGTCGTCTATTGGGTGCCATCGTTCAGGAAACGAACTGTGCTCTGATATCAGATGATGCAGCACGTGATAGGGAAAATTGGGCAACGGGAAGGTTCAACGGCCTTCCCTTTTGAATTTTATTGTTACTGGAATAAAATTAACAAAAGAGGTTTATAAGCTCGTTTCTCACAGGTCGAGAAATCGAGGTTACAAAAAGGAAGAAAATAATTTATTGAAATTTTAAGTGGCTACCTAAAAATTAACTCTTCTTCCCCTTTATATAGAGGATGGCAAGAATGTGAAATTCAAACTAACAAATCAGATAAGGAAACCAAAACTAATTAGGTAAGAAAATCCCTAAAATCTCGGAAATCCCTAAAATCTCGGCCGGGAAGGAAGAACCGTTTAAAGTGGCCAGATCTTGGCGTCACGCCAAGTCTGCTCGCGCCAAGTGTGCACCTGCTGAGGGTTTCAGTCGCCCTTCCGCCAAGCCTGGGCCTTGACGCCTCAGCTCGCTGCATCAATATCAAATACTTAATTTAGATATACATGAAGCGCAAATCCAAATTTTGACTTGAAGTTCTGAAACTAGAAGAAGAAAGCTTCTTGATACCTCGAGATCTTTTTTGCAATGACCTCTCTTAGCACTAGAGTGTGGGCTTTAAAAATATTTAATTTAGAAAAAAAAATTCGAAACAAAATTTTTCCTTTTAATCTTTCCCAAAAACAATTTTTCAGAAAAGTTATGCTGAACATTAATTTTGAAAAAGCCTAAAATAATTTTAGGTTTTTCATTGTGGGAAAAAACTAGGTTTCAAAACCTAAGACCTTAAACTTAATTAAAACTCACGGCTAATCAAGTCTATTTATAAGAAAATATGCTGCCACATGTCATGTTGGGATTTGTCCGGATAGTTGCACCCGGATGACCAGATACAGGCGTTGATGTGCAACAAGTGTCGCACGCCTATTCGCTCTTTGCTGTAAATGCGGATGACCAGCCCATCAATTTGATGCGCGGTCCAGTTTGATATATAGATTCATTTCCTCCTCTTTTTTTGTATGTTTAAATTCCCACATTATAAAATTCAGCTCATAAATATTATTTAGTAAATTAATTTATTCATCTTTTGAACAAATAATTCATCTCCTGAATTATGTTCAGCAAAATTAATTTATTCGTCTTATGAATAAATAATTCATCCCATTAATTCAATTTAAATATTTTCAAACAATGCTTAAGTTGAGGCTTAAGGAGGGACCTAAGGGACAATTTAACTCTAACCCCAAATGGGTCAAATCTGATTATTATCTCATGATAACAATTGATTACCATTTAATAAAACCTAATTCCACTAAGTAAGTTTTATTGAACTCTAGAATTAAATATATTCACTCAAGAATTTCTCAAATAATTTTATTATTATTGCGACAATTAACCCTTCTATTAGATATACGTTAGCAAAAACAATTTTAACTACTATCATTATTTTTTCACACCCATTACCGTAGTTCCCGACTCACCCTTCTTGAACAATTTATAACACATAAACAATTTATGTAGTAATTTCAAATGTCAAACATATGGAATACTCTGGCAAAAGATTCTAGAATCTGATTGTATATTTGCGAATCGACTAGGGGGACATCTTACATTGCAGATTCCTAGTAAAATATCCGTTCCCGCAACACTTCATGCAATTGCTCGACGACGTAAGATCCTAGTTATTCATTTTTAACCTCATCATTTTGGGCATCAAAGCAATTAACATTCCATGCACGAGTCCGAAATATTTTCCGGATTTAGAGTTATCGCCTTGCAGAATTAATTATTTCTGATAGCAGTTAAAGAAACAACTAATTCATGTGGTCCTACTCAGTGTTCCAATCTTATTGAGAACCCCAACATAATACTCTTGAATGCCTATCCACATGACCAAGACAAGTCATCAAAAGTATCATATTATAGTCTTATCAAACAAGTTGTCCAAACTTATCACCGACTACGAACATACTTTGACAACATGTCACTAGTTTGATCTAAATCTTTTCGTGGTTCAATCTTATTGACCCCTTAAACCAAACCTGACATGTTATCTTGGACAATGTCCATCTCATGGATGTTTTAGAAAAACAATCACACGCGTGTTTGACTCGTAAAACATAATCAAACAATAAATAAATAGAACAATTTCATTTATTTAATATTTAAAACTAACTCATTGATTTTTTTCTAAGACACCTATTCCAACAGCTATAACCTTCATTGGCCTTCAGCTTTTGTTATGACTCGAGAATCCAAAGCATAGGCTGTTGGTGTCCAGGTTGCTGTCTTACTGCTGGGTGCTGCTATGCTGTTGCTGTTGGCTACTGAAGCCTGCTGAGGTGGCTGTCTTGCAGCTATGTGATGATAGTTTGGTGTAGGAAAGTGTATTAGCTAGTTGTTATTGTAACTAGAATAAGTCTTGATGTAATTAGTAGCTTAAGCTTTGGTTGAGTCATGTAATAAGTGAAGTATAGAGCTTTTTGGGCTGTGGTGGTCAAGGCTGTTAGATGAGTAAGTCAAGGGTGGCGGCTAGTTAGTTAGTTGGCGGTTAAGTCGGTTAGGCCATGGGTCCACATGCATTGTATCTCTAGATATTTTTAGCGTTGAGCCATCCTAAGGGGAAGTAGTATAAGTAGATGGCTCTAGCTTGTAATCCATAACAACTTTGATGAATGAAATTGATATCTTTGATATCTCTCTCTTACTTCTCATCTCCTTTCCCTTCTTATCTCTTCTTAAATCTAAATTCTCTCCTCATCTTATACTCTCTCTATCCCAATCATGGTTAAGGTCTAAGAGTATTCATTAAATCTTAACAATTGGTATCAGAGCCTTGATTTGGCTTCCAAATCATGCTTAAAATCAGAAAAAAAAAAAATACAAAATCTGATTGATTGTGTTGTAATTAATCAACAAATACAGTTGATACTGATTTAGTTTGGTTTTTACGTGATCAAGAATTCAATTCTGAGTTCTGAACTTGAAGACTTTGGTGGACTGTCATATGCATTGTGAACTGCAAGGCCTGGGAATTGCTTTCGGTTGGGATAAATCTGGTTGAGTTACATTGAAGAAAGTTGAATTGATCAGTATTTGTTTATTACATTCAACATCAAAGCTGATTTGGATTGTATTCAGAAGAATTGATCAAGCATTAGCTGCTGAAGTTGAGTGCTGAAGCATAGCATGTGTTGCTGAAGTTAAGTGCTGAGCAAAATTGTTCTTGATCAATTATTCATTTGATCGGTTGGAGAAGAAGTTAAGTGAGCTATTGATCAACATTATAATTGATCATAATCAAAAGATAAGAAACAAGCTGCATTGAGACTAATTCTGATTCTACAATTCAGTAAATGAGGTTGAGGTAACGGTTTCTGAACTTCAAGTTGCAATTTGATGAGAATTTGTGTTTGTTGCTGGTTTGTGATAAAATTGTGTTGATAAGCATAGAAGTGGTGATAATTCATCAGAATCTGCGTTGATTCTTAAGGATTATATGTTATTAAGTTGAGATTTGCTTAGGCAAAAATCTGACATTAAACTGAGCACCGAAAGTGTTGAAATCCGACTTCGTTCTTGAAGGTTGTGGTGAATCGTGTGTTTAAATCACACTACAGACAGGAATTGAACCTATTTCAGATTCTTAGTCTGAATTATTCAAGAAAGCATCGCAGTTAGGGTTTGTTCGAATTCTCTTTGTGCGAAATCTGCGTATTAGGGTTTGTATTAGTGGCGATTGTGGAACCGTTAGTAAGTGATTGTTTTGTGCGAATGAAGGAGTATAATTTCTTTAAGCAATCATCGGTTGAAGTGATTTGAATTGAATTTTGTTCCCCTGCGAACTGAGCTGGTTCTTATCTCTGCGAACTGAGTTATTCCAGATCAAAGCGTTGTTGTTCATTGCAAAAATGGCTGGTATGGATGCTCTTGTCAATCAGTGATGAGTGATTATTGGGAGAAAATAAAGCTAGAATGGAGGCAAGAACACGAGGAGTTTTGGCAGAAAAAGAAACAAGAATGGGACGAAATGTTTGCAAAAATCAATCGAGATTGTGTTGGTGTTCTTGATGCCAATGAGCCCTCGGAGCTAATGGATAGTGTTATACAACAAGAGCTCAATGTTGAGCAAAAAGAGGAAGTTGGAGTAGAATCGGTTGTTGTTGAAGACGAATTCAACCACGACAATGCCGAAATTGATTAACACAAGTTAGAGGAACCTGAGTTTGACCAAGTTGATCATTACGAAGATGTTGAGTTACAGTATGACATGTTTCCGGAATGGGAGTACGATTTTAATGTCACGGGGATGATACAGAAAGCAAAGAGTAAAGTGAAGAGGAATCATCTAAACGAAGCATTGAATGATTTTTGGGGTAAAAAGAAGATTACAAAGCCGAAATTGAAACAGGAGGTTGTGTTTCAGCCTAGGATGCTTGATGATCAACAAGAACTAACTCAAGATGCTGATTTTACCGATGTATATGCTGGTATACAAGGTTCAGATGTATATGCTGGTATACAAGGATTGGTTACAGCGGAATCTTTGATTTCAACTGAAAAACTTGATGCTACTGCTGTAATATCATTGAACACATCACCACAACTGCTAAGTATTACTCCATGGCAAGTTGGTATGCAGAATCGATGCATATTCACTACTGAACAGTCTCATTCTGTTGGGAAAGTTGATGTTACTGCTGTAGTAACAATGAAAGTACCACAAAATGTGTTAAGCACTTTTCCAAGGCATCTTGATATTCGAAATCAACATTTGATTTGTGCTGGTAGTAATGTAATTGATACATTGCAAGGTTCTTGGAGTGGAGAAAAGTTGTATTCCAATACACATTCTTATGACAAGTTGCCTCCTGATCCGGGAGATTATGTTGAAACTGATGGGAAGCTAAAAAGAGTCGATTTTCTGCTGAAAAGAATTAATCAAGCAGCGAGAGTGCATTTCAATGGTCAACAAAGGAGAAGCTTTGTATCTGTACAAGCAATGGAGCTTATGGCGGTGTACAAATGCAGTAAGATGCTGGAGCAGATTTTGGTTCAGACTAAAATCAGTGCAATCGATGCTTTAACTGGTTCACAAGTTCACAAGTTGTGCATTGATTTGAAAATTGGGTTCGTTCAGTCAAGATCAAGTAGTATTGAAGGTCTTGAGGTTATGTTTGATATTAGAAGACCCCCCGATGCTTTGGTGAAATCTGGTTTATGCAATTGGGCTGGTATGGCAGTGCTGGACAGTAACAAGGCAAGTGGGTTGAGCTCCAAATTTAGATTGTGCATTAATCAAGCTATGGGCAGAGAACAAGCTCCATTAATGCAACCAAATTTGAGTCCTCTTGAAGTTATTGGGCTTGGTGGTTGGTTTGATTTTGGAATACATAAGCTTTTGGCTGGAAATTCAGACCTGTTGCAGTATTGGAGCATATTACAAAATTATGGCTCCTCTTTGATCTGTTGTGGGAGTTCTGTATGGAAGAATCAGAGACACAAGCTTCAGTAATTCTTGAATGTTTGGATGAAGGAGTACAACAAGGAAACAAGATCAATTCTAGCTGAAAGTACTTTACAATTCAGCATTAACGAGCAGGACAGATCTCCTCTAGTTCTGAATTTAATCTCAGTAACTTTGAATTGTCTTATGTGTCCTGATTTGATGTACATTCTTAAGCTCGTTGACAAGGAAGTAAAGCTTGATCATTTGAGGCAAATTGGGTGGTTGGAAGAGCTTTGGGTCCAAAGAAATCTGCTGTACAGATTGGAGAGTGCGAGCTGTAGCACTAACAAGGTCGATTGGAATGTTTTGGGAGTTCAAGTTATGACATTGTGTCCTTGGCATTCAATAATGGCTTATGAACTCTTAGTTTTTGTGATCTACGCAAGAGTTTGGGAAGAAAAGGCTGAGACTTTCAGATCTTACAAGTTCACAAACAAGATTCAAGCAGTGGAAGGATTAGTGGCTGCTGAAAATTTTGGGAGAATTGCACTTCCTTCACTGTCAGTAGAAAATGTGTTGCTCAAATGGAGTGTGATTGGTGCTATTATGACTTTAGGAAGATGTATTAACTTGTTCACGTCAAGAAGCTTATATATGGACAGGAATCGAGCTGAAATTTGTATTATCCACAGCTATGCGTTGTCCAGGTTATACACTACTGAAATTTTGAGTTCTGCAGCATATCATGTGGAATTGGGAAGCAATCATGTGTTTGTTGAGCTTGGTCTGATGTGGTTTAGTAAGTGGATGTTTAACCAATGCAAATTTTGGATAAGATCCAAGAGGAAATTGCATCCTTATGGGATTTCCATGTGTTTTGTTACCAAGATCAGGATAGGGGGCTGTTTTAGCTGCACTTGGGAATGTCTACAAGCAGAATTTGACATTTGGTTCACTTGGTTTGAGTTTGGAAGACCACCAGATGAGAGTTCTTCATCTGATGCAAGCTCAGATAGCAGGAATCAGGGCTGGAGTGCTTCAGGACCTGCATTCTATAATGTTCTGCTGCTGCTGCAATATTCCAATAAGATGGAGGCTCTCTTCAGCTGCAAATTCAGCAAGGATTCTACTTGTTTTCGCTGCAATTCAGAGTTAGTGGTGTTCAAAGACTTCATATGTGGTCTATGGGGTATACCGAGATTCAAATTCTGTTGTGCAGCATACTACAAGCAGAAATTCAGAAGTGTTGTTGCATTTTATGGTTCTCTGCAGCAAGAAAGAGTTCTAAGCTGTGTTAACTGCATCATGAGGTGTCGTAGGTGTGTTGTTGATGTTTGGTTTGATCAGTGCAGACCTCCTGAAGAGTATTATACATTCTAACACAAACATTGTGTCGAAACGAGCATCATACAATGTGCTCTGCTGCAATTTCAGATTGAGTTGCTTCAAGGTGTCTTTCCAGCTGCAGAACATCAGCAAGAAGTTGATCTTTACTGTTACAACTCTCTTCGATTCTTGAGGACAAGAATGTTTTCAAGGAGAAGGGAATGTTATGACCCGAGAATCCAAAGCATAGGCAGTTGGTGTCCAGGTTGCTGTCTTACTGCTGGGTGCTGCTATGCTGCTACTGTTAGCTGCTGAAGCCTACTGAGGTGGCTGTCTTGTAGCTATATGATGATAGTTTGGTGTAGGAAAGTGTATTAGCTTGTTGTTATTGTAACTAGAATAAGTCTTGATGTAATTAGTAGCTTAAGCTTTGGTTGAGTCATGTAATAAGTGAAGTCTAGAGCTTTTTGGACTGTGGTGGTCAAGGCTGTTAAATGAGTAAGTCAAGGGTGGCGGCTAGTTAGTTAGTTGGCGGTTAAGTCAGTTAGGCCATGTTTCCACATGCATTGTATCTCTAGATATTTTTAGCCTTGAGCCATCCTAAGGGGAAGTAGTATAAGTAGATGGCTCCAGCTTGTAATCCATAACAACTTTGATGAATGAAATTGATATCTTTGATATCTCTCTCTTACTTCCCATCTCCTTTGCCTTCTTATCTCTTCTTAACTCTAAATTCTCTCCTCATCATATACTCTCTCTATCCCAACCAAGGTTAAGGTCCAAGAGTAATCATTGAATCTTAATAGCTTTGTACTTGCATCGACCCATGTGCTTGTTACTTTGCCTTCTAGAGATCCAACACACATTTTCTTTGAGAAATAGAGATCCGTAAAATAAAGATCCCATGGTATCTTCCCAGATCAGTGAGGGTCCAGCGAAAATAAACATCCTTGGGATGTGGGGCATTGAGTGCTAGTGGAGAGAGATTCATTGATCCAATTATATAGGTTGACACTGTGAAAGGGACCACAGGGTTGGAAACAAGATCAGAGAGTCTCACAAACAGCTTGAGCAGCAATTTTCAAGCTTTTTGTTTACTTTGCTTCAGTTCTGTCTCTCACTTCAGCAAAAATGATCTAGGCATGATAAAAATCTAACTTTTGATCTAGCCCACTTTTGTTAATTTTTAGAACCAAAAAGGTTAGCGGCCTGCAATTTTTCTGTACTTCCCCTCCATTAGTCAGAGGCATGTATAAGATATTGAAATATCTATTTTCATCAAACTCGGGCACAGGGGCGGGGAAAGATTAGCCATGACAGGAAATTAGATGCTTAAATATTAAAAAGCTAAGGGACCAGAAACTAGAAGAGTAAATATCAAAAAGCTAAGAGAGAACAATGAAATGGTTTTCTTGGCCTTACAAAGGAAGTAGCATAAGGTAGGTTCAGACCCCTCAATGTAGATAATACCTTGCTAGCCTTTTGCATAGCCTATAAAAAAAAAAAAAGAAAATTTCAGAAACATACCTACACTAGGAAGATCTAAACAGGAAAATATGTGAAAGAGAAAGTGAATTAGCATAGTATACAAGCATGATAACAAAAGGCTACTCCGCTAATCCCAATATTAATACCCACTTCTGACATCATATGCAAGGAATACTAGAACTATAATATCCATTAATTAAGGGCATGCTCAAAATCATTTTATGTTCACAATTTTTGGATTATGAGAAACCAAAAATCAGCTTTTAAAAACGGTTTTCTCTAATTTTTTGTTTCCTATTTTCAGCTTTCACTCAAATTACAAAAAAAAAACTGAAAACAAGAAACAAAAACAAAACATAAAGATCATTCCCAAAATATGGTTTTTAGTTTCTATATAACTACAAGTCAAACAGAAAATGGTATCAAACAAGCCCTAAGGTGTGTACTTATATTGGCGACAAGGGGATGAAACAAGAATGAAGAGAGTTAAGCAAGGTTGATAAAGTAATTCACAGTGACCGGTTTCAAGAACGGGAAAATGGGCAAAATATTCCAGAACACACAAAGATGGTCAGTCAACATTTATTTTAAAAGCGAGTGTTATGTATCCCATATTGCTTGATATTTCTTTCATGTGCCAGCTTATTTATCTAATATGGTGTAAGAGCTAGCCCTAGTTTTTGATGATTGGGCCACAATATTAGCGGCCATATATGATTCACCAAAGCAAAGGTCTGACCGCAAAGTAGGAACATATATAACTCAAGAGGTTCCAGCTTAAAAACCAATTGACATTAAGTTGAGTAATCCACTAAGCTTTATATAGATTTCTTCTCTTATGAACTTGGTGTGAGACTTCTAACCACACTCACATTTGGAGTCCTTAACATTCCCCCTCCTATATGAGTTTTCTTCAATCGCCACCCTCATCTTATCTAGTCCAATTATGAATCTTTTCCAGTTGAATCCAACATGCATTAGAAAGGCCCTTAATGTCTCAAAGTCGAATATAGTCCTCTTCTCGAAGACTTCATGAAGATCATTCACACGCTCTGGTGCCATGTGAAATTTCACTAGGTCTTAGGCCTAACCCATAGAGTTGGCATACGTGAATATATAAGTCTAAGTGAGGTTCTATCCTTTAACCAATTACATTAGGCGGAGAAGCTCATTAGGTTTATATGTTGATCTTTTTTTTTCTATAGTCCCAACATAGGATTTTTTTTACTAGACTCACATGTGAAATCCTTAACCATGAGTATTACTTAGAGAAAGTCTCCCACTCTACAGATATGAAGTCGAAACCCCCAAAATGGACTAGTCTAAGCCTAGGCAAACACCAGCAGAGGAACTAGAAACGTAATGGAAGAGAAAGGGAAGAAGCATAGCCACCTTCTCATGCCACCACCTTTCCCTGTTCAATTGATAACAAGCTCATATCCTTTGCTAAGACTAATACTTATGACATTCTAAATGTCAGATTTGAAAGCAGTCACTCCACCAGTGACTGCATAATTTTTAGCCGCCATCTCTAATACCTCATCCTAATATTTCAATTTTTTTTATCTCATCTTCATATGAGATTCTACTGCAGCATAACTTGGTTCAACAATCAATTTCCAGGTTAGTCAGACAAGGAAGAAAAATAGATCATCAAACCTTAAACACGATGGACGAGCAATATCTCAATTTGAAGGAATACCATTGCCATAGGAATCCTAACCACTCTTTTAACGAACACCATTGCTCAAGATTCACTGTAGCGGTTAGAAAAAAGCTCGATCTAGCCTAACAACTCAAAGCAACTTTGAACCAAAACAAACCAAGGCTTTCCTTACTTTGTGGGGTAAACTAAAGAAACCTCTTGATGGCACCCTGATTGTTGAGAGTTGTCTCTACAGTAAGGGACAAGTACGAAAGATAAAGCAACGGAGCTTCTACCTAACTTTTCCTAAGATATTCTCTATTAATTCTACAAAGTATAACTGTTCCTTTCCTGTAAGGTCACCGCCACTTCCAGATGTAAAAGTTTATGTTCAGGACTACTCTTCTACACTGGAATGAGGTTCACTCATATTTTCAGGTCCTTTCTAATCTTCCAAAGAAGTTTAACCAGCAGCAGCACCAACTTGACATTACCATCAAATTTGCAGTAAAGAACATAAAGCAAACTAAAACTGTGAGAACCCACAATTTTAAATTTAAGAGTTATTTCCTACTTAAAGTTTTGAGTTTCCAGAATTATTTTCTTGTATCTCACCTCAAGTATTATATATTTATACGTATAATAATAATGTTTATTATTTCTCTTAAAACTTAGAATTTGTCATAAGACTTTTGGGCTACCCCTAGTTATTATGATTTAGTTATCTTTGGCATATGCTCATCCTTTATTAGTTAGGATGAACTTTGAATTCTTGTAACCCCATTTTAGCAAGTAATTATTGTTAATCATATTATCATAGTTAATTACATTATTTCTTGTGACCCTTGATTTGTATGATTTAATTCATAATCCCCTCGTTAGTACAAACTATTATCGTAACATAAGTAACTCTTAACCTACCCCGTTTAGTGCACCAGGTCTATCACCTACCCCACTCCTCTTCTATAAATAGCACACTCCTAGCCAAACTCTAAGCATCCACAATTCATATTTTGCAAATAAAAGTGAGAGTTTAGGGAGAGGAGAACCAAGTCTAGGAAAGCCACTCTATAGCTTAGGCTTGGTATTTCAATGGAGCTTTGTTTCTTCAAGTAAGTGGCATATCAGTTGACTCTTCCGCCCTTTTGGCAAAAATTGCTTATTGTTCTATTTTACCTATGTGCTATTATATTTTACGGTTTTGTCTGTTTTCTCTAATCTCTAAAAATACTTCCCTTTAACTTACTCATTCCTCTATATGTTGAGAACTAAAAAGGGATCAAGTATGATTTTTCTAAGTTTGTGAACATATGGAATTTAAGATTGGTTATGTTACGTTTGTTTGGTTATGAAACTTCGGAAATTTGATGGGGTTTGTGCTTTAAGATATGTCATGATTTTGTATTATTCGCCTTCTATGCTTTGTTTTGTGGGCTGTGCCCTACGATGACGGGGTAAGACATCTTTGAGCCCTCGATAGGGGATTATACCATCTCTATTAGTGATGCACTATTTGGAACGTTCCTTTGAACCCGAAGTTGACTAGGGAGCCATTTGTGAAGCCAATTTCGAGCCCAGCTGCAAGGATTATATGCAACCACAGCCTATGGCCTCAAGGCCTAAAAGTTAAGTTGTTTCCTTAAGTTTTTGTGAGTGTTTTCTAATGTTCTACTTTATATGCTTTTGAAATGGGTTTTATGTCTTTCTAAGAATGCTTGATCCTTGTTTATGTTGGCAAGTTTGTCACTTATTGAGTTTTATACTCACCTAGTTGTTTATCATTCTCAGATGAGGTGAGGTGTGTCTTAAGTGGGGATCAAGGATCTTAGCCACTTTGCCTTTTGAAGTTGCAGCAATCATAGGAGACTTTTTGTGCCTTATGGCTTGCATAAGTTCTCTATTTAATACTTTCCTATAGTTGTTAAGATTTTAAATTTTTGGGATTAAGCTTTTGGATGTATAGGTACTTTCCTCCCCCTATATTGTATTATTCTTTTTTCCTTCCTCGGGCTTATAAGGCCTATTTATGGAAATTTTCTTTATTCTAGTTTATGGTATATGAGGAATTTATGGTCAAATTCACATGTCAACATCCCCTATGTTCGTTTGGATTTAGGGCATGACAAAAACCTTGTTCAATTTGGGGTGGTGTGAAAAAGCGATGCAGACATCCCAAGCCAAATGCTGATACCAGTTTAATCCAAAGGCGAAGAAACAAAAAAATTAGAGAAATTCGAAGGTTACCTTCTCAAGGCCAGACACATAAGCGCTCGCATGAACAATTGCCACATCTTCCACTGATGCAAGTCTAAAATTCTCTATTTCAACAATTTGGACGCCACGGTGCTGTATTTATATCACATTATATAATTAAATGCATATATTTGCAAAAAAGTAAAAAGAACGAAGCTCCAATAAAGCTCATAGAACCATTAATCGAAATCCCTTTCAATATATTTTTGCGTACAAATACATCAATAAGCATATTTTAATAACTAAAATAGTATGTATTACGAAGACTATTTTAAGAGCATCGTCCCAAAGCAGCTAGCTCAAAATTTGTTCAGTAATGCCCTTGATTAAATTCCATGCTCTTACCTCATGAGACATCAAATAGTAAATCATATTGACTCACAATAGTTAGGACATCAGAAGTTCCTGTACCTATATCATAGCATGTAAATTTCCACTAGATTGATTACCTTTGGAGTGAGCTCCATCTGTTCAAGAGCACTTACGATGGCAGGTACTTTGAGATTAGACTCTGGATGCGACTCCCGTTATCAGAAATATAAGGAAACACCACCAAACCTGAAGACTTCCAAGACTAAGTAGAAAGGAACTTCTCAAGTTTGTCAACAGCCTATGAAAAAGAAGACATAACTAGACAAGCTATATTACTCACACCAAACGTAAACGATTTATAAACAGGAATATCTAACGCATAATAAACCTGAGCTAAGCAAGTATGTATGGACGTTTATTTAAATTGACTAGACATTTTCTGGAAATACACTAAAACTTTCAAGTCCAATTTAAATTTTATCATCTGATAATACAAATTAACAAGATTTTGACCATCATTTACACTAAAATAGCGAGTATAGAAAGCATGAACTGTTAGGAAATTCTTTCAATGGCATGCAGACAGAAAATAACAAGATACATACTTAGATGCACCCCAGAGCGCGGATTGTAAATCAACCAAGATGCCCATACATTACGTACATTTCAATCATTATTTTGCAGCTTTTATACATACAAGCATAGAAAAGGAAAATAAATAAATCGTGAAACCTATAATACCAGAGTTATAAATAAAATATTTTGACCGAGTTATAAATAAAATAATGGGCTAATTTTAAAAAGGACCCATTATTAATACTAGAGTTATATAGGTATATATATAAGAGAAGAGAAGGTTTAAATCCTAGTTTTCTCTTTCCCCCCTCTTCCAATCGATTCTCTCTATCTCTCTGTCTCTGTCTCTGTCTCTGTCTCTCTCCCATCAATCGTCAATTTCAATTCCTTTTACTCTATAGATTTATGAAGCTAGATACGTAATACAAGTTTGTAAATCGAATTAGAAGATTGTGAATATAAGTATACCACTTCCCTACTTGTTTGTGAAATATGAAAGTTGTTTTATATTATTTGATGTATCAGACTTATATTTAAACGATTTATTAGTTTGTTCAAGTAGGTTTGGGCATATATCTGTTTGATTGACTATATGAGTACTACTCTACGATTTGAATTATATTGATTTATACGTTGATTTGACGTTGAAATATGTGAATTTTAGAAAGAATTTGTACTCGTGATCATGTGAACGAAATTATTATGAATTTGTTATTTGAGCTAAAGGGTTTTATGGGAAGAGCTCACAGATAACTACGTGACCCTTAGGGGTCTATCGACAAAAGAATGTGAAAGTCGATCTATGAACCTGTCGGGGGAATAATATTGGCACGTAATCTCCGATTGTCTGTCAGTTCTGAAGAACTGACAGATACTACGTTGACCCTGATGGTTCTATCGACTTAGAATCTATTCGAATGTGAAAAATGTGAATATCGATCTATGACCTTGTCGCGGGAATATTACCAGCTGTAGTCTCCGATTGATCTGTAAGTTTTACCAAAGAGCTCTTGTGAAATAAATAAAGTATAAAGTGGTATTTGAGCTTCTTGTAACATGAAATTTTGAAGATAAATTGGTTTTACTTGTTTCCATTGGACATTTATCCGTTTTAAATAATATGCCCAATCCGGGTAGGGTGTGTGGTGTAGTTACTGAGCGTGTTGTTTGCTCACCCAATTTCGTTACTTTCCAGATTAGTAAATTCACAGCAAATTCCTGAAGGACGAGGAAGATAGAGCGACTTCCTATTTTGAGAATTAGTTTAATTTTCGTAGTTTAAGTATTAAATATTTCTGTAGTGGGATATTATGGACTATATGAGATATTGTAATTTTGACTTTTCGTACGATTAGTTTTAAATTGTTGGTGATGATGTATTTGGATCCGATTTCATATATGTATGGGAACCTTTATGGAAATTTGAGGAAATGATGAATAGGAAATTTTCGGGCTTCGTACTATGAAGATAGGATTCATTATAGTACAAACATGTAGCGCCTTTTGACTTAGGCCAATTTGCTATATTATTTGGGGGCATTACAAAACCTATAAGAAAAGGAGAGAAAAAGGAGCATACAATAATTATTTAATAACAAAATAAGGATTGCATAGACCATGTCTTTGTACACTAATCATTTCATGCACTGACCTCCTACAACAACAACAACAAACCTAGTGCCATAATAAAGCATGCAAGCAACAAGCAAAAATCAGGCGGTGACAATAGCAAACATGTAAGCCTAAGGGCGCTATAAACTAGCTTCACTGTGCTGTTGTATCCTAAACCACATTTGATGCACTGACCTTTTTAAATAAAATTAGAGTTTCAACAAGAAAAAAAAAATTTACGAGTGCCACTACTTAACCAATACTAAAAAACCTCTGCAATGTGCTCCACACCAAATGGCCACACAAGAAAACACTTAAATGAACAGGGAGTCCTGGAAGTTTTAGACCTTTGTCTGGTTCCTACAGTAAAATTCCAATACATCTTCATTTTCCCATTATATATGCCAAAACCCTTCTTTCTTATGGTAGGTGGGGACACACCAAAAAGTCTCTTATATAATAGGGATGAACTAGATCGTTAGCATCGTGATCAGGTAAAGGTCAGTTTGGTAATTTGTATTTGTCATTTTTGTTATTTGTATGTGTACTAACATAATGAATCTTCCATTAGACGTCCTAGGAGCCCTATAGATGCATTTGGTGGATCTTCCAAAGTTATGTCACTCACAACAGCATGTGTGGCACATTATCGTTCTGCTCATCTGTTTCTACATTGAAGAATAGCACCACCCCAATTATGTAATGCGCAAGTGGGTTGTATAAGTCAATTCCAACAGAATGCAACACCTTTCTTAATCTATACAGATTCAACAGGAGAGGCAAATCTCATATTGATTAGACGAGCCACCATCATCAGTCACATTGGCATTGCAGTGCAGGAGCATTTTGTCATGCTGAAACTCTTGTTACTGGCCCCATGCAGTACTATGAACCATAAATGCTACGGTATTGGCACATCACACACCTTTTCACCACTCCGCGTTCTCTGTCTCTGCATGCTAGAAACTAACCTTTTTCATCTCATGCAAATTTCCTAGTTAATACTTTAATTCCGTTGTGTTTTTGCTTGGTATCTCTTGGCTTGGGTTTTATTTGATTCTAATTCTATGTTGCTTTCATATTTTCAAGTTATACGCTTCCATGACGACACATTCTTCAGGTTGGGGGTCCTCGGAAACAGCCTCTCTTCAGGGTGGCACCCTCAAGGGGGAAGGCTGCGTACATCCACCCCACCGACCCCAATTTTGCAGGAGCCTTCATGGCACTGGGACTGTTGCTGCTGCTGTTATTGTTGTGTATAATTTTAAATTTAAGTTTTCTACAAAAAGGGTACCTGGAGCAATTGCAATAATCAAATTCATTGATATTCTTGGTATTAGTCTAACACTTTTCATTTATTATATTGGTTAGGTGGAAAGTATTGCTATGATGCATAACATGTGTATAGAGGCCTAGTTCTTGTTTGCAAGATTCACACTGAATAATCTGATGACACGAAGTTACTATTATTACAAATGGGTGGGTTTATCCGATATGATTGATGTGGCGGACATGGTCAAAATTAGGTCTAAGCAATTGGAATGGATGCATGATGAACAAACTTATTGAGGGAAATTGGTAGACCAAAGGGTAGAGGAAGATACTCAACTATCAATGTCCAGAACTTTCACGAATTCTTGAACAAAATCACCCCCATGTACAATTGAAACCCCCAATATGCCCTTGTTCAAAATGTTGATTTTCTCTACTTACATTATATTAACGCTGGGGGTCATAAGATTCGAACTTGAAACCTTTAGGTAAAAGAGGCCTTAATGTCAAGGTAGGGATCCACTATGTCAAAAGTTTAACTTGTAAGGCATAAGAATGGTTTCATACTCCAACATGCCCCCCATTCAAATGCCAATTGAGTTAAAATGATAATGTGTAGACCTTGAATTGAATTAATATTAAGGTGGGGCTATTATTATTTGAATTCAAGACCCACGGGTCAAATAGTCTCTGATATCATGCAAAGTAACCAACCATTCTTATAGTTTGAGAAGTTAGACCGAGATTTATGAATGATTTTATATTTTGATAAATAACACTTCTAGTTGGGGGTTGGCCTACAATGTGACAGAGATGTGTAATTCCAAACAATGTAGCCATTCAAGAAATGCAAAAACAATAAAATCTAGAATCAACATGAATATATAACTGTATGAAAAATGCGAAAAATCCCTCTTGTAAATCATGCAAAACCAAAGGATCAACCAGCGTGAAATGATGACAATGCCCCGATATAAATGTCTTTTGCAAGCATAGTGCTACAGTAAGAAAGTAAAACACCTTATGCACTTAAGTCCTTCTTTAACCATCCAATATATATGGTAAACGCTTCTTGGATCTCAGAATGATGCTGTTAAGAGTTGTGAACAACTTCATATTATGCACTGGAAGAGAGGTAGAGGTAGGCCAAAGAAGAGCTAAATGGAGACGATTAGACATAACCTCACTCATCTAAACCTAAATGAGGAGATGTCCTTAGAACTAAGTGGCAGGTAAAAATACGGGCAGTTGACATAGATGTTTAGGATAGAGGAGCACAATGAAGCTAGTTTATAGCACTCCTAGGCTTACATGTATGCTACTGTTGCCGCCTTATTGTTGTCTACATGCTTTATTGTTGTTTTATTATTGCTTTATTATTTCATTTTTGCTTCTTATGGTTGAGGGCCCTTGGGAATAGCCTCCCTTTAGAATAGCACCTTGAAAGGGTAAGGCTGCGTACATCTCACCCTCCTTAGACCTTGCTTTGGCAGGAGCCCTTTGAGGCACTAGGTTTATTGTTGTTACTGCTATCATTAAGTAATCATCTTTCAATCATCTGATGATTCTTTGTCACGTGTATTAGGTATTCAAATTGGGTATAAAGCGTGTGTAATCCAATACTCATATGAAAATACAAGTTCGGTATACCTGATTGTGACCTATGGCAGAAGCCACACTGTAAACCACTTTCGCATTAACTAGTTGTACATCTGAAGTTATGTGTAGGTCCTTCTTGAGACTAATTGAGCATTTAGTAGATCATTTCCTACTTGATGCTTGGTTCCCCTTGAAGTGCCTTTGATGCGCAAGACAAATACAGGTTTCTACCTTCACAAGATCCTTCCATGTCCATGGATGAGATTTCAACAAATGCTTCATGCCCCCTACACATACAGACATTATTATTAAAGTCAACAAGTACATACCTTCAGTAGTATATGTAGTGTTACTGAAGGGAAGTTCATAAACCTTGTGCTTGACCAAATACCTCTATGAGTACATGGCTTCATTTTACACTGTTGTAAAACATTGTACTTCTAAATGTGCTCAAGGCCGGGCATAACTCCAACCAACCGTTTGGGCCACCAAAATTTAAGGACGCCAAATTTTAGGGAGTTGTGTGTTTAAAGTCTCAATTTTTAATATTAATAAGGTTTAATATTAAAATTTTTAAAGTTTTATTGTAGGGTTATTTACATAAAAGGTCCCAATACTTTGTCCATTGTATCAATATAGTCCTTGTACTTTAAATTGTGTCATTTTAGCCCCCAGGTACAACTAATACCCAAAAGTATGAGAACCTGATGTGTTTTTCTACGTCTATCAAAATTTAATATAAAACCCTATCTATTAAACACACCTAAATTGAAGTGTAGGACAAGAGAGTGTCGAGCCACAGGGACTAAGAGTGCGTGAATTTAATCTATGACCTAAATTGATTTAAGGAAAAGTGATATCTTTGTGTTAAATAATCTAGAAAATGACAATTGAACTAAAGTAATCTACTACTAATAGGGAACGTGTATTAAATTGGAGCCTAGGGTTTCAAATCCATCATTAGCCAATTATTTTTGCATTAACTCTTAAATTGGGATTATTAATTGCCACATGGGTAGTGATTTAGGCTACAAGCTTCAACCTACTAAGATAATATTGTTAGTATTGCGTATTGACCCTATCTAACTAAAGCATAAGAAAAATAGGCTCTACTTAACGTATTGTTAGTTATTACGTATTGACCCTATCTAACTAATGCATAGGGAAGATAGGCTTTAATTAATAGTTCGGTTAATACTATTATTTGATTAGTTAATCCCAAGGCTACAAGCACAAACAATTAATTTATAAATATCAATATCAATAATTAAAGATTACAAAATCAATAATCATATCAATTGAATAAACAATAAAAATATAATACTTCAAAGTATTTATCTCAACCAAGCAATTCATGTAAATAATCAAATTAACCCAAATTAAAAATAAACAAAAGCAACGGCTAAGATTTCATCTAACCCCAGAGAGCAAGTTAGCTCTCCATCAAGGATGATCCGGTGAAGGAGGAGATGAATGAACTCATATCAGTCTTCATGCTAATTTCGCTCTCGTTCCAATTTAAACAAAAAAAAATAGAAAAAGTATTCTGAGAAGCGGAGAGGAGAGAGAGAAAACAGGGGCGGTAGTCCCCAACACCAAAACAGAGCCGACCCCAAAATCAAACAGAAAAAACCCCTTTTAAAGTAACGACCTGCTGTGTTTTCAACCCTAACGTCGGTGCTGGTGGTGGGCCGGAGGTCTAGGACGATGGGCCGGTGAAGATAGGCTGCGTTTGGGCCGAGGTTGATGATGACGTGCTGGGCCTGGGTCGGTGATGGTGTTGCTGGTGGTCAAATCAGGCCGGGGTTGATGATGACGTGCTGGGCCTGGGTTGGGGATGGGTCTGAGCTGGTGCGAGCTTGAGGTGGAGATGGTGTTGCTCGTTGGGCTGATGGTTGGGTACTGGGCCTACGTTTGTGGGCCAGTGAATAGGGGCTGTTGGGCTGGGCGCTGGTGGCGGTGCTGCGTGTTGGGCCCGATACGGGTTGGGCTCGAGTTCCGAGCTTATACGTTCATGTCCCGAATCTCGATTGACTTGATTTAATTGTTTACGCATCGAATTTGCCTTATTTGCACTAACATTTGACAATTTTCGGAACTTTAATTTCAAACCTGTTAAACATGAAAATTGCCAAAATGAGTGTAGAACTATAATTAAATAGGTGCATAATAATTAAAATAACAATTTAAAGATGCGTAAATACGAGACGCATCAACACCTCCACACCTTATGTTTGCTAGTCCTCGAGCAAAGCATATGATTTAACATAAAAACTACAATGACCAACTACCCCAACTAACCCAACGTTCGCCAAGTTTTCGGAGATTAACACCTATATTACAATTCAAGACAAGATTAAATCATCTAGAGCATTCTCCAATTCCATGAATTTACATGATTAAACCTCAAAACTCGTCATAGAATTTTATTAGCCCTGTATCAACTAATAGGAATTACTCAAGTAATGCACAAGTGAAAGTGAATAGAATTTCATGCCACAAAATCTCCTCAAATTCTCGCTTCCAACCCAATATATAAAGGTTTTGTGTACCCGCACCATTGAATCACCTAGACACGTGCCTATACATAGAGAAATTTTAAGTGGCATATGAGTGACCACTTTACAATATTCTGACCTCAATATGGCACAAAAGAACATCTTTGTTATGAATGTACACCAGTTTTCATTTTTTCTTTTTCTTTTGGAGGAAACCCTTTTTTTTTTCTTCCTTTTCATTTTTTCTTTTTGTTTCCTCTTTCTTTTCTGTCCATTTTTGAACTTTTTGCTTATAACACGTACTTCATTATTACAATTGACATTGACCAACCAGTACTTTACATAACATCAAGAGCAAGGATTAGGATAAGCCAATAGGGCAAGCTTGCAAAACTCAAGATATATAAGGTTGTTTACCCAAATTCTTCAGATTTTTTGCAACACGAAAGTCCTGTGCATAGTGAATATGTGAGCGACATGAGTAGAACCCATTAGTATCAACAATGATCAACAATACTCATTAACAAGTATGAAGTAGAATCATTTAATTTCATGGAATTAAGAGAACGAAATAAACAACTAATCCCACTGTCATCATAACATACGCACCGGTTAAGAAAAACTTGGCTAAACGGTTATAATGCATGCTTAAAATGCCCAAAAAGATGTTCAAAATTTTAAAAATTTGACCAAAAATGGGCACATGCAAATGAGCCTCACCCCCCACACCTAAATCATGCATTGTCCTCAATGCAACAACATCAATCATTAAAGCACAAGAGATAGGTGAGATGGAGCAATACAACTTGACGAGATGGCGTGGACATGTATATATGATCCCTTCAACCTGGCACAAGAACCTGAAAAGAGAGAAAACAAGCCTCGAAACAAGTAATTAGGTCAAAAACTAAATTAAAACAAGAAATAACAAACCTAGGCTGCCTCCTAGGAGCGCTAAGTTTTACGCCTTCAGCTGGGCGCAATGGGTCTAGCGAAGATCAAGTAATGGCGTCAACCAAAGAAACAACTTCATCGAGCTTACCTAAGACAACATCTACAGCATGATCAGAAGTGTCACACGTGATTTCAGGAGGGAGAGAGTTGTCGGGTGGATGCCTAAAGGGGGCGACAAGTGTGGATCGAAGCTTATGAAAAGCGACTAACCAAGACACATTGAGCTCAACTGATATGTCCTTAGATAGCACACTGGTCAATGGCCTGGCTAACTTCCCACAATCCTTAAGGAATCCCTTATAGAAACTCACATGACCTAGAAATGCTCTAACTTGTTTCACATTTGAGGAAGGAAGTGAGTTCACATTCATATCTATCGTAGCTTTATCAACCTCAATACCCTCCTCAGACAACCTATGGCCTAATACAATTTCCTCCTGATCCATAATATCGTGATTCTTCTCCCAACCCAAGACTTCTTTCATGTTCGGGTTCAACCTTGTTTGCATCTCTTTGGAAGGTTTTGCATTTTCATCAAGAGGGTCACTAACTAGGGTAGAGGAGAGTGTTTGGTCCACCAAATCATCAGCAATATCCACGCAAAAACACTCTGACCCATCCTCACAAGTGGGTGATAAAGAAGCCTTAAAAATGTTTAACCTAATAGTCATGTTTGTAAAACTAACATCCATTACCCCGGATCTACAGTTAATGGTAGCATTGGCCGTCGCTAAGAGAGGTCTACCTAGAATGACAGGGATATTATTTTTCAAATGACTAGAAGGTTCTATATCTAGCACAAGAAAATCAGCAGGAAACATGGGTTTGACTGCTCTCACTAGCACGTTAATCGGCTCACCACGGGGGATCCTAGTTGATATATCTGCTAACTTCAAGGTCACCATGGTAGGTTGCAACTCTACTAGGCCTAACTTCTCATAAACCGAGTAAGGAATAATGGTGACACTCGCTCCTAAGTCCAGTAAGGCTTTATCGATCGGGTAGTCTCCAAGTGAACAAGAGATGGTGGGGACACAAGGGTCTTTGTACTTAATCGGAGTGTCACACTTCAGAATAGAGCTCACTTGCTCGGCTGAAAACACTTATTTTAGGCATATGTGCTCTAGATCGCCTCTTTTGGTTAAGCAGATCCTTAATGAACTTCACATAGGCCGGGATCTATTCAATCACATCAAGAAGGGGAATGTTAATCTTTATTTGCCTAAATATCTCCAAAATGTCTTCCAACTTCTTGTCCTTCCCATCTAGATGTGGTGCAACTAAAGCCTGGGGGAAGGGTACTCTAGGTACATATGAGGAAGGAAGATCAGAGGTCTTAGGAGTGGGAGAAGGGTGCATGACCTCATCGGTCGCCTTCTCTCTTTCCTTGCTCTTCTCTTCTTCCTCACCACTTATGGGTACTTAACTCTCAACATTCCCCCCATTGTCAACCTCCGTCCCACTTCTTAACACTATAATGGACTTTGCTTGTTCTTGATGGGGAGGATAGTTGTCTTGCCTTACACAGTTCCTAAGGTTTTCTACGGTTTGGCTAGGGAGTCTTCCCTCATCTCTCCTACTCAAAGTGTTAGCTAGTTGACCTATTTGGGTTTCTAACTTTGAGATCGATTGTGTATGGGAGTGGAGGAGTTGGGAATTAACTTCTAAACCTTTCAGCGCACTCAAAACCTTCTCTTCAAATTTTGAATTAGAGCTCAAATTAGGAGGTTGAGAGTAGTTGAAAGCATACCCTTGTGGTTGAAAACCGGGAGGTCGGGGGCATACCAGATTGTTGAGGTCGTGGGTTCGGTTGTTGTGGTATAAACTGTCCTTCTCCTTCTTGCCTCCAGGAGAAGTTAGGATGGTTTTTCCGGCCCAAATTGTACGTGTTAGAGTATGGGTCGTTTCATGAGAATCCTTGGGCTGCATTGACTTGTTCCTCCTACCACTCCGCATAAGGTGAAGTAGAGGGGCAGTCATGTTTAGAATGAGAGACACTAGAGCATGAAGAAAAACACTATGCACATTTGAAACATGAGACACATTAGGTACAGTAGAGGGGGCCAATGTCATCTTAAATAGGGAAGTTAACTGCTCTACGGAAGAGGCAAAAGAGTCTACTTTCTTATCTAAGATGGAGTTGTGAGCAATCTCATTTACTCCTCTATTTAACCTAGTAGCATTAAGACGTGCATGTGCGGCAGATTGTTGTGAATTCTCATTCAAAAGTTCGAACAATTCCCATGCCTCATCCTCATTCTTCCTGAGGAATTGAGCACCACATGAGGCGTCAACAGTTTGTTGACCCTTCTTGTTTAACCCATAATAGAAATTTTGGACTAGTTGCCATTTAGGGATACCATGATGTAGGCAAGCTCATAAGAGTTCCCTAAACCTATCCCAACTCTCGTGAAACTCCTCCGTAGGAAGTTGGGCGAAGGTGCTAATGGCTCTTCTAGAAGTGTTAGTCTTACTAATGGGATAGAATTTCTTGAGAAATTGTTGTTGCGTTTGAGTCCAGGTGCTAATCGTCCCACTAGGTAAGGTGCCTAACCAATACTTAGCCTTTTCCTTCAATGAGAAAGGAAAAAGGCGAAGTAAGATGGCGTCATCACTAACATTAGGAATCCTAAAGGTTGAGCAAACCTCCATAAAACTGTCCAAGTGACTATATAGGTTCTCATTGCCAAAGCCGTGGAATGAAGGAAGTATTTGTATGGTATGTGGCTTAAGCTCGAACTGATGGGCTACGGGTGGCAACCTAATACAAGACTTTGAGACGTATGCAGTGGGAGTAAAATACTCCAAGAGAGCACGTGGTTGTTGTTCGTCAGCTATTACTAAATCAGAGTTAGCACTAGCTGATTTTGCTCGGTGGTGAACTCTAAGGTCTCTTAAAGTTTTTTCAATTTCAGGGTTGAATATGGTAAGGTCAAGAGACAAAGAACGATGACCATGCATGAACAATTAACCACACGAAGCAAGTAAATTAAAATTAAATAAGCAAAACAAATAAAACAGAAAAAACAAATACTAAAAAAAAAGATAAATAACAAGATACCCTAAAATCTACTTATGCACGAAAATCACAAGAAAAATAATGCCAGTAAAAAGAAAATAATTTTTTTTTATAAAAGAGACAATAACAATTAAAGAGAATTAAAAATTAAAAAAATTCTAAATTAAGAATCAAATTAAGAATTCAAATCCTGGGTTGAAAAATAAAATAAATTAATTTAAAATTAAAGAAGAAATAGAAAGTTAAAAAATAAAGAAAATCACCAAAAATAAAATCACGAATGTTGCCTAGTCCCCGGCAACGGCGCCAAATCTTGATGTATTTTTCTACGTCAATCAAAATTTAATATAAAACCCTATCTATTAAACACATCTAAATTGAAGTGTAGGGCGAGAGAGTGTCGAACCACAGTCTATGACCTAAATTGATTTAAGGAAAAGTGATATCTTTGTGTTAATTAATCTAGAAAATGACAATTGAACTAACGTAATCTACTACTAATCGGGAACGTGTATTAAATTGGAGCCTAGGGTTTCAAATCCATCATTAGCCAATTATTTTTGCATTGACTCTTAAATTGGGATTATTAATTGCCACACGGGTAGTGATTTAGGCTACAAGCTTCAACCTACTAAGATAATATTGTTAGTATTGCGCATTGACCCTATCTAACTAAAGCATAAGGAAAATAGGCTCTACTTAACGTATTGTTAATTATTACGTATTGACCCTATCTAACTAAAGCACAGGGAAGATAGACTTTAATTAACAATTCGGTTAATACTATTGTTTGATTAGTTAATCCTAAGGCTACAAGCACAAAGAATTAATTTATAAATATCAATATCAATAATTAAAGATTACAAAATCAATAATCATATCAATTGAATAAACAATAAAAATATAATACTTCAAAGTATTTATCTCAACCAAGCAATTCATGTAAATAATCAAATTAACCCAAATTAAAAGTAAACAAAAGTAACGGCTAAGATTTTATCTAATCCCAGAGTGCAAGTTAGCTCTCCATCAAGGATGATCCGGTGAAGGAGGAGATGAACGAACTCATGCCGGTCTTCACACTAATTTCGCACTAGTTCCAATTTAACTAAAAAAATTAGAAAAAGTATTCTGAGAAGCAGAGAGGAGAGAGAGAAAACAGGGGTGGTAGTCCCTAACACCAAAACAGAGCCGACCCCAAAATCGAGCAGAAAAAACCCCTTTTAAAGTGACGACCTGCTGTGTCGTCAACCCTAACGTCGGTGCTGGTGGTGGGCCGGTGAAGATAGGCTGCGTTTGGGCCGAGGTTTATGATGACGTGCCGGGCTTGGGTCGGTGATGGTGTTGCCGGTGGTCGAATCAGGCCGGGGTTGATGATGAAGTGCAGGGCCTGGGCCGGTGATGGGTCTGAGCTGGTGCGAGCTTGAGGTGGAGATGGTGTTGCTCGTTGGGCTGATGGTTGGGTGCTGGGCCTGCGTTTGTGGGCCAGTGAATAGGGGCTATTGGGCTGGGCACTGGTGGCGGTGCTGCGTGGTCGGCCCGATATGGGTTGGGCTCGACTTCCGAGCTTATGCGTTTATGTCCCGAATCTCAATTGACTTGATTTAATTGTTTACGCATCGAATTTCCCTTTTTTGCACCAACATTTGACAATTTTCAGAACTTTAATTTCAAACCTGTTAAACATAAAAATTGCCAAAATGAGTGTATAACTATAATTAAATAAGTGCAAAATAATTAAACTAACAATTAAAAGATGCATAAATCCGAGATGCATCAGAACCCGAATCCGAACTGAACCCATTCGAAGCAATTAGAATAACCAGTGTGAAAATGAGCAATTCAATATATCTAAATCTGTGAAAACTTGAATATCTGTTCTAGTGCATGTACTACTTTGGGACACACAATGTTAAAGTGCAACTTGTCTACTCATAATATTTAATCAAATGAAATGGAAAGGAGTAATTTATTGTTGAAGTGAAATACAAATATAGTTACACATGCAACATGCCTAATTATTCCACATGCTAACTCATATGGGTCCTCTTATTATTCCTCAATCTTAAAACTCATTCGTTTAATACCTGTACACCCCAGTATAGTATCAAGAACTCTAAAATATTTCGATAGCCAATCGACAACATTGTAACAATTTACAATCAATCTATAACATTAGAATGAAAGTGATAGCAAGGAGCAAGACCACAAGAGAAATAGAAATAAAAAAAGTTCTTTTTTGGATAAATCGAAATAAAAAAAGATGAAGTGAACTAGCATATAAAATCTTACCCTTTTGGTGGCCACCAAAATAACACTTCACTGTAGCGGCATTTTCGCACAAACCGCTAGACTAGAGAATTACTAAAAATGTTACAATTTGAATGCGTATGTTTGTGGAGGGAGGAATGGAGAAAAATAAAGAGACAGAGAGCGCGCACCAGGGAAGGAGAGACGAGAGAAGGGAAGAAGCTCCATTGGAGGTTGCACAAAATGGTAGCAGCATCGCCCATTGCCAAATTAGATAAGCATGGCTGGCTCCTTGCGGCGAAGGATGTTAGAAAAATTATATAAGTTAATCTTAAATATAATAAAAAATAATTTCTTATGACTCGTTATCAATCGTTTACCTATAACCGCTTAATGTCAATAAAATATGACTGCTAGAGACTTCTAAGTAATTAACAATATAGCCGTTGTAATTCATTACTTTCATTATTGTATCATTGCAACTTATTACGTCTGTTATTGTACCATTGCAATTCATTGCCCGAATTCACTGCAGCCGGTGCCTTAATACTTGTTACCATTTATAGTCGTTGGAGTTCATTGCACTCAATTTTTGATGCTTGTTACCATTTTTTCACCATTTATATATAAGCCCATCATTAAAGAGGAAAAATAATCCCCTTCTCTCAATCTCTTCGTATAGCTCTATTAACATTAAAAAAAAAAAAATGATTACCATTGTTGTTATTGTTGCTACTTTCTTTGTCTCTACCATGGCATCTTGTGTTGTATATGTATATGCCTTGCAAATCATAAACTACGGGAATCTCCTCCTTTCTCTCTCCCCTTATTCTCAATTTTTCTCTCTCCTCAAACTTTGGGTAAAGTAAAAGGTACTCCTACCCAGTAATTAACGAGTATACTTTAAGAGTCAGATCGCGTTAATTCTAGAGGACGGTGGCCGGTTATACTGTATGCACCGGAGCAGTGAAAAAATTGTCTTTTAGGACAATGATCTTTACCACAACGCGGTATCATCATTTTGTTAGAGTTTTCTAATTGCTCTCTCTCTCTTTCATTGCTATGCTTAAATATTAGTCAATTTTTCTAACATTCTAAAAGATGATTTACCAATCAATCAATCATGTTAACAAAAATTTATTTCTTATTTGATTAGATTTGGAAAAAAGGAAAAATTATGTATCGTTTACTTTACTTGAGACTTTCTGTAAAATTTAAAGTCAAATTTGTGTAATATACAGTCAAAATTGAACACTAGTTAATTAGAAAAGTGAAGAAATTGATGCAACGCTGGACGACACTGCCAACGGGGCTAGGTTTCTGGCGTTAAAAGAGGATCTCACTGTGGCCACACTTCCCTAAAGGAAAAAAAAAAGAAAAAAAATTTAAAGCCTAAATGTAGCTTCTGAAACCGTCGATATCTCGCGGCACTGACTCAAAGTGTTTGTTGTGGTGGCGGCTTGCTCACCCAATACAAACATATGGTGGCTTTCGGCTGTTGTGGATGCTTGTACATGGCGTGGTATGGCATGGAGTATGGCTGAGAGAAAAAATTAGGGGAGAGAGAGAGAGAGAGAGAGAGAGATATATATATATATATATATATGAGGTACCAAAGAGGGCATCAGCACGCCATCATTGGATCACATTAGAACTCCGAAGTTAAGCGTGCTTGGGCGAGAGTAGTACCAGGATGGGTGACCTCCCGGAAAGTCCTCACCCTCAGGCTGGGGGCACTGGGAAACAGCCTCTCTTCAGGTTAACACCCTGAAGGGGAAAGGCCGCCCCTCCCCCCCCGACCCTGCATAGGCAGGAGCCCTTGAGGTACTGGGTATGCTCTTTTTTATATATGAGGTACAACTATACCGCCATTAACAATTAAAGGGGGTATAATATTTTGTTTTTGGTTACTTGATTATTTTATTCTGGTAAACTTATATTTTTAGATAAATAATGGTGGATTTATTTTTAACTTGGGTACTTTTTTTTTTTTTTGAATCTTAGAAAAGACACATACGGGAGCTTAATGCCGATTTGAAGTAAATTAAAGGTAAAATGAGGCTATTGGGCCTAAAATAGGGTATAATAAAATAAAATGTGTTAAGCATGTGATAATGATGCTTGGGGTCTACATTAAAATTTACAATATCTCATTTGAGAATAAATAAGCATATGATTGGTGATATGTGACTTAATATGCGTCGATATAATTTTAAAATAGAGTAATAGTAAAGTGTTTGAAGTTTGTCCCACACTTGTACTTAAAGCATTTTGATTGTATAAGGTGTGTGTCGACACACAATCCTACATAACCAAGAAGAAGTATATGTGTATTGACACACGGGGCCCGTGCATCAACACACAGATCTTGCAAAACAGTAGAATTTGGTCTATATGTCGACACACAGATCTTACAGAAGGTGTGTGTTGAAGTGTGTGTCGACACACACTTCGACACACAGAGTTACAATAGGCTGTGTGTTGATCTGTGTGTCGACACACAACTTCAACACACAGGGCAGTTTTAGCTGTTATTTCGCGAGGTTGATTCGGTTTACGGTGATTCTTTTGGGTGATGTTTGGGACGTCTTTATCCACTCTTTTCTCATATATATCCCCCTTTATTTCTTCAAGAAAATACATGAAAAGATTGCTTGAGAATCTTGTAAAAGATTGAAACCAAAGTTTGTGAAAGTTTTAAAAAACGTCATTCGCTTCATCTCTCTCTATTCCTCCTCTTACACATCTTCGCTTCTATTATGAACCGGGAATCCAAAGCATGGGCTGTTAGTGTCCTGGCTGCTGTTTTGCTACTATGGTGCTGCTACTGCGGGTGTTTGCTGCTGTTGGCCTGCTGCGGTTGATGTTTTGCTGCTATATGATGATAGTTAGTGTAGGAAAGTTGTATTGGTGTGTTGAGGATGTAACTAGAATAAGTCTTGATATAATTAGTAGCTTAAGCTTGGTTTAGTCATGTATTAAGCGAAGTCTAGAGTTTGTTAGGCTGTGGTGGTCAAGGCCGTTGGTTAGTTGAGTCAAATGTGGCAGCTCACTTAAGGTCGATTAGTCCATGTGTTGGCTAGATTCAATGTATTAGATCATATCATGTAAGTAGTACAAGTAGATGGCTCTAGCTTGTAATCCGAATAACAACTTTGATGAATGAAATTGATATCTTTTGATATCTCTCTCTACTTCTCATCTCCTTTCCCTCCTTATCTCATATAAACTCTAAACTCTTTTTTCATCTCATACTCTCACTATCCCAACAACGGTTGAGGTTCAAGAGAAATATTTGAAACCTTAACAATTGGTATCAGAGCCTTGATTTGGCTTCCTAATCAAGCTCTAAATCAAAAAAAATATAAATTTTGATTAATTGTGTTACAATTATCAACAAAAAAAAAACGTTTGATACTGGTTTATTTCAGTTTATGTGATCAGAATTCAATTCTCAATTTTGAATTTAAAGATTGGCGATTACAGCATTGTTGATCTAGAAGTGCCTGGGAGTTGCTTGCGGTTGGGATAAAATTGATTGAATTCCACTGAAGAAAGTTTAATTGTTTAGTATTTGTTGATTACACTCAACATCAAAGCTGATTCATATTGAATTCAATAGAATCGATCAAGCAATTGCTGTAGAAGTTGAGTGCGGAAGCAAAGTATTAGTTACTGAACTTGTGTATTAAGCATAATTGATCTTGATCAAATATTCATCTGATCTGTTCAGAAGAAGTTAAAGTGATGCTATTGGATCAACATTACACTTGATCATCATCAAAAGATTAGAAACCAGCTGAATTGAGGTTAATTCAGAATCTATAATTCAGAAATTGAGGTTGAGGTAACTGTTTTCTGAACTGTAAGTTACATACTCAATCCGAATCTACTTTTGTTGCTGAATTGTGATGAAATTGTATTGATAAGCATAGAAGTGGCGAGAATTCATCAGAATCTGCGTTTGATTCTTAAGAATTATAGGTTATAAAGTTGAGATTTGCTTAGGTGAAAATTTGACATTGAGCTGAGCTCCGAAAGTGTTGAAATCCGATTTCATTCTTGAAGATTACTTTGAGTATTGTATTGAGGACTTGATTGTGATCTAGAATCGAGTTTAATTCAGAATTGTAAGTCTGAATATTCAGGAAAGCATTACTGTTAGGGTTTGTTCGAAGTTAGGGTTCGTTCGCGAATTCTGCTTTAGGGTTTGTAATCAATGACGATTGTCGAACAGATAGCAAGGAATTGTTTGTGTGAATGAAGGAGTAGAACTTCAATAAGCAATCGGTTGTTGAAGACTTGCGAAACAAGTTTCACACTTCTGCGATTTTCGAACTAGTATCCTACGAACTGAGCTGTTCCGGATCGAAGCTTGTTGTTCATTGCAAACATGGCTGATATCAGCTCTTTTCAATCAGAGTTGAGTGAGCTTTTGAAGGAAATAAAGCGAGAATTGAAACAAGATCTCAGAGAGATAACAAAACAGATAGTGGACGAATGTCAAGAATTGAGACAAGATCTCGAGGAGATAACGAAACAGGTAGTGGACGAATGTCGGCAAGAAACTAAGGCTCATCAGTTTGCAAACTTCAGTCGTGATTGTGCTGGTTTTCTTGATGCAAATGAGTTTCCGGAGCTAGTGGATAGCGTTAGACAACAAGAGCTCAATGTTGAGCAAAAAGAGGAAGTTGGAGAAGAAACGGTTGTCGTTGAAGATGAATTCGACCGTGACGGTGCTGAAATTGATGAACACGAGTCAGAGGAACCTGAGTTTGAGAAAGATGATCATTATGAAGACTCTTCGCTAGAGTTAGAGTATTTTGAAGATGATGAGCTACAGCATGACATGCTTTCAGAATGGGAATACGATTTTCATGTTAAGGGAATGATAAAGAAAGAAAAGAGTAAGGTGAAGAGGAACCATCTAAGTGAAGCATTGAAAGATTTTTTGGGTAAAAAGAAGTTGACAAAGCAGAAATTGAAGCAAGAGGTTGTGTTTCAGCCTAAGGAGCTTCTGAGTTGGCAAAAACAGAACACTGAACAACCTGTGGTTGTCTTAATTGAGTCCAACTCAGCTATGGGACATCGGGATGATCCACTGCAAGAAGTTAGGCAACAAGAACTAACTTAAGCTCCTGATTCTACCGATGTATATGTTAGTGTACAACGATTGGATGTAGCAGAACCTTTGATTTCAACTGAAAATTTTGATGCTACTACTGTAATAGCAATGAATACATCGTCAAATCTGTTAAGTGCTTCCCCATGGCAAGTTGGTATGCAGAATCAAAACTTGAGGAATACTGACGAGTGGATTTTGGGTCAGAATTATAGCATCTTCACTGCTGAACAATCACACTCTATTAAAAAATCAGCTATTGCAACTGTGGTACCACCTATTGCAGGACACGGTGTGCTTTTGAGTGGAGAAAAAATGTATTCAAATACACATTCATATGGCGAGCTGCCTCCTGATCCGAGAGAAGATTCTCAAGACTATATGAAGCCGAAAAGAGTCGAATTTTTGCTAAAAGAAGTAATCAAGCTGCACGAGTGCGTTTTAAGGTTCAACAAAGGCGAAGCAATGTGGCTGTACAAGCAATTGAGTTGTTAGATCAATTCAGTAATGTGTTGGAGCTAAATTCTGTTCATACCAAAATCAGTACAACAGGTACTTTAACTGATGTGTTTGAAGTTGGAAGTTCCCTTGAGGCTTTGGTGGAATCTGGTTTCTGCCATTTGGCTGGAATGACAGTTCTGGACAGTATGGAGGCAAGTGTATTGAGCTCCAAATCCAGATTGTGCATTCATCTAGCTATGGACAAAGATCATGCTCCAATTGTGCAACCAAATGTGAGGCCTCCTGAGTCCAATGTGGAGGTACAGTACTTGGAAGCTAAATTTGAGCCATTCAACCAAGATCTCTCAAGTTGGGTTGCTACAAAGGAAGAAGCGGTTCAGATAGGATCTGATGGTGTTGTGACCTTCTTGTTTGCAACTAAAGATAGTATGCATAGCTAGGTAGTGTTGTAGAAGACAACAATTGGGTTGTGGATTGAGTATGGAAACGTGAGAGGCATAGCTGCTGCTGAGATCTTGAGACATGATTTGGATTCGAGCACTGAGATTAGTAGAGTAATGCTGCTGCAGCTTAATACATCAGGTGGTAGAGGCAGTATATGCATCAGCAGTAGAGTCTTGAATGGATCAGGCCTTGCTCCTTAATTTTGCACAGCTATTAAGATGTTCCATTGGTTCCTTACACTAGTGTTCTTCGGGTACATACTTAATCTCATTGACAAGAAAGTGAAGCTTGATCATTGGGGGCAAACTTGTTGGTTGGATGAGCATGGGACCCAAGGAAGTCATGAGAACAAGTTGGAATTTGTGATTCGCAGTGCTAGCAATGCCAGTTGGAATGTGGTTGGGGTGACCTGTTGTGGTTGTTCCGAATGGAAAAATAATATGCACAAGCTTTAATATCTTCCCAATGTTTGGATGAAGGAGTACAACAAGAAAACAATATCATTTCTAGTTGAAAATATTTTACATTTCAGCAGTAAAGATTAGGACAGATTTTCCCTTATTCTGAAAGTAATCTCAGATATTCGGATGTGTCAGTGGTGTCCTGATTTGAAGTTCATCCTTAAGTCTGATGACAGAAATTCAATTGAAACCCATGAGTACTTAATTTGGTGGAGCAAAAGTCTAGAACTCCAGGCCAAAGTCACAAATGCTCAATTGATCAAGTTGGGACAGCAAGAATGCAAGGTAGCTACTGAAAAATTTTGGAGAATTCCATTTCTTTCACTGTTAGCAGTATATCAGGTGTTAAATAGATTCACGGTTGGTGCAATTATGGTCTTGAGTGGTAGTATGAACTTGCTAATGCAAGGAAGCTTCTTTCTGAATCCAACACAAACTAAATTTGGCGACAGTAGTAGTTACAATTTGTTTGGGATCTACACTACCAAACGCCAAAATTCAGCAGTTAAGGAAGTGGTATGGGAAAATGTAGCAGTAAGAGATGAGCCGGGTGTGTATGGGTTTGGTAAAACAAAGTTTGAACATTACATATCATGGAGGAACTCTAAGGTGACCTGTTGGCTGCACTGTCCCTGGTACCTTGTATGTTTCAACAACAAGATGGCGTTGTTGGGTAATTTCAGTAAAAATTGAAGGTTTTTGGAAGGCAATTGTGGTGCCGGGTTCAATTGGTTTGAGTTTGGAAGACCTCCCAAGATGCTCAAGGACTTCACTTGTAGTTTTATGGGTTCAATGACATTCAAACTTTGTTATGCAGCTTATTACAAGCAGAATTACAGAATTGTTACTACGTCCTTTGATTCTCAGCAGCAAGATAGAATTTTGAGCTATGCTAACTGCATCGTGAGGTGTTGTGGGTGTGTTGCTGATGTTTGGTTTGATCAGTGCAGACCTCCTGAAGAAAATTATACGTTCAAATGCAAACATTAGTCGAAACAAGCATCAGACATTGTGCACTGCTGCAATTTCAGATTGAGTTGCTTCAAGGTGTCTTACCAGCTGCAGAACATCAATAAGCAGTTGATCTTCATTATTACAACTCTCTTCTTTTTTTGAGTACAAGAATGTTTTCAAGGGGAAGGGAATGTTATGAACTGGGAATACAAAGAATAGGCTGTTGGTGTCTTGGGTGCTGTCTTGCTGCTGTGGTGCTGCTGCTGCGAGTGCTTGCTGTTGTTGGCCTGCTGCGGTTGATGTTTTGCTGCTATATGATGATAGTTAGTGTAGGAAAGTTGTATTGGCGTGTCGAGGATGTAACTAGAATAAGTCTTGATTTAATTAATAGCTTAAGCTTGGTTTAGTCATGTATTAAGTGAAGTCTAGAGTTTGTTAGGCTGTGGTGGTCAAGGTAGTTGGTTAGTTGAGTCAAATGTGGCGGCTCGCTTAAGGTCGGTTAGTCCATGCATTGGCTAGATTCAATGTATTACATCATATCATGTAAGTAGTATAAGTAGATGGCTCTAGCTTGTAATCCGAATAACAACTTTGATGAATGAAATTGATAGCTTTTGATATCTCTCTCTACTTCTCATCTCCGTTCCCTTCTAATTTCATCTAAACTCTAAATTCTTTTCTCATCTCATACTCTCAAACCAAGGTTGAGGTTCAAGAGAAATCTTTGAAACCTTAACAGCTTCATTGTTTTTGGTTATCGTTGTATCCTTGAGACTATTTCATATGCTGAAATAAGTCTTAAGAAAAGTGATTACACGGCCTCGACACCTGAGATCTTTGGTTACCCGACTTGCAAGGAGTTGGCACCAAGAATCTTAAGACTTATTTTCTGATTTGTGATGGCTTCATCATTGCTTGAGATGACAGCTAACTTTGTGAAGTTAGACCAATTTGATGGAGGGAATTTCTGCTTATGGTAGATAAAGAAGCACTTCGTAATCACTACCTTAAGTGTGGTGTATGTCCTGAGCACACTTGTCCCTGAACCCGCTTCTGAGGGGGAGGAGACATTGGTCGAGCAACGAGCCTGGTTGAAGTGGGAGAATGATGATTACATCTGCAAAGGGCACATCCTGAACGGTATGAGCCCTCTTTGACATCTACTCCAACGTGCCTACCGCAACAGAACTATGGGCCGCTCTTGAGGCACGCTACACAGCAGAGGACGCAACAACGAAATTTTTTGTTAGTTAGTTTAACAATTGTAAGATGGTAGACAATAGTCCAGTTATGGAACACTTCCATGAAATTGAGAGAATATTGAATAACTTTAAACAACATAGCATGAACATGGACGATACCATAGTTGTGTCCTCTTTGATAGACAAATTTCAGCCGTCGTGGAGAGACATTAAGAAAAGTTTCAAACACAAGAAGGAAGATATGTCTATCGAAAAATTGGCTAACCATTTGCGTATTGAGGAAGGGTACAGGTTGAAGACAACGGTAAGGACCACCCATTGACATTGGAAAGATCAATGTCAAAGAAGAAGGACAATCAAGCAAGGGACCCAAATGAAAGGGACACTACCAAAAGAAACGAGATGACAAGAGGCCAAAGTTGGTCTGTCGGGAGTGTCAGAAGCCCGGTCACCTGAGGAGGGACTGTTTTCGCCTTAAGAATAAGAAAGGCAATTGGCTTGTTCATCGCCCCAAAAATTCAAATAATAGATTCGTGGCGATGATATCAGAGATCAAACTAGTCCAAGGAAATGATTCTTGGTAGGTTCACTAGTGGGCCACTAAGCATGTATGTAAAGATAGGGGGTTCTTCAAAGAGTTTGAACCCATAGACAATGGAACTGTGTTATTTATGGATAATGGAGGGACCATACTGGTCAAAGGTAAGGGAAAAGTTGATTTACTTTTCACTTCTGAAAAAACCCTTACCTTAACCAATGTGCACTACGCCCCGGATGTAAAAAAGAACCTCGTGTCTGGTGGCTTATTGAATAGGTCCGGGTTCAAGTTAGTCTTTGAAGCCAACAAGTTTGTATTGTCAAAGAGGGGTGTGTTTGTCGGAAAAGTCTATCTGTACAAAGGGGTGTTCGAATTGAATGTTAATAATAAAATTGTTATTTAAGCTTATATGCTTGACTCTTCATATTTATGGCATCAAAGATTAGGTCATGTAAACTTCCGTAGAATGCATGAAATGGCTAATTCATCGTTGATTCCACATATGGATAAAGTTGATGATAAAAGTAAGACATGTATGTGTTACGCTCGTGTTTGAATCACAAACGTAAGCTAAGTAAAATTGAGATAGATTGAGAGTATGAGATGAGAAAGAAGTGAATTGAGATGAGAAATTAGAGAATTTAGAGTTTAAATGAGATAAGAAGGGAAAGGAGATGAGAAATAGAGAGAGTTAGGTGAGAGAGAGAAAGTTATATCAAATTGAGATTGTGTTCATGAATTTGATTGAATGCCTTCTGAATTATTACACCACTACTACTTATAGGCAAACTAAGCAAGCAAATACATTGAATCAAGACTCTAACTAACTAACCGACTCACACTAAAAATATCTAGCTCCAAGGAAATATCTAACTAACTCTAAAATATCTACTAACTAACACTTAAGCATTTGGCGCCAAGGCTAACAGACCCGCTGCAGCTACTGTAGGCTTTACAACGCCGAAACTAAGTGCAGCTTATTACAATTGGTAGCTAAGGAAAGCAGTAACTGAACTAAGCTATTACATCATTGCAATTTACTAACTAATCTGCACCTAATAGCCACTAAACCAACAACATAACAGCTCCCAGCAGACTACCAGCGGCATACCAAACCAGCATTAAACCCCCTTAAGTCTTGGATTCTCGGATCATAACATTGCCTTCCCCTTGAAAACATTCTTGTCCTCAAGAATGAAAGAGAGTTGAGACCTTGAAGATCACTTGTTGCTGTAGATAAAAGCTTGATTGTGCTGAATTGCCTTGCAATTCACACACTAGCTTATTTCATGTTGGGTTCCTTTAGACTTTGAGGTATACTTAAGTATGTTTCTTGCTTCGCTGCATCTGACTGTGATGTCCACTTTCGGAGCTCTGGTCAGACCAAACTAGATCAGCCAGACTCTAAAGAGTCTTGTTTTACAGCACATACAGCCCAGCGTTTGTATTTTGCAGCTAAGATTCCAATTCTTTAATGCACTGCTGCAATTTAAGCAATGGTGAAAGAGTTTGCATTTCTCCTCCCATTTGAGAGGTGTCCCTTTGAAATATTGGAGGTTCTTGAAGACTACATGAAGGATCTTGAAGCCTAAAAAGAAGATTTGAGACATTTGCAGTGCAAACTCCCAATTTGTGAACTTTATGTTCTTGCCAACAACTTGACTTGCTGAATCCAAGTGTCCTGCAGCAATTAGTCCAAACTGCATTTCCCACTGATACAGTGGCTTTTGAAGTAACATTCCATGGTATTATGGAGGTCTAACATTACCTTGTACTTTGGGAAGATGTCCTTTGCTCTCAATTTGACCAATATAAACTCCTAGCTTGTCCAATTCATTGCTAAATTCCTCTTCATTGATCTGAATAGCAAGCTCCCCTTCTCTTTGATCAAGGAACCTATTATTAGTGTTCTTTGTTGCATAAACACTAACTTCACTCATTTGATCTTGCTCTTTGATCGAGTTGTGCAACTCTCCAAACTGAAATGAATCGCTTGCTTGCATTTGTATCAATTTATGTTGTGCAGGCTGTAAATCAGCAACAAGATCTTGAACTGAAGCTGAGACATTCAATTTGGGAAGTTGATCTTGCACTTTTGAAGGTTCCAACACTTCTTATACTGCTATGTGATCAGATTTTGCAAATGCTCCAACTGAACATGAAATTTATCCACTGGAACCTGCGATTCTGCGGCAACAACTTTTTGCGTGCAATGCTTGAAGTGATTCTATCTTCATCTTGCGTCAACACTTGAGTAATCTGGAGAAGAACATCATTCTCAGCTACATATTTCACTTGTTGCTCTTCCACTTGATCCTGAATTTCTTGCAATTGTTGAGACACTAGGCCTTTATCACCTTGATCGTTTTCTCTAAGAACCTGCCTCATCTGTTGTAGCATCAGGTCTTTATCCTCTTGCCACTGCTGCTGGATTCGATTGAACATGAGTCCAATCTGCAATGATAATTGATCATTCATAAGATACTCAGGTTCGGCCATTAACGATTGCTTGTTTCTTATGTCTTTGCTGCAGCTATCTTCAGGACACCAGCTCAAGTGCACTGATTTCAGTTATGAATAGATTTCAGCTTCTGCCGCAACTTAATTGTAGCCTAATTCAGTTTGTAAAGCTAATGCAACAGATCACTAATTCTGAATTTGTATCAAGTTCTCTACGGAGAAATTTTAATCACTGAGCAACTCAATACTCATCGCAACTGAATTTTATGCTTTATATACTGAAACAGCTAATTCTAAGCTAGCGAATGCTATTTAACACCAAATTTGAGTTGTTTTGCTACAGCTAGATATAATTCTGATTTATCACAAATCACTTGCAGGTGCTCTGCTGTTACTGTAAGATTTTGAACTAAATCAGCACCAAATTTGATTTTTTTTTAAATTTATTTTCTTTTGAATCACAAATATAAGCTAAGTAAAATTGAGATAGACTGAGAGTATGAGATGAGAAAGAAGTCAATTGAGATGAGAAATTAGAGAATTTAGAGTTTAGATGAGATAAGAAGGGAAAGGAGATGAGAAATAGAGAGAGTTAGATGAGAGAGAGAAAGTTTGATCTCAAATTGAGATTGTGTTCATGAATTTGAATGAATGCCTTCTGAATTATTACACCATTACTACTTATAGTCAAACTAAGCAAGCAAATACATTAAATCAAGACTCAAACTAACTAACCGACTCACACTAAAAATATCTAGGTCCAAGGAACTATCTAACTAACTCTAAAATATCTACTAACTAACACTTAAGCATTTGGCGCCAAGGCTAACAGACCCGCGCAGCTACTGTAGGCTTTACAACGTAGAAGCTAAATGCAGCTTATTATAATTGGTAGCTAAGGAACGCAGTAACTGAACTAAGCTAATACATCGTTACAATTTACCAACTAATCTGCACCTAACAGCCACTAAACCAACAACATAACAGCTCCCAGCAGACTACCAGCGGCATACCGAACTAGCATTAAACCCCCCCAAGTCTTGGATTCTCGGATCATAACAGTATGCTAACAAAAATAACGAGATTACCATTTCGTTTAGTTCAAAGAGAAACTAGTTTACTTGACTTGGTTCATAGTGATTTATGCGACTTTAAAAGTTTTTCGTCTATAGGATGACAGAGATTCTTCATAATCTTCACAGATGATAGTTCGAGGTTTTGCTATGTGTATCTAATAAACCTTCATGACGAATCACTAGATAAGTTTAAAGGCATATAAAGTCGAAGCCGAACTACATTGTGAGACCTTCCTCCAACGGCTTAGATCGGACTGTGGTGGGGAGTATTATGATCCCAAATATTTTGAAACCATGGGTATCGTACATGCGGTCATAACACCCTATACGCCACAACAAAATGGCGTGTTGAGTGAAAAAATCAGACTCTAACCGAGATGGTGAATGCCTTGTTATCATATTCCGGACTCATTGATATATTTTGGGCTGAGGCCATGCTAACGGCATGTCATATATTAAATCGTGTTCCTAATAAGAAAAGTAAAATAACCCTGTATAAATATTGGAACAAACCAGCCCCAAATTTGAACTATCTTAAAATGGGCAGTTGTTAAAGTCCCTAAACCTAAACGAAAAAAGTTAGGTGAAAGAGGCATCGATTGTATTTTTGTTGGATATGTGCCACATAGTAAGGCATATCGGATCAAATGACTATACAAACGTGAACACTATAGAATCGAGAGATGTTATCTTTGATGAGAATTGGCTTACCTCTATTCCTAGAACGAAGGATTATGTACTGGTAGTGACTGACATTCCTATGTCAGATTATGGATACCATCATGAGAGGGAAGAAATCCTTGATGAGGCTCTAGAACTCAGAAGGAGTAAGAAAGCGAGGAAAGAGAAATCTTTCAGTCCGGACTTCTACACGTTTTTGGTATAAGGTACTAGGAATGATATGGACCATGTCTATATTTTTGTGTCATGGATTCCGATCCCATGACGTTTGATGAGACTATGAGGTCTCATGATGCCTCCTTTTGGAGAGAGGCGGTAAATGATGAGATGGATTCCATCATGGGTAATAATATCTGGAATCTAGTGGATCTTCCATGAGGAAACAAGTCCATCGGGTGTAAATGGATCTTTAAGAAGAAGATGAAAGTCGATAGAACTATAGGTAAGTTCAAAGCCCTATTGGTGGCTAAAGGGTTCACCCAAAAACATGGGTTGGACTACTTTGACACGTATACCCTGGTGGCAAGGATATCGACAATAAGAGTTTTAATAGTTCTTACCTCAATTTATAAGCTAGTGATTCACCAAATGGATGTGAAAACGGCATTCCTAAGTGGTGAGCAAGAAGAAGAGGTGTTTATGGAACAACCAGAAGGATTTTTCGTTCCCAACCATGAGAGAAAAGTATGTAAACTCATAAAATCTCTATATGGGCTAAAGCAAGCCCCGAAGCAATGGTATCAGAAATTTGATCAAATTGTTCTAAACAACGAATTCATAATAAATGAATCAGATATGTGTGTCGATAGCAAGTTTGAAAATGGCAAAGGAGTCATGATTTGTTTGTATGTCGATGACATGCTGATATTCGGTACTGATTTGGAATAAGTAGAGAAAACTAAATAGTTTCTCTCGACGAACTTTGCTATGAAAGACATGGGTAAGGCTGAGGTTATTCTTGGCATAAGAATCGTAAGGAGTGGAGATACATTGTCCTTGACTCAGTCTCACTATATAAAAAATGTGTTGAATAAATTCAACTTTGGTGCTTGTGCACCGATGTCTATTCCAATGGTCCCAAGTGTGAAGCTTGTACCGAATGAGGGAGCTCCAGTGCCATAGTTGGAGTATGTCCGAGTTATCGTATGTCTTATGTACGCCATGACTAGCACAAGGACTAATAGCCTTTGTTGTTGGAAAGTTAAGTAGATATACTAGCAATACGAGTAAATTGCTTTGGCAAGCGGTCTATAGAGTACTGAAGTACCTTAAGAAAACCATGGACTATGATATTTCTTATGTAGGGTATCCTCCCATTTTGGGAGGATACTTTGATGCCAATTGGATCTCCAATGTGAAAGATCATGCATCCACAAGCGAATGGGTGTTCTTGTTTGGTGGGGGTGCGGTTTCTTGGGGTTCCAAGAAATAGACGTGCATATCCGAATCCACTATGGCGGTAGGGTTAATAGCTCTTGCGTTTGTGGCTAAGGAAACCGAGTGATTAAATGATCTCTTGTATGAGATTCCTTTATGGCCTAGGCCGATCTCACTGATATCTATCCACTGTGATAGTTAGTGTACAATGAGGTGTACAATGGAAAGTCTAAACACATTGGTGTAAGACATAGTATTGTGAGACAACTTATTCGAGAAGGTGTCATCATTGCGGACTTTGTGAGAACAAGTCAGAATTTAGCGGATCCATTCACGAAAGCCTAGCTGGAGACTTGGTTCTAAATATAACTGATGGGATGGGGATGAAAACTGTCATTATAAGTCACCCATGATGGACCCTCAACTCAACGCTTGGTACAATGCCAGGTCTCGAGTTCAATGAGAGAGATCTATCATCCGTGTGACTGGAAGCACTAGAAGAGAATTTTCCGTCCCATGTGTGATGTGCTTGATATCCTACGATAGAGATTCTAAGAGAATGAGCTTATGCTCTTAATGGACCCGAGTATATATTTTAATTGAATGTCGTGTCGCAGGGACATGATCAATAGGGTCCACCTTAGTGAGTGGGAAATTTGGCCCCTTCAAGGAGTTATTTTTAACTAAGGGCTTGGTTCTAAAATCCCCACAAAGAGTACAGGACATAAGGCCACAAATGTGTCAATTTGGGAGTTGTAGGGTGTGTACGGGGAGTACGCCTTGTGTGTGGAGATATATTCGGTTAGTCAAATGGGATGTTTGGTTCAAAGCATGGTCTTCCATTTTCGTTCCGATTAACTATAATGTATCTTCACTAGTTGGGGCTTCAATCGAAAGACACCCTCATCAATGCACAATAAGTCCTCCCTTCATTCTGAGATGTTGTATTTGAGAATGATTGTATTTTGAAAATGGTGGGGAAATGTTGATGTATTTTCAAAATAGAGTAACAAATAAAGTATTTGAAGTTTGTTCCTTACTTGTATTTAAAGTATTTTGATTGTGTAAGGTGTGTGTTGACACACAATCTTACGGAACCAAAAAGAAGCATATGTGTGTCGACACACAGGGCCTGTGTGTCAACACACATATCTTGCAGAACCTCAGAATTGGGTCTGTGTGTTGACACACAGATCTTATAGAAGGATATGTGTTGAAGTATGTGTCAACACACACTTCGACACACAGAGTTACACTAGGTTTTGTGTTGATCTATGTGTCGACACATAGCGTGTCAACACACAGGGCAGTTTTGGCTGTTATTTCATGCAGTTGATTCAGTTTTTGGTGGTTCTTTTGGGTGATGTTTGCGAAGTCTTTATCCACTCTTTTCTTATATATATCCCCATTTATTGTTTGGAGAAAATACATGAAAAGATTGCCTAAGAATCTTGTGAAAGATTAAAAAGAAAATTTGTGAAAGTCTTGAAAAACATCATTCTCTTCAACTCTCTCTATTCCTCCTCTTACACATCTTCACTTCATTATTTTTGGTTGCTGTTATATCACCGAGACTATTTCATACGCCAAAATAAGCCTTAAGGAAAGTGATCACACGGCCTTGACACTTGAGATGTTTGATTACCCGATTTGCAAGGAGTTTGCACCAACAATATGTGTGCGAGATATCGTTGGTAGCATACGTTATGTGATTAGAAGGTCATTATCATCTAAATTAATGTTGAAAATTGAATGGGATTAACCTGCTGAGCTTTTCCCACATTTTTGTACGAAATTTCACATATCTGCATTTTTGCACAAAATATGCTACTATATTGAATTTTTGTGTAGAACAATGCACCTTTTACAACACTTCGATTTTGTGAGGGTTAGACTCACATCCCTGTGAACATTGGCATGAGCTAGCAAAAATGTGGGGTTAGTGTCAAATGGACAATAATGGTTACATTATATAAGACTGTAATATTAAAGGGATTAGGTCTAATATAGGTGATTAATGATATGTTAAGGATCAAGATGAATTTTGATCTTAACCTAGGAGAGAGAGAGAGGTAAGATGAGAAAAGAAGGTGAAAGAGATGAGAAGATAGAGAGAGAGTTAAATGAGAAAAGCAAATCAAGATATTATTTCATTCATGCCTCAAATCTTACAGTCAAACCCTTACTTATATTAATTACAAGATTAAACCACAAACAATGAATCTAGACTCAAAGACAACTACCACCCGACTTATGACATTTGCATTAGCCGCCACATTTGACTTAAGACCACCGCCAAAGACTCAAAACAACTAAACAAGACTTAAATGAACAAAACTAACTTTGTCGCCAAAACCATTTGAACTATTTTCCCGCCATCAGCTAAAGCACTGATAAAAATCGACTCTGATCATGACAATATTCCATCTTCCTCAAGAAAGATTGTTCTAAAATAAAATGTTTGAGGACATAATGAATGTGATGCTTGTTGGCACTAAGTTACCATCGAGGTTGTAGTAGAAGCTCCATTGTTGTTACTACCTACTTTAAAGAGAATCTAATTTAAAGATTAGATAAAACATCTTAACTTGAAAAAGTTATGTTTCTAATATCCACTAGCTCTAAGTGTGGAGGTCTTTAGCGTACGAAGGTTTTTCTTACTATATTTTCGCCTTTTGGATGAACACTTTCTATTTTGAATAATCACATTGCTGGTACAGGAAAAATCTAAAATCCTTGATGACGTTGTGAAACCATTAATGTACTTATTTTGAGAGAGTTTATTGATAGTGAGACCGGCTCGATTATGAGTGGTGCTAGTCGGTTTTCTTAAGGGTTGAAAGAAAAACAAATTCTTGAATTATGATATTTAGGGAGAAGCCCTTATTGAACATCCTAAGTGGTTTTAAGATTCCTAAATTAAAAATAAAGTTTACATGTTTGAAACTCCTTGTATGATCTTTATTAAACCCGTAGACAATGCCGTCGCAATTCGATTGTCCTTAGTCAAATATGAATTTGTTTATGGTAATGTTTGAATGTGTGCCCCTTTTTGGCAAGAGTGTGAATATTGTAGCACTTCTGAAGTCCATATTTGATATGAAAGACCTATCTGAGGCAGTTGTAATACTTACTATGAAAACCACTAGAATGTCTTCAGGGTTTAATGTTGGGAAAATATATAAAATTTTGTGGAAAAAATAAACTCTAATATCGATTGTTAGGTTCAAAAACTTTCAGCTGTGGTTACAACAAGGAGTACGTATTAGAGCACTTAAAGTAGGAGACTCTACTCACTACCTAAGCCCCCGGTCGGAGAGTCGCGCTTCATGACATCTCACATGCAAGAGCTCCCGAGAATAGGGTTATCTCTATAAATCCCCTTGCTGTAATACTGGTTGTTGGGACGAATTTCAAAAATTCTCCCTAATGTTTATGCAGCGGAAGGAGTTTAGAATTCATAATTCTAAACCTAGGGTTGATTTAAAATTCCTAATTTTAAATCTACAGATTTAAATTCATATTTTAAATCTACAAATCTAAATTCTTAATTTAGATCTATAGGTCTTTTACTCTAATACATTCGTAACAATACATAAGCTTGAACAGGAATAATAATGAATATTGTAAATAACTAGAAAAGCGAAAACTAAAAGAAGAAGAAAAGAAAAACATACATGAAATTGCTCCAATAATAAAGAATACCAAGAAAATCGAGACCCCGCGATCTTCTATGCAATGACCTCAAACTGCCAAGCGGGTGGGCTCTGAAAATATTAAACTAAGGAAAGAAAAATTTGAACGAAAATTTTTCTCTCCAATTAGGTCTCCGAAACAAGTTTTAGAAACCCAAAAAACTTAATTTCAATTGAATGCCAAACTTCTGGATTAGGTACCTCTATTTGTAGGAGTGTACTGGAGCGAAACAAGCTGATTTTTCGATGTGGGATTCGTAGTTAAAACATCAAAACGTAGCATTTCCAATATTAAAACAATTAAAATGACGCGTTTCTATCTCCTGTTCACGCGTTCTATGGATCTGTCGCCGCGTGTGCCACATGGCACGCGGTTATTGGTCCGTCCATAATGGCGCAGATCCTCAGCTGTTGGCCAAGTGTCGCGCGCTGGTTGGCTGTTACGCGTGCACACATATTCCTCCTTGGATTTTTCTCGATTTTTCCTCTTTTTTTTTGTTTTTCTTTTTGTTTCACACATGTAAAAATTCATCTTATGAAATTTAATTTTCCAAAATTATTTTTTTTGATAATTTTTAACTTTTATTCATCTCATAAATAAAACTAAATTTACCCATCTCATTGATAAATAATTCATCCCATGAATTCTTTAATATTTTTTCAATGGCAATAAATACAGAGGCTTGCGCAAGGACCTCAGGGACAATTTGAATCTAACTCCAAATGGGTTAAATTAATCATCTCATGAAATAATTTAATTACCATTTAATGAGATTTAATTCCACTAAATAAATCTAGATTTCAGGAAACTATTTCTTACAATCTCCCACTTGTCCTAAATCCAATTTATGACAAAGTCCATACTCACCCTTTTAAGTTTGAACCAAAGGTCTACTGAGCCTAACCTTTAGTGAGCACAATTACTCTATTGTGAAGTCAGCAATACAATACTGCTTTACAGTCCTCTCACTAATGGCTCCCACTCCAAGGGTAAAGGTATGCCTAGACGTCGAACATCTATCATATATATTTGACTGGAAGTCTTAAAATAATATATCCAACTGGAACTAGCTCGTCACTTTGAAAGATCAGGATATAATCTCTAATCCTTCTTAAGTACTAGAGAAAACACTTCATTTCCACCTAGTGCATCAAACTCGAGTTAGACTGACACTTGCTTACTATACCACAGCATAGCAAATATCTGGTCTCATGCACAGCATGGCAAACATGAGGCTCCCACTGCCAATGCATATGGAATATTCCTTAGTTGTTCTTTCTTTTGAGGTGCCATAGAACACTGCTCTAAAAAGGAAAAGGGACTCCATCCCTGAAAGGTAAAAAACCTTTCTTAGAGTCCTCCATGCAATACCTTGTCAACATTTTGTCAATATAAGTAACTAGAGAATGACCCAACAGCCTACTCTTACGACATCGCAGAAGCTTAATCCTAAGAGTAGAGCTGGCTTCTCCTATGTCCTTCATATTAAGCTATCACGACAACCAAGTCTTTACAGCTAATGACACCCTCACATCATTTCTAATGAGTAGTATATTGTTGACATACAATACCAAAAAAGTCACTACTTTCTTTTAATGTCGTTTGTACAAGCATGGTTCATTCAACCAATTGCTCAAAACTATAAGAATTAATTGCTTCATTGTGACTAAAAGGATTAGATTCAATGCCATGGTCAACCACTAAAAGTTTCCGCTATGAACCTGTCAGGTGTCCTGACAATCCTCCCATCACACCTAAGCTCTCGTGTACCTGGAACATTCTCGTTCCTATCAGTAGGTGCATCTAATGCATCCGCTATGTCTTAAGTTGTGCCTAGCTGTTCAGAATTAGTGTCATTTTTTTTTATTCTTATAATACTATTTTGTTTTTGCTTTTGTAGTTTACCTGCAAAATCCTTCTCTAAATATTTTTCATTGTATTTACAAAAACCTTTTTAATTAAAAGAACTATAGAAAAGACCGTCCTTATTCCTTTTATTTGCAACACCAATCTGCTACGGCGTACCCAGAGCAGAAGCTGAGATCTTATCTCATTTACAGTTAGGAAATCTAGAAATTCACTCGAAAAATATTCACCACATTGATCTAATCGAAGCGACTTAACTTGTTTACCTAATAGCTTTTAAACTTTAACTTTTTACTCTGCGAATTTTTTAAAACGCCCGACTTATGTCCCATTGGGTAAATATGTCCCTGCCTTGTGAAACCATCACTAAATGTGATTTAAGTACTCATACCCACATCTTGCCTGAACATATATTTGTCCACACACATCTATGTGAACCAGCTTAAGCAAGTCATCAACCCTGCTGCCTTTACTCTTAAAGACGGACTTGGTCATCTTTCTTTCTATGCAGGATTCGGAGATTGCTAATAACCTAAAGTCCAAAGCCTCTATCAGTCCACCTTTTACCAGTCCTTGGATCATGTTTGATTTAGGGTGACCTAAATGTTGGTGCCTTGTGTAGGCATTATCCCTTTCAAGGTGTTTTCTTTTAGAAGATTGAACAAGTAAACTTGTGTTTGATTCATTTAAATAAATACTAGAGTTCTGATAAGGAAATAACATGAATAAACCATTTATACATGTATATTTTGCAAATTTATTTCTTATATTAAAAGCTTCATAATCAAAATCAACTGAATAACAATTATTCATAAAACGAGTTACAGAAATTAAATTCTTGTGCAGAGTAGCTACAAATAAACAATATTTTAAAATAAAAACTCTGGCACTAAAGACTAAGCTAACTTCTCTTACACTTAAGACCACCACTATTGTACTGTCCCTGACCACCAAGTACAACACTCATTTTGTAGCCTTTTGCTTAGCCGGAGCCCCTGTAACATATTACTGACATGGTCAGTTAAACCCCAGTCCACCCTACTAGGAACTTGGTGGACTCTCAATTGTGCATGACTCAAGTAAATGAGATATCAACATATCTTCACCAGATGGGTTAGCAGTCTTTGTAGGAAGAGTAGCTTTGTACTTAGTGTAGTTCCTCCTCCACTAGCCTAGACTTCTTGTAAAAGAAACACTGTTCTTTTTCTTACTTTCTTATGGATTTGGTTGCCACAATAGCAACCTTTCCCTTTCCTTTCCTTTTTCAATATGTCTCTTGTGAGTAATAACTAAGTCTAACTTGTTTATCTAGGCTAAGTAATTTGGTCCAAGGAGTTCATTATGCATTAATAATCAAGTGAAGTTCACATGTCGTATCCAATTCGAAATACTATAAATGCAAACGTTCTTGTAACTATCTAACAAGAGTCGTGTATAATGCAGTGATATTTATTCTTTCAATTTAGCATACACAATAAGTCAGATATCCACCAAACTGTACTATCATGCATACAATGATGACCCAAACACACCACTCCTTACTCCCCGGCAGCGGGGTCGCACGAAGCTAGTTCGGGTGAGAACTATTCTCAATTAACATGTTTTCTTATAACTCTTACTAAACATGATTAACTCACCACTTTACCTTAGTCTCTAACATAACACAAGAGAGCTTCCCAGGGAGGCTAATGTATCACGCTAGTCAAATGTAAACCATTACCTAAGCCTCCATACAAATACACGTAATACTCCACGGCAGCGTGGTAGCATTGCGTCTTTACATTATGGTTTATCCCAACAGAAGTCAATCCCGTAATCTACAAACAGACATCCTCTGCAGGGAGGTCCATTGATCTACTATACTGCTAGACCGGTAACGGAGACTGTGAGGTTACAACAATTGAAACCTCGCGCCCACTTGATTTTTAAAACTAGTGGTTTTTAATAAACTTTCATTTACAACGTGGATTATTTCATAATTTAGAATCTCATTCTAAAATTAATCAATAATAAATAATTAATTAATTCAAAACATTATCATTTTACAACATTTATTATCTCATAATCTTGATTTACAATCTCATTCTAAATTTATTTGATAAAATTAATTAATTTGTTACACTGTGTGCACCAGAGCAATGTCAAAATTGTCTTTCAGTAGTGGTCTTTACCACGGTGCGATATCATCAATTTGTTAAATTTTTCTAATTGCTCGTTCTCTTTTGTTGCTATGCTTGAATATTAGTCAAATTTTCTAACAAAGAGAACGCACGACAGCAATGGTGTGAAATTGACATGCTTAATCAGAGCGTCAACTCGAGAAGTGCTCCGTGTTTTTGGAAGATGTAGTCAATTTATATCGCCTTAACTAGAGGGGGGAATATTTGTGACAAAAATTTAGTTAATTACATTTTAGAATCGATGTTTTTGAGAAGGGAAAGAGATTAAAAATATTTAACTGTACCTTAAAATTCTTTTTTGATATTTAATTATTTAATGATAAAAAAATATTGAACATTTATACAGTAATTAATTTAAAATAATATAATTGAAGGGAATAAATTTAGCATATATATATATAATCTAGTTTTTAAAAAATAAACCATAATTTATGACATTTAATGTATATTTAAATTAGGGTTACTTACTTAGAACTTTTTTTCATTATTATGAGGGTTATTTACGTAAAATATACTTTATTTTGCTCAATTTATCAATTTAGTAATTATACTTTTAATTGTATCGAACTTAATTCTTGTACAAGTGAATTGCATCTTTGTTAGTCATTTAATCACATTAAATGCATAACCCAATGTAAATCCACTCTTTAATCTAATTAAATTGTCTCAGAACCCGCTCATTAAAAAAAATTTCATCACCTTGACTTAATTTTACAGTATGACCAAATTAATTAGCCTAATTTTACCTTTGGTCCTATGGTAAGATTAACACTAACGTGGTAAAAAAACTTTTATAACAATATAATAGTGCCATATAAAATTGCAAATATATTTTATAAAAGAAAATATAATATAAAAAATAGAATTATAACAATATAAATAAGTTAATAATCCAAACTTGCTACAGTTGGTGCGGTACTTATAGTGGAGCTAGCATCGTCATCTTCATCAGTTGATGATTCCAATTTCATACGGTCTTGGGCTCTATCCACTGTAGTAATCCAGTCCTTCAAGAGCACTGGCATTTCCAAGGTGGCCGGTGCTAGCTTTGCTCTCTTTATTCCAAGCAATCTACCCCTTGCACTAAAAGCAAACTCCGATCCTACTAAAGACACCGGACAAGTTAGTATATCGCGTGCCACGGTGGAATGCATGGGATATTGGGTTTTATTTGAATTCCCAATAACCTCCCTAAAGGAAGATGATATCACCTTGATACTTGCAAGAGAACCGTAAGGCCAAAATACTTGGTAGAGAATATCCTCATCTATATGGTGAATAGGCCTTAAGACTTTGACAAATAGTCTAGCATCATTGGGAGATTTATCTTGAACCGAATCTGAATCGAGCCATTGCGGCATGGCATATTGTAACATTTTGGACAACAATTGCTGCTTCTACTAATAGAATGCCAATTTTAGCAGTTCAGGCCAAGAACTAGTACTAAAGGTCATATTTTTTTTTTTTTTTTGTAATTTCAGCGGCTGATTCAAGATTAATTTTAGTAGGATCGATATGTAATTGGTTGAATTGAACACAATTCCAGCCCGATCAATGGTTCCAGTTCACACAGTCACAACCAAACAGCTACTGCACACACAACAACAAGGTTTTTGAACTAAATAAACAATCAATCATAGCCTGACAATCGGAATCTGTCACCCATGCAGCAATGTTTGAGAATCTGGACAGCTAACACGAGATTAGCAAGTCTGAGCAGCAAGACCTAGCTTTAGATGCAGCATGAACTGAAATTCCAGCAGTTTAAGCACAATTCTTGATCAAACACCACCAGAACAGAACCCGATCTTAGTCTGAAGATAATTCAGCAAGTTCACCCTGAAATCTTGAGCCAACTCAAGCTTTTGCACAAAGATTTCAAGCACTGAAGATCTGCTCCAGATGCTAACTTCCACCGGCTAAATTCAATACAAGCTTAACCTAATTGAAGGAAATTCAACTAACCCAAATGCAAATCCTCAAACATCAGCGTAGAAGTAGCTAAAATTTGATAATATCCGCAAGCTTCTCAATCAAGAATCCAAAAATTGAACTCCTAATTAATTGCAATGCGATCAAAGGAACTTGATATCAAATTAGCTTGATTTGGAATCAAATCAAGGCTCTGATACCAATTGTCATGATCCAAGATCAAACTCGAGTCATGACCCAGGGATAGTAGAATATGAGATTAGAAAAAAGTGAAAAGAGATGAGAAATAGAGAGAATTAGGGAGAAAGAAGAGACATTCAGTATTCATCAATGATGCTTATTACAATACAAGACCATGACTTATACTAATTCTTGCCTAGATGATTATAAGGAAAAATATCTAACAATTCACTTCACCTAGACAACCACCTAACTCCCCTTTTAACCGACATTCCCCAAAACATCTAGATTTTTACAAGGCTTACACTAAAGAAAGTATTAATATGACTAATACTAGTGACTAATACAAATTCTTTACAGCCAATGACTTCCTAGTACTTAATTCCAAGCCCCAGTCATGACATATGGCTGGCCAATTTCTAAGCCTTCTTGATTTGAGCCCAAAGGCATTATAATTTTGAGCCCCCTTTTTTTCGATCATTTATTTTTAATTTGTATAAACCTAATTATAATAATTTAAGGTTGGCCCATAACATAAATTTTTTTTTAAATAAATACTTACTATGAGGCGCCGCTTAAAAAAAATTGTGAAAATTTCTTGTTCAACACCATTATCCAATGCATGTAAGATTTAAGCCAACCAACTTTAACTAATCCTTTTGGTACATTAAATCAACGAACAATCCATGCATGAGTTTAGACTATTTCATAGATTTAATGTTATCATCTTACGAAATTAATTGTTTCCTATAACAGTAGAGAAACAACTAATTTGGGTGGTCCCGCTCAGTGTTCTAATAATATAGACAACACCAATATAATACTTTTGGATCTCTATCCACATGACCAAGACAAGTTATCTAAAGTATTCTATTATAGTCTTATCAGACAAGTTATCCAAACTCATCATTGACTATGAACATATACTTTGGAAACATATCATTAGTTTGATCTAAGTCCATTTATGGCTCAATCTCATTAACCAATTCAAACCAAACCTGACACGTCATCTTGGACAACGTCCATCTCTTAGAGCATTTTAGAAAAACAATCACATGCATATTAGACTTGTAAAACATATTTATACAACAAATAAATAAAAAATTTTCATTTATTTAATATTTAAAATTAACTAATTAGGTTTTAGGACACCAATTCCAACAATTAACCTGCAACATTGGAGTTTTTTTTTTTTTGCATGAGGGCAGTTTAGCCTCTTGAATGGCCTTAGTCTTGTTCATTTCAACCTCAATCCCCCTCTCGTGTACTAGGAAGCCTAGGAAATTTCCAGATCGAACCCCAAAGGCACACTTTAGAGGGTTCGGTTTGAGGCTATGGTCCCTTACTCATAGGAATGCATTTTTTTAGTCCTCCAAGCGCTGAATTTGGGTTTTTGATTTGACCACGATGTCATATATATAGACTTCTATTGTCTTGCCAATGAGATCATGAAAGACAATGTTCATGGCTCTTTAATAGGTGGCGCCAGTATTCTTTTATCCAAATTGCATGGCCACCTATTTGAAGGTCCCTATTGATTCGGGACATTTAAATGTAGTTTTGTGGGTGCCATCCGAAGCTATCATGACTTGGTAATACCTGCAATAGCCATCCAAAAAAGACAATACCTCATGCCTTAAGGCTGAATCAATTAGTGTGCCAACTATAGGCATGGGACAATTAGGATGTCTTACCAGCCACTCAACATACCCGATTGTCCTAATGAACTTAGCCTTCAAGAGTCTCTCAATTTCCTCCTTGACCAAGTCTATAACCTCTTGGGATGTCCTTCTCCAGGCCTAGATAATGGGCCTTGCTCCTAGCTTAACAGGTTGCCTATACTCAATCAATTTCCTCCCTATGCGAGGCATATCACTATGATCCTAAGCATAGTAGCCCTTGAATTCATGAAGCAAGCTTAAGTACCGCTTTCTCTGCTCATCAGAAAGCAAAGCACTCATGCACGTGAGTCTTGGGAAGTGGTGGCAATGGGCCGGGCCTAGCGTTGGCCCAGCGAGCCCCAGCTGGGCCCGACCCTCTTTTTTTTTTCTTTTACAGATATATATATATATAGTGACATTCTTATGAGAGGGTGAGAGCGTGAGAGGGACGAATTCTGTCCCTCTATTGTAATGGACGGCCAAGATTTGGTGGATATTTAAAAAAATTAATAATTTATGGCCAAAATTTATTGAGTATTGAAAAAAAAAAATTTTCCTCCCTTACCCCTTCTTTTTTCTGCTCCATGTTTTTTTAATGTTCAACAAATCTTGGCCTTCCATTATAATTGAGGGCCAGGATTCTCCCCTCTCATGCTCTCGCCCTGTCATAAGAATGACACCACATATATATATATATAACATACAATACAATCTTAACAGCACCTTATAAAATTATAATTATATTTTATAAATAAAATGTAGTATAATTTGTTAAAAAAGTATAACTATAATAATCTAATAGTACGTCATAAAATTACAGATACATTTTATAAAATTAAATATAGTATAACTTATTAAAAGATACAATTATAACAATATACATACAAAATACAACTAAAAAGTTATAATTCCCAAAAAAGCACTAAAAGTTGGAGACAAAAGCCCTCAATGGGCCGGGCCCAAACGGGGTGGGCCAGGCTAGTTCGCGGGCTGATCCGACCCGTTGGCCACCTCTAGTCTTGGGCTTTCTACTGAACCCAAGTGAACCTCAAAGAGAGGATCTTGAACTTTAGCTCTCAAGTCCTTTATTTTGGCTGGTGTTGCTCTCAAGTCAGATAGCTCCAGCTTTTGTTCTTATAGCATTTGGACTTCAAAGCCATTTCTAGAGAAAAATGGTTGTTCAGCCCATAGTTGACCCTCAACATGCCAAGCCACCAGCTTTCCAATGGCTAAGAAGACGACCTTTAGAGACTTCACTAGGAAGGATTGGCTTCCCTTCATAAGGATGTTGGGAACATATTACCTAAATCAGCTGTGGCAGGAGTAGCGAAAACTCAAATTAAAATTCATAGTTTTAAATATAAAGCCCCAATATAATTAAACTATTTAATTAGATAAAGATTTTATTCTAATAGGTTCATTATATGACAATCGAAAACATCGAATAAAACAAGTATAAACAAAGTATTTAGAATAAACAAAATAAAGAAAAAACAAATTAAATATTAAATATCTAATTGGACATACCTAAAGCGCGAATCCTAACTCCGACTTAAAGATCTTAAATTACAAGAAGGTTTCAAGATACCTCAAGCTCTTGTTTGTAATAACCCTTTCTAACACTGGGAGTGCGGGCCCCCAAAAATATTTAATTTTAAGAAAATTTTTGAAATAAAGTTTTTTTTTATTTTAATCTTTCTAAAAAATAATTTTTCATAAAAATTATGCTAAACAATAATTTAGAAAACCCTTAAAATAATTTTAAAATTTTTTATTGTGAGAGAAAATCAAGTTCCAAAACCCTAATAATTATTTCGTTCACGGTAAATCCACGTATTTATAAACACAAAAATACCCCCGCGACTGCGCATCATATGCGCATAAAATCACCAAAATTCTGCTGGTGACGTCATCTATGACATCACCTGGCACAACTTTCTTTTTCCTATTTTTGTTTTTAAAACATGACACTTATTGTATTATATATTTATCTTATAATTTATCACGTGATTTTATTTTTTAAATATTTTTAAATGATGTTTAAGTTGAAGCTTGCAAATGACCTTAAGGACAATCTAAATGGGTTAAATCTGATTATCATCTCATGACAATAATTGATTACCAATTAGTAAAACTGTAATTCTACTAAATAAATTTTACTGTAAGAATTAAATATATTTATTCAAGAATTTTTCAAATAAATTTTTTTGTGACAATGAACCCTTCTATTAGATATCCGTGAGTAAAAATAACTTTAACTACTATATTCATTTTTCTCACATTTTTCACCGTAGTTCTCAACTTGCTCTTCTTGAGCAATTCAATAATATAGAAACAATTTTCGTACTAATTTCAAACGTCAAACATATGGAATACTTTGGCCAAAGATTCTAAAATATGTTTGTATGCTTGTGAATCAACTAAGGGAACATCTTTATCTAGTTAGAGACTATAGATTTCACGTAAAATAACTGTTCTTGCTACATTTCATGCCGTTACCCAACACATGTGAGATTTAAGTCAGTGTGACTAATCCTTTTGGCATGTCAAATCAATGAACAATCCATGCACGAGTTCATATTATTTCCTGGATTTAGAGTTATCGTCTTATAGAATTAATTAATTTTGGTAGCGGTAAAAATTTAACTAATTCAGGTGATCGTGCTTAGTGTTCCCATCTTATTGACAACACCAACATAATATTCTTGATTTCCTATCCACTTGAATAAGACAAATCATTAAAAGTATAATATTATAATCTTATAGATAAGTTGTCCAGAATTTATTGAAAGAAAATTGAATATTCTAAGAGAAGAAGCTGTGGGTATTGTCCTGCATCAACTAGCTAACGAAAAGCTCTAAACAAAAAGGAGCAAACACTACCGAAGCGAATCTGCCCAATTATCCCCTCTAATCAACTCGCACTAAATCCTTGAATATAAACTAGCGAACTAACTTTAGGGCTCTATTTGGATCTAGAAATTCGTACGTAAAGTAATTTGAGAAGAACAAGTATCAAGAGAAGAAAAGGAAAGGCACTTTTTTTCTTGTATTTCAATAGGACCTGAACTTTTTCCTTGAACATCCCTCTCGACTCAAGGCGGAAAGTGCAATGTGTAAAAACAAATTAACTTTCCCTCATATTTCACTTTCTTGTTTCTTGTGTTCATAGGTGTTTCTTCTTGGGGCTTTGACGAAACTGGGAGCTACTGTTGTAACATATCCATTGCTAGTGGTCAAGGTAACCTCTTATCAAAGGATGCAACTTCTTAACAAACTCATTTGTGCTACAGTTTGTTGGCCCTCTTTGTGTAAACGGTAAGCCCAAGGGAGAGTTGACATTATTTTTGATTGGATGCATTTGATTGGACTCATTTATATTACCAAGAATTATTGATTGTTTTGTTCAAAAAATCAACTTACAGTTTAGCTTTCCTTATTCTATATGAAGCGTCCTTGACTATGTGTTTTGTAGATCATGCATGCCCTCTTAAAAGGTATACAATTTAGTTCCCTAGAAAATTATTACCTTTAAGAAAGCTAAAGGCTCGTGTAATTTTCAGTTTATGTACTAGTAGAAAAACCCATCTCATGCTTTTGGTCTTAATTCTTGAAATTGTTCTCAAATTGTCTATATTTCAATTATGAGGTTCCATGGCCTATCCTACAATTCCATAAGTGTGGGTGGTGGTGTTGGACTGTGATAATGGAGATAGTTGGCGGGCCTGGTGGTGATGATGATGGTAGGTATTGGGATATTAGTGGTTGTGGTGATGGCAGTAAAGGCAATGGTGGGGATCATGTTTAGTGGTGCGGTGGAAGCGTTCGTGGGGTTGCTCATGGTGGTGGAGGGTGCTGGCTAGTTGGGATGGTGGCGATGGTATTGGGCTGTGGGATTAGGATTGGTGGTGTGGGTGGGGGGGAGGTATTGGTGATGGCAATTGTGGTGGTGCTGGATGATAAAACCACTTTCTATTTTTAAGAAGCTTTTTGTAATCTCATCATTTCTATTTATGAACTACTCATGCAAAAATGGTTTGGGCATGTTAGGAGGAGACTGGCCACTGCACACATTAGGAGACGTGAACAACCCCATACGGAGAAGACGTGAACAACCCCATACGGAGAAGACGTAAAGCAGACCAAAGAAGAGCTGGATGGAGGTGATTAGATATGATCTCACCCACCTAAACCTAAATGAGGAGATGGCCTTAGAAAGAGAGGTGTGGCGAGCTAGAATAGGGATAGTGGATATAACAATTTAGGATAGGCTAGCACAACGGAGTGAGCTCATAACGCCATTAGTGGTTGCTTGGGGCCTTTTATCGGCATGATCTGCCGTTGCTTTACTATTGCTTGGTACTTGGTGGCTTGTTGACTTTGCTTTGCCTCGCTGTGCTTTGTGCTTTGTGATTTGATGATTGTTGCTTTATTATCTTGTTTGCTTCTTGTTTCTTGCTTCTTGCTTTTTTTTTTTTTTTTTCAGAGTCGGGGGCACTAGAACAAAACCTCTCTTTAGGGTAACTGCCTGAAGGGGTAAAATTGCGTACATCTTCCTCCAGACCCTGCTCAGCGGGAGCCCTTGTGGCACTAGAACGGCTGTTGTTGTTGTTGTTGTTGTTGTTGTTATTCTTGTCCAAAAATGTTTTGTTTTCATTTTCACCAAACAAAAGATGAAAATTAGAAACTCACAACTATACCATATGACTTTGAAATTTCTGTGTTTGGAGACACTTGCTTGAGGTCTTCGTATTTCTTATAACCCTTCTCTTTATTTTTTATTTATGCTTTCCCATTTTTACATCAAAGGAAATTGATAAATTATTGTATCCAAATATTAGTGGTTACAGTAACAATAATAAAACCATTCCTTTATTTTATTCTCTTCCCTTTTCAAGCTAAAGGAAATTAGCAATGTTTTGTTAATAATAGTGATAATATTCAAGATAATTCTTCTTCAAGGTCATCTCTATCCAATCTTCACCAGCAAGATTTGAATAAGACTTGCATATCTTCATCTAGTTGACTCTTGTATGTATATCTTAGGTAGATATGGTCAAGTGAAGTTCAGATTGTAATCTTGGATAAACTAGTATCTTGTTTACGTAAGTTTATGTTTATCTCTTGTATTATTTTCTTCATATAAATTCTCTACAATTGTATCTATAAATAGTGAATAAAAGAGTGAGGAACTCATCAAATTGAGCCCTTCAATATTTCTCTCTTAAATTTATTTAGTTCTTTCATGGTATCAGAGCTTCAAAAAGACCTCAGTCTAAACAATCCTAGAAAGGCCTCCCAAAACATAAATAGCCTTTCTTTTTCCACCCAAATGCCATAGCCAGGCATTTCTATGCTGGCAATTGGTATAAAACTTGATCATGATAATTATTTTCTCTAGAGAAACCTAGCTATATAGGCTCTTGAAGCCTTTGATTTAGAGAAGATTCTCTCTACTGACCCTCCCTACAAGTACCAAAATCTTACAAATTCTGAAAACAATTCCATTACTTCCTCAGGCATGACCCACTGAACTCGTTCTAACTATTTTGCCGGACTATCAGGCTTGGAAGAAGAAAGATCGATTGGTATCGCTTTGGTTGAAGTCAACCATTAATGAAAGGATTCTAGGTCAATCTGCTCAGGAAACAATGGCCAAAGAAGCATGGCTTATCCTTGAACAGACTTTTTCCTCCTAATCTCGCTCCAGAGTCATGTAGACTAGGTGGCAGCAACAGACTCTCTTGCAAGGCACCCTCAATATTTTTGACTATGTTGAAAAGAAATGGATACTTGCAGACCAGCTTACAGGAGCACTTCATCATGTTCCCGAGCAAGATCTCATCCAATATATCTTGATTGGCTTAGATTCAAAATTTGGGCCTTTTGTTGCATCTATTAATACTCGATCTAACCCTATTACCGTTGATATACTTTTTGGCATGCTTTTACAGGAAGAGGAGCGACTCAATAGAGTTTTTCACAATCAATTCATTGTTGCTAATTCTGTTCAAAGGCAACCTCATGCTTCTAATCTCCAACAACCTCAACTTGGTGCCCCTTCTCTAGCATACCAACCCTCCATGGCTCCCAATAGCACCAGTCCCAACCGAATCAAGGTCGCAACCGGCCACCACACTGCAACGGGAATAACTGAGGCAACAACAATAAGCCTCGGGTTTACTGTTAGATCTGCCAAAAAAGGGCTATATGGCCATTGATTGTTACAATAAGTTCAATGCATATACCTCCGACAAGCCATCCAAAATGTCTGCCATGCTAGCATCTATGAGAGCGTCAGCCGACCCTTCTTGGTACGTGGACTTCGGTGCCTCCAATCATCTAACAACTAATCTAAACGAACTCTCTACTCATGTTATGTATCAATGAACTGCAAAGGTTCAAGTCGGCAATGGTACGTGTCTTTCCATTCAGAATATCGGCATTGCACTTATTCCCTCTAATGGCACCAATCTTCATTTATCAAACACCTTACATGTTCTGAAATAACCAAAAATCTGCTAAGTGTTTCTCAACTTACTAAAGACAGTGGTGTTTTTATGAAATTTTATCCAGACTTTTGTCTTGTGAAGAATATGCAGGGTCAAACTCTTCTTCAGGGAACACTTGATCATGGGCTCTACAAAGTCTCCAGCAGCACTGTCACCCCACCAAAACCATTTATTGCTTTCCTAGGTGAACATACTTCTCTCCAAGGATGGCACAATCACTTTGGTCATCCAAACGAGAAAGTCGTTCGTAGATTAGTGTCTAGTTTCAATTTACCATTATCTTCTAATAAAGAATTTTCCTTGTGTAATGTGTATCAAATGGGTAAAAGCGATTGTCAGCATTTACCTACTTCTCATGTTGCTTCCTCTTTGCCCGTATTGTTTATTCTGATGTATGGGGTCCTGCCCCAACATCTTCTATTAATGAAAATGTTTTTTTTTGTTCAATTTTATTGATGATTGTACTCATTATTTTTGGATTTAATTTATGAATTCCAAGGATTAAGTCTTTAAAATTTTTAAACAATTCCATACAGTGGTAAAAACACAATTTGACACTACAATCAAAAGTCTTCACAATGACCTTTTAGGGGGGGGGGGGGGGGGGGGGGGGGGGGGGGGGTGGGAATATTGCCATATTTCTCAGTTCCTCAAAATTTTGGCATCATTCACAGAGTCTCTTGTCCTCACACCCAAGAAAAAAACGGGTTAATTGAGTGATGTAACCATGATATCATTAAAAAGGGGCCTCTCTCTCTAAGCACATGCCTCGCTTCCTCTCAATTTTTGGGAGCATGCGTTTGGCATTGTTGTTTACTTAATGAACCATGTAATCTCTCCTATATTAAATAATGATTCACCATATCAACGATTATACAATCGGCTGCCCAACTATGATTTTCTTAAAATTTTGGTTGTCTTTCTTTTCTGTTTCTTAGACCATATAACAAACACAATCTCAATTTTCGATCTCAACCATGTGCCTTCATTGGATATAGTACCAAACACAAAGGGCACTTGTGTGTCTATGTTGATACTAATTGTATATATATTGCACGACATGTTGTATTTGATGAATCTCAATTTCCCTTCCCCACTTTACTTGCATCATCAAACACCAGCACTTCCTTCTCTCATAAATACTACCCCCTCTCATTATCTTTGCTGCAAACTGCAACTAAGTCTGTGGCATCACTATCGCCTACAGTCACTCCTCTAGTGCTTCATCCTTGCCATGCCCTATACCCATTGTTCCATCATCTTCACCCACCGCCTCTCCACACCCTCCTATTCCTGGCAGTGCGTTGCTGGAACATAGTACAGATGTTCATGATGAGGTGAGCTCCAGTGTCCCCAACCTTGTCTCTACTGACATCCCTTCCTACTTTCGACCATCCTCACAATTATCTTGTCCAATGGTGACATGTTCCCATAATAATTCCCTTAAACCCAAGGCTCTTAATGTCAATCGTTACACGTTGTGTGCCCTAGTCATTGACATTGAGCGTACGTTTTTAGTGTCATTTCTAAGCATCCCTCGTGGCAGCAAGCGATGGATGTCGAGCTTTCGGCTCTTCAACGCACCTCTATTTGGACCTTAGTACCTCCCCCGCCGGGTGCCAATATTATGGGTTGTAAGTGAGTGTACCGAATTAAGAGACGAGCGGATGGGTCTATTGAACGGTATAAAGCATGTCTTGTTGCTAAGGGGTATAGTCAATAAGAGGGTATTGACTTTTTTGAGACTTTCAGTCTCATGGTCAAACCGACCACTATTCGACTTGTCCTCTCACTTGTGCCTTCTTTTGGATGGTCCACTCGTCAGCTTGATGTAGACAATGCTTTTATTACTGGGGATCTTTCTGAAAGAGTCTATATGCGGCAACCTCCTAACTATCACGATTCTCGGTATCCTGACTATGTGTGTCGACTTAATAAAGCTCTCTATGGGTTAAAGCAGGCACCTCGAGCTTGGTTTCATAAGCTCAAGGCCTTCTTACTTCAACAGGGATTTCGTGGATGCTACTATGTTTCGTCCTTTATTTGTTTAAAAGGATGGATCTTGCTTGACTTACCTACTTGTTCATGTTGATGACTTAATACTCACAGGCAATGATAAGGCTTTGCTGGATGATTTTGTGAGTACTTTACACAGTGTGTTCTCCTTCAAGGACTTGGGTCCACTCAATTATTTTCTCGGCATACAAGTTCCTTGGACTTCCATGGATGTTTTCTCTCTCAAGCCTAGTACATCACTAACATTTTCTTCACACCAAAATAGATAATGCCAAGCCAGTTTCCACACCTGCTGAAGCCTAGTCTTCTCTCACTCAAGTTGGTGATCCTGTTGAGGATCCTACCCCTTATCAAAACATAGCTAGGGTGCTTCAGTATGCCACCATCACACGTCCTGAGATATCATTTATGGTTAATCGGGTTTGTCAGTTTATGCCTTCCCCTACTTATTTTCATTAGCAAGCTATTAAACACGTTCTTTGGTGTCTTAAAGGCATGATTAATCATGGCTTTTTTCTTCGAGTTGCCTCCTCATTCGCTGTTATGACCTATTCGGATGCGGATGGGCCAATGATCCAGATTGGTGTTGATCTACTCTGGTTATGCTATCTTTTTCAGAGGTAGCTTGATTGGTTGGTCTTCTCGTAAACAAATTGTTGTTGCTCGTTCTAGTACTGAAGCAGAATACAAAAGCTTAGCATTTTCCACTGCAAAAATAATATAGATGCAAAAACTTTAACGTGAGCTTCGTGTTCCCTCAATGTCCTCTTCTTCTATGTGATAATATTAGTGCAAATTATAGGATTGCCAATCCGGTTTTCCATAAGAAGTCTAAACATATATCCATCGATTATCATTTATTTCGTGAAAAAGTTGAATGCGGTAATCTTCTTGTCTCATATATTTCTTCTCTTGATCAAACTGCGGATATTTTCACCAAAGGTTATCTACCGATTGTTCTCGTTCTTTGCCTTCCAATCTCGGTGTTGATCAACCACCGCCAAGCTAGCAAGAGGCTAATAGAGATAATATTCAAGATAATTCTTCTTTAGTCATCTCTATCCAATCTTCACCAACAAGAATTGAAGAAAACTTGCATATCTTCATCTAGTTGACTCATGTATGTATATCTTGTGTAGATATGGTCAAGTGAAGTTGGGATTGTAATCTTGGATAAACTAGTATCTTATTTATGTGATTTATATTTATCTCTTGTATTATTCTCTTCATGTAAATCCTCTACCATTGTATCTATAATAGTGATTGAAAGAGTAAGGGACTCATCAAATTGAGCCCCTTAATATTTCTCTCTTAAATTATTTTCGTTCTTTAAGTTAATATGAACGTAGGGGTGATGTTTCTATTAATTGGCTGTGGAATTAGTGATGATAATATAATGTTTGTTTGATTTAAATGGATGCCTTTCTATAGGATAATATGTAATCTGAGACATGCTTGATGCAGACTTTGCATATGCATTAGCAAGTGCACTAGTCGTACCAAGTAATATAGAAGTGAGTAGAGTATCGTTCCCACGAGGATTGTATTGAGTGAATACCACAATTAGTAGCTTTAATACTATTTGAAAGACCGAAAATTTTAGGATTTTGAAATGAAATAAAGTAAAATAAAATAAAAAGAAATAAAAGTTAAAACGAGATTAGAATGTGCTAATTCTTTGTTGGTTTTTATCAGTTTATAAAGTATAAGGCATCCGATTTCACCTTAGTTGCATCAATACGCCTTTTCTCTTCTCGATATTTAAGTTGTTACTGTGTGTTGATAGTTGAAAATCCTAATTTACTAAATATTCTCTCTCGAGTAACATTTAGCATACTCTTTAACATATTAATCCATCATTCTCGTGCATGAATTTAAATAAGAAAAGAGTTTTTAAAGCTCTATGATTTTCTTTTTTGAAAACCGCACAAATCGTGTTAATCTCTCTCTAGCATTCGCCCAATTTGTGGTGCTTATCACCTCCGCAATCATCATAAATCTCCTCTCGGACTCATTATGAATCATTATAGGCTTTAAATTGTGATCAAGCATTTAAAACTCATGAAGAAGAATGATAAACACTTCAACAACACAATAGCATAAACATTGAATACTTTGAATTAGAAATAAGCGTATATTACAACTTGATGTAGCCTTAGAATAACAAAATTAGTTCATAATAAACTTAATATTAAACATTATAAATACAAAATTCATGAACTTAGGAAAGAAAAAAGGATAGAAAGAACTAAAAATACAAAATCACAACCCAAACTTTCTTCCTTCCTTCTCCTTTCTTCTTTCTCGCGGTTTTTCTCTCTTTTCTCACTCAAATCTTGTGATTTTTGTTTTGAAATATGATTCTTAAACACCCCCACATCATCCCCTATTTATAGTAGTTGCACTAGGATAAAAAAATTGTAAAAAATCTTTAAACTTCAGCCTCTTTAGCTGAAACTTGCGGTAGCTGCAGCTGGTGCTGAAGCCCTGTTCTCCCTCCTTTTTCTTCAATTTTTTTTACATTCCACCACCCAAATTCTACTCAAAAGCATCATGTGCATGTACTATAAGGTGTATACAATGAATTTGAGCTAAAATATTGCATAATATAGCCGCCCAACGTGGAGAAATTAAGCAAGTTGTGCAAAATCTGTCAATTTTCTGCATCTGCAGCAGTGTTGCTTGTTCATCCATTTTTTTTAATTCCACCACCCAAAACTTGCAAAAGATGAGTTATTACATGTTAAAGTATGTTCGTAAAATGAATTTGGGTAAAAATCATTGAGTTTTAGCTCCCAAAATAAGCTGATTGCACCACCACCTGCACCCTAGCCGTCCAGATTCCGCAATGGCTGTTCAACTCGATTTTTTTCATTTTTTTATTGCTTAGGACTGCTAAAAATCAGCTTTACAATCAACTTGAACATGTTAATGAAGTGTTCAAGATGTTCTTTCATGTTATTTGTCCATTTTGCCACCCAAAGTTGCAAGTTGAAATGGATTGGTTGAGCTTGGTGCATTTTCTCTGTTCTTGCTATTCTTTGCTGATTTTCTTCAAATTTTTGAGCTTAGACCCACCTAAATTCAGAGTTTTCATCAACTTTGACATGTTAATGCATTGTTTAATTAATCCTTGCACTTGATTTGTGCATTTTGTTATCCAATTTTGCAAGTTGAATTGTATTGTGCATGAAGTTGTTGTGTTCTTGCTTTAGCTATGTTAACTAGTATGTTTTGCCCATTTTTTGCTTTGGTTTTGTATATCTTGCTTTTACTTGTTGATGAAGAAAATGGTAATTTGAGCGAAAAAGAGCAAAATCGAGCAAAAGTGATAAAAATTTGATGTAAAATGTTTAAAGATATATTAAAATAATATAAAAAAATTATATACTAATTTAGACTTATCAATGCTTAAGAAGAAATTGTTACTGTAAGTAAAATTTACCTAAATTCCAAATCTTTAGTAGGGGTGCTAATCATGTTTGGCTTGATATATGGAATTACATGTAGATAGTATAGGTGACTATTGATATTGAATAATGTCGACTTTGTTTACTTGAAACCAACACAACTTCGCATCAAAGCTTAATGAAGGTATTGTGTTCTATAAGGTGGTTTTATACGCATTAACGTGGACATTTTTGATTCCAATCATGGTGAAAAAATGTATACGAAGTATCTTTTATCTTAACTACTATTAGTAGTTGGTAAATGCATAATTAGACTATGAATTCCTATTCTCTCCCCCAACATGAGTATCTTCATTTTCCATTGTTTCAATATTTGCCTGAGAAATATATCAGTGATGTAGGAAATTGGGATCTAAGTGGTATAGTGAACATTAACTCGAAAAATTTATATATAATAACAAAAATATTTTACACCAAATTATATACACACTAGTTTTTATAGGTCACTTGAACACATACATATTAGTACTCTTACACAACTCACACACAAGCTATTGTATTTATTATTTATTATTTTACAATAATCTATTTTAGATTTTTCATTGGCAGTTCTAGAAAAGCCATCAAATATATCTTTCATTTTTGGGTTATTATTTAAATATTTATTTATTTGTTTATTAAAATTATTAGTTCATATAAAAAAAAAAAACTATCGTCTTTAACACTCCCCCTTAATGATTTTTGAATGCATCTTGTAATTACACTAAGTTTTTTCCATTATCCTTTTGGGGTGGGTATTTTCTTTTTCCATTTATATAAATGGACTAGTCTTTAAGTAGACAATGACTTGTCTACATTCATTATCTCTAGGCCATTCCTTCTTCTTTATCTTCGCGCTCACGTCAAAGAGGAGAAAGACAAGGCTGGAGACCCTACATTCTACATATGTTGATGTATATCCTTCTTCCGAGTGATTCTAGAGTGATCTAGTGTCCTAGGGAGTGCTAGTAATAAGGTTCTAGAGCCTCTCTGAACATTCTTGTAATATTTATATAAGGAGCTTCTAGAAGCTTCCTTGGCTTTTAAGCTAAGTAAGCAAAGCCTCAAGAGCAAGACAAGGGGAGCCGAGCCCTCAAAGCTTCCCCTATGTTGCTACCCCTTGCTTCCCGAGCCCTCAGAGCATTCTTTCCCTTTACTTGTCCCTTGCTTTTCACCCCCGAACACCCCTAAACACCACTAAGCCTCCATTTCTAAGTAGGAATGAGGTGTCGTTAGGCTAACTTAGCACTTGTCTGGGCGTGTGAGTGTATAAGGCTGTGCTAGTTGGTAGTCCAAAAGCCATCTTGTGACAATAAGCTCCCCTTTTTCTCTTACTTGTCACTTTCTTCATATTCTTGAAATGATTGATTATATTGATTTGTACTCCCATTATGATACTCTCTATTATCATTCAATAAATTATCTTTATTAGCTTTCTCCCTTTCTCATATTTCTATTGAGTCAAACATTTCATCTGAACTAATGAACCAATGTCCACAGGATATGTTGTCATTTCAAAATGCCACCCTTCTTCACTTTCGTAGCCCTTCTTCCATGTGATTACATTTGACTCTGCATTTCTAATTGAACGATCTTATGTAATATGTTCTTTCCTATCACAAGTGCAACAACATCTATTATTTTCTCAACAATTCTCAATATACTTTTCATCTTCCTCTTCATAATCATTTTGTAACCCCTCTCCTGATTTAGAACTCTGAAATTGCGGCCACCTTGGATGTTTACTTTGTTGCTTTTCTTGTGGTCCTCCAGAACTTCTATCCAAATATTTCCTTGTAGTATAAATTGCCTACTCATTTTCGTCAACATTTTTCGGATTGATTTTCTCAACTCTATCCACCATCGTCTCTTAGCTAGCTAATAAACTCTCCCACTCCCAAAGGGATTGTTGAGTAGGCCAGTCTTGGATCTCACAAACCCTTGATACTTAGGATCCAATCCCTGATTGATTATCCTCATCATCCTTTGTCCACCACTTCCTTGGGATCTAATTATGCAATCTTGACGCCAATTTACTCAATCTTTGAAAAATGTGTTGGAATTGGTGTTCTGGAAAATTCAATTATTTAGTTTTAAATATTAATCAAAAAAAATTGTTTTATTTATTTATTATTTGATTATGTTTTACGAGTCAAACATGCGTGTGATTGTTTTCTAAAACCTTCCATGGGATGGATGTAGTCCAAGATGACATGTCAAGTTTGGTTTAAATGGTAATGAGATTAAACCACAGATAGACTTAGGTCAAACTAGTGATATGTTATCAAAGTATGTTCGTAGTCGGTGGTAAGTTTGGACAACTTGCTTGATAAGACTATAATATGATACTTTTGATGACTTGTCATGGTCATGTAGATAGGGATCCAAGAGTATTATGTTGATGTTGTCAATAAGATTGAAACACTGAGCAGGACCACCTAAATCATTTGTTTCATAACCGGTATCATAAATAATTAATTCTGTAAAATGATAACTCTAAATCCAGGAAACAATCTGAACTCATGCATGGATTGTTTGTTTCTTTGATGTGCTAAAAGGATTAGTCAAAGTGTGTTGACTTCAATCTTACGTGCGTTGGGTAACGGCATGAATTATAGCAAGAATAGTTTATTTACATGGAATCTATATAAAGATGTTCCCTTAGTTGATTCACAAGCACACAAATAGATTCTATAATCATTGGCCAAAGTATTTCATATATTTGACATTTGAAATTAGTACAGAAATTGTTTTATGGCTATTGAATTTTTCAAGAAAAGCGAGTCCAAAACTGCGGCGAGAGATGCGAGAAAAGTAAAGATGGTAGTTAAAAGTTACCTTTGCTTATGGATGTCTAATAGAGGGATTAATTGTTGTAATCAAAGTTATTTGGAAAATTCTTAAGTGAATATATTTAACTCTAGAGTGCAGTAAAATTTATTTAGTGGAATTAAGTTTTAATAAATGGTAATCAATTATTATCATGAGATGATAATCATATTTGACACACTTGGAGCTAGAGTTAGATTGTCCCTTAGGTCCCTTCGCAAATCTCAACTTAAGCACTGTTTAAAAATAATTAAAAATAAATTTATGAGATGAATTATTTATTTATGAGATAAATAAATTTATTATGCGAAACAAAATTCATTAGATGAATTATTTATTCATGAGATGAATAAATTCATTTTACCAAATAGTATTCATGAGGTGAATTTTATACATGTGGGATTAAAAAAACGTCACAGGAAGTAATCCGCGCCTCAAGGATCTGGGCAACCAATGTGCAAAGCTTTAAAATTTGCTATCAGTGCCTTAAAGCATGGACCACTATTAACGCGCAACGTGGCACGTTAGGAGTGACCAATGCTGGGGCTGGTGGACGGCTATCCATGTGACTCTGCGCAGACGAATGTGCTCGGGACACGTGGCGTGACTCAATAACGTTTTTTGTTTATAAATATAGGCAGATTTCGCCGTGTTTTTAGTGGATTTCTAAATTATTGTTTAGCATAATGTTTCCAAAAAATTATTTTTTGGAAAGATTTAAAGGAAAAATTTTGGGGCCTACACTCCCGGTGCTAGAAGAGGTCATTGCAAAGAAGACCTTGAAGTGCCAAGAATTCTTCTTCCAATTTCAGATCTTCAAATTGGAGTTGGGATTCACGCTTCAGTTATGACTAAATTAAGTATTTGGTATTTAATTTGTTTTCCTTTATTTCGTTTATTTTATTTTTTTTGTAACGAGGGATTATGTTGCCCTAACCAACCTCGGCCCATGAGAAGACCCACAATCTCCATAAGTAGGTAAGTACAACAACAACAACAAAGACAGACCCATTGCCATCAGTAGGTAAGTCATGAGTATATTTTACCTACTACGTTTATACTTATTTTATTTGATGTTTTTGTTTGTCATATTGTGAACCCATTAGAGTAAGATTTAGATCTAATTAAATATTTCAATTAGGTCAGGGCTTTAAATATGTTTCCACTGCTCTAGTAGATTCAAGAAATATTTTTCAAATATGTTCCTAACAATTGGTATCAGAGGCAACTCTAAACATGTTCATGATTGGGATTAAAAATGTCAGGTTTGATAAAATTAGAGTATGTAGAACTACAAAAATATGAAATTGGGAATTTCATTAAAGGAAAAATGTAATGCTAAAGAATGTTGGTAAAGAGTTTAATAACAAGATTGAAGGTTCATTAAAATTTTTAAATCGTTTAAAATTTTAGATGAGTCATGATTCAATCATGGAGCATCATTTTAAATCGGATCTAATGAGATTAGATATTCAAGAAGCTCAACGATTTAGATTTTTAATCTAATGAGATTAGATTCTGAACCAAGGTGTAAAATATTCAATTGTTGAATACTTTATGATAATCTAAAAGAAAAATATCTAAAAGAATTAGATGTTCGATTTTCGATCTAATGAATTTAATATCAGATTTAATTATTTATTTATTTATTTATTAAAAAAAGATAATAAGAATAATTAAGAAAAGGGGAATAAATTTTGTTTTAAATTTTTATTATTTAATTAATTTAAATAAATAATTAATTAATTAGAATGAGATTATATGATAATCTTTTCTAAAAGTGTTTAGAAAAATCTTTAAGTGTTCCAACTTTTAGACCTTAGGTGTTGTTATTGAAATTATTTGATAACATGACATTTGTTAAATTTTAGTTCACATGTTCAATAATATTTAAAATAGTTAAATATTGTATATGATGTGAATGAAGTTATAAGGCCATATAACTTGGTGAAATATTTGATTTCCATGAGTGGGAGAATTTTTTCAAGTAGATATAATGTGATTAGATAATTCAATAGTTGAATTATTTGAAAGAAAAATTCTCAATGTATCTAATGAGATTAGATTACAAGATTAGATTACATACGTTGGATAACTAAAGGAACCTAATATGATTAGGGTTTTATTAATTGTTAAATAAAATTTCTAATTCTAATAATTGATTATGAGATAATCAAAATTAAAAGAAAGATCTGCCATTTAAAACTTCAAGTGGGAGCAAGGTACAAGAGTTGTTTCCTCTTGGTCTCCATTGCTAGTCTAATAATATAATGGATAGGCACTACTCTCCCGGGGAGGACATTTGTTCGCGGAATATGGGGTTAGACTTCTTGAGGATAGATGGAGGTACAAGAAAACAGATATGACTGTGTATCCTTGGTGTATCTTGTTTACTTGTACTAACATCTTGGTAATGGTATACACTTGACTAAGATAGTATGATTAATTTCCTATGGAGCATTGTAATATTGTCTTAGAGACTATGGAAAAAATGGTGAGTTGATTTTGTTTAGGAAATATATCAATTGAGAATAGTTCTCACTCTACTGATAATTCGTTACGCCCCTCACTTATGGAGTAAAGGGTAGATTGTTTAGCTCATCATTGCACACACACAGAGAGAATAGTTAGGTGGATTTCATGCTTTGTTTGTTTGCTACAATTATTAAAAGGTTCACAAGATTCAAAATATCAAGTGGGTGCAAGCTACTAATTTAATGCTTATGGCCTCTATTTCCGATCTAGCAGTATAGTAGGTGGGCGCGACTCACAAAATAGAGCGTTCATCTACAGAATACAAGGTTAGATCTCTAATGATAAACTAAAGTGCAGAAAAAGAGGGTGTGGCCATATCGACGTGGAGTACTTCCCGGACTTGTATGGATGTCGAGGCAGCGGTGTACACTTGACTAGGCTCTACATTAGTCTCCCTGAAGAGCTCTGTTGTATGACCTTAGAGGCTGAGGGTAGAGTGGTGTGTTAAATATGTTTAGTAAACAGTTTACAAGAAAACATATTTATTGAGAAATGTTCTCACCCTTCTGATATCTCAATTCGGCCTCAACAATGGTGAGTTTTAGATAGTTCAATTGGGTCACCACGGAATACATGTAAGTGTCAGATTATGAACTCCAATCTTTGATTGTTTGCTAAAAGTAAGAAAATTAATCTTGTATGTTATATGACTTGTTTTATAGTTTTTGATTTTAGACTGGTTATTATCTTATGCATTGTGGTCAACACTTGTATGTATGTTACTTGTTTATTCTATTATGCTCACTGAAATTTAATGTCTTAGTACATGTGAAGCACTTGTAGTAGCTCAGAGTTCTCTAGTTTGCAGCTAGTTTATCTACTAAGTCGAAAAGAATGTTAGGAACGTTAGACTAGATTAAACTCAGTAGCAAGATTTGGACATTAGATGTCAAATGTTTTCTAGTATTAGATACTAGAAAATTCAAATATAGTAGAAATAGTTAGAAATTTGAAAGAAGTGTTTGATTAAAAGAACTAGTAGCATGAGAACAGCTTATGAAAAAGATGATAGACAGACGATTGTGTTAAGAAAGTTTAGTTCAAGAGCGTGTCATATGATGATGGCTTATTTAATAGAACTAGAATTCTTGATACAAATATTGATAGACAATCTCAACAGGATATAATCCAGATTTGTTTATAAAGGTCTTTCAATCGGTCTATGTTGGATACATTGAGTAATAGAGATCGCCCATTGTCTGAACTGATGAAAGTACAGTTTGAGAGAAAAGGTTTATTGAGAAGTAAGGGAAGAGTTCACTTAGTGTAAACATCTATCTCAAGAATTAGGAGCCTCTGGAGGATCAAATAAAACACGAGTCAAACTAGTTTTATCTCTTCTATAATAGCACTGAACTTTTAAAAGAAATTGCCTAGGTACTTAGATCTTGGGACGTACGTCAAAATATTCCCTAAATTAATTAGAATTAAAGCAGTGGAATGATTTAAAATACCTAACTTTAAACAAGAGGTGATTTAAAATTATTAATTTTAAATCTATAGGCATCTACTCTAATACATTCATAATAACAACATGAAAAAATAATTAGCATAATAAATACTGTAAATAAATAAAAAAGCAAAAAATGGAAAAAGATGGAAAAGAAAAATACCTGGATGTAGACCGCAATGTCGCTCCTAGAGATCACTGAGACCGTGAGACCTTCCATGCAATCTCCTCTAACCACCCGGAGTGTGGGCTTCAAAAAATATTGAATTATAGAGAAAAGTTTGAATGGAAAATTTTTATCTTTTAATTCTCTACAGTTAACACTCTCAGAAAATTATTTAATTTTAAATTGATGCTAGACCTTAATTCCATAACCCCTATTTATAATAGGCTACCGGACTACAAAACTCATAAATTTCGATGTGGGGTGCAAAACCAATGGCCAAAATGACACCATTTAGCTAAACACGCATGCGCTGCGGCATGTTCTAGCTCGTCCATGCCGGTTGGCACGGATTGAACCCATGGGACGTCTCAGTGTGCTACACGTGTGTGCACTGGTTCATCCACACTGAGAGGCATGATCACACCTCTTCACTCCTCACACACGCGACATGTATTGCGGCATGATTAGCCGAGCCTGTTAACGAGCAGTTTTTCGATTTTTTTTCCCACATGTATAAATTCGTCTTATGAATTTTATTTTAACAAAATTATTTTTTATATCTCATCAATAAATAATTCATCTCATGAATTCTTTCTTTATTTTTCTAATGGTATAAATTTAGAGGCTTGCGTAGGGACCTAAGGGACAATTTAACTCTAACTCTAAATGGGTCAAATTAATTATCTCATGATAATATTTGATTAGCATTTAGCCGGACTTAATTTCACTAAACGAGTCCTATTGCGCTCTAGAATTAAACTTATTTATTTGATAATTCCCAAATAGACTATTTTGACAACAACAACCCCCTTTATTAGATATCCATGAGAAAAATAATCATAACTACTACATTTATTTATCTTGCAGCTTTTCCATTAGTTTACAACTCGCCCTACTTCGAATAATTCATTTATACATGAACAAATTCATAGTATAAACTCCAAAATGTCAAACACTTGGAATACTTTGGCCAAAGTTTCTGAATTAATTTAAACTCTTGTGAATAAACGAAGGGGACATCTGCATCTCTTAGGGACTATAGATTCCATGTTGAACACCTAATCCCTGTCGCACTTCATGCCGTTACCCAATGCACATAAGGCTTCGGTCACATTTAGAGACCTAACTTATAATACACCAAGATAACTAAGACTCCATGTACAGTTCAGAATACCCTTAGTATTTAGAGTTATTGTTCGAATAGTACATAATGAATCACTCATTTTCCATTGTAGTCTAGATACAAGTGACTCACTTGGTCAAATTCAGAGTATCAATCTTATTGTAAACACCAATGCAACACTTTTGAATCACATTCGCATGACCAAGACACGTCCTTTAAAGTGTCATATTATAGCCTTAGGAGACAAAATGTCCAAACTTGTCACTGACTACGATTGTTTCAAATAACATTTCATTCAATTTGCTTTAAGTCTATCTGTGGCATAATCTCATTAGCCACTTACAAACAATGAAATGTAATCTGAGGACTGCATCCATCTCATGAATGTTACTTAAAAGACAATCACATACATGATGAACTCATAGACACAAATATAATGAAAATGAAAATAATTAAATTTCATTCTTTAATAAAAAATAATATTTACAGCATAAAATTGGATTTTCAAGACAGTCCCTTTGGCCTGCATCACATCCTCTGCTACTTGCAACTCTTTCATTAGCTCAGGCAACGAATAGTCCTTGTTATTTATAGAATAATTAAGCCTGAACTGAGTGAATGAGCTGGAAAGAAAACTAAAGATGATATCCTACTGAGTTTGACTGTCAAACTTAGCTCTAAAGATTTCCAGTTCAGAAAAATATGCCATCAAATTCATAATGTGTTCCTCAACTTGTGTTCCTTTCGACATCCTCATGTTGAGGAACTTCCTTATCAGTTCTTGCCCCACTGCTCTATCCTGACCTCTAAACATTTCATTTAAATGTTTCATCGTCTCAGCTGTTGTTTGCATCTTAAGCATCTGATGCTTGAGAACATTTGGCACAGAGGCCAATACATAGCATCTGGATAACTCATTAGCATTTTACAAGCATTCTGATGCTCTTTACAATAGTTGTGGAACTAGCAGTAGACACAGGAGGACGAGCATCAGTAAGAACAGGCTTGTGACCCTCATGAATTAGAATAATGTCCAAATTCATTTTCCAAATAAAATAATTAGGTCCAGTGAGTGCATTATCCTTAAGAATTGAATGAAGCGCACCAGTCGCTGCAATTATAACTCTGTAAAAGCAAACATTTGTGTAACATGAGCTATGCAAAATGCTTTCATACCTATTCTTTTAAATTTAGCAAACAAAATGAGTTAAGTACCCAAAAAACTGAATTATCATGAATGCAATGATGACCCAAACATACCACTCCTTAATCCCCGACAGCAGGGCCGTATGAAATTAGTTGAGGTGAGAACTACTCTCAATTACCATGTTTTCCTGTAACTCTTACTAAATATCATTAACTCACCACTTTTCCTTAGTCTCTAGCATAACACAACTTAGCTCCTCAAGCTGGCTAATGTATCACTCTAGTCACGTGTGTACCATTACCAAAACCTCTATACAAATTCACGAAATACTCCACGGCAACATGGTCACACTCGCTTCTTTGTACTTTAAGTAGCCTTGTACCCTGTAAACCGACACCCTCCTCAGGGTGCAATGTCGATCTATTATACCTTTAGACCAGTAATGAAGACCGTGAGGGCTCAACCATTGACCCTTACTCTCACTTGAATTTTATAAACTAGTTGTTTCTTATATAAAGTGCATTTGCAGCCCGACTATCATATAATCTACATTAGAATCACATTCTAAAAATAAATTAAATAATAAATAAAAAATTCTTTTTATTATTATTATTATCACTATATGTCAGTACTGACGCTAGCACGTAAGAAAATTTTTTTTTTAAAAGCCACGGCAGCGCTGATGTCAGCGTCATAAAAAACGTTTGAAACAATTAAATCATCAAGTATAATCATTATCAGATATGTAAAATCATATCATATATATCTAAAATGCAACTTTGAAAATCAAAATTTTCAGTTATGAATTAACCTTTTAATTCAATCGAAGTTTAAACCAATTAAATCAAAAAGTATAATCGTTATTAAACACCTTTTAATAACTCTTTCAGCTTTCTCCTTTTTTAAATAAAATCTCTATTTTATTCATTCGCAATCTATTTACTTCGATTTAATATGCTTATTATGTATATTATGAATGTAATCAGAGGCTGGCTCTAATAACAATTAATGAGACATATTTCAAAACATTCCCTAAATTGATTAGAATTAATGCAGTGGAACAATTTAAAATTCCTAATTTTAAACCTACAGGTGATTTAAAATTCTAAATTTTAAATCTACAAGCCTCTAATCTAATACATTCATAATAATAACATGAAAAAATAACTAGCATAATAAATACTATAAATAAAAAGAAAAGCAAAAAACAAAGGAAAAAGACAAGAAAGAAAAATACCTGGATGTAGACCATAATGTTGCTCTTAGAAATCATGGAGACAGTGAGACCTTCTATGCAATCTCCTCTGAACACCCGTAGTGGGGGCTCCGAAAAATATTGAACTATAGAGAAAATATTTCAATGAAAAATTTTCCTTTTTTAATTCTCTGAAAGTCAACACTCTCATAAAACTATTTAATTTTAATTGATTCTAAACCTTAATTCCATGACCCTATTTATAATAGGCTATTGGACTAGAAAACTCATAAATTTCAATGTGGAATGAAAAACCAGTAGCCAAAACGACACCATTAAGCTAAACACGCATGCACTGCCCAGAACTTGCGACATGGCACGTTCCAATTCGTCCGCTCCGATTGGTGCATATTGAACCCGTGGGACGTCCCAGTGCATGAACATGTCCCACACTGGTTCGTCCACACTAAGAGGCATGGATTGTGCCTCTCCTCTCACGCCGTGATTGGCCGAACATGTTAGCGCGCAGTTTTCTTTTTTTTTTCCCACATGTATAAATTCATCTTATGAATTTTATTTTAGCAAAATTATTTTATTCATCTAATGAATATTGTTTAGCATAAATAAATTTTCTTATATTATGAATAAATAATTTATCTCCTGAATTCTTTCAAGATTTTTCTAATGGTCTAAATTTAGAGGCTTCCGCAGGGACTTTAAGGACAATTTAACTCTAGCTCTAAATGAGTCAAATTAATTATCCCATAATAATATTTAATTACCATATAATAGGACTTAATTCCATTAAATGAATCCTACTGCACTCTATAATTAAACTTATTTATTCGATAATTCCTAAATAGATTATTTTGATAACAAAACCCCCTCTATTAGATATCTATAAGAAAAATAATCATAACTACTACCTTTATTTTTCTCAAAGATTTCCATTAGTTCCCAACTCGCCCCTTTCCGAATAATTAATTTGTACATGAACAAATTCATAATATAAACTCCAAATGTCAAACACTTAGAACATTTTGGCCAAAGTTTCTGAATTAATTCAAACACTTGCGAATCAACTAAGGGGACATCTATATCTCGTAAGAGACTATAGATTTCATAGTGAACACCTGATCCCTGTCACACTTCATGCCGTTACCAAAAGCACGTAAGACTTTGGTCACATTTAGAGACCTAACTTTTAGTATATCAGAAGAACTAACACTCCATACACAGGTCCAGATTACCCTCAGGATTTAGAGTCATTGTTCAAATAGTACATAATGAATCACTTATTTTCAATAGTAGTCTAGATACAAGTAATTAGCTTGATCTAATTCAGTGTTTCAATCTTATTACAAACACCAATACAACACTTTTGGATCACATTCACATGGCAAAGTCATCTAAAATATAATATTATAGCCTTAGCAAACAAGCAGTCCAAACTTGTCACTGACTACAAAATTTTCAAATAACCTTTCATTCAATTTGCTTTAAGTCTATTTGCGACATATTCTCATTACCCACTTAAAACAAACATTAAAATATAATTTGAGGAGTACATCCATCTCATGGTTGTTACTTAAAATAAAATCACATGCATGATGAGCTCACAGACACAAACATAATAAAAATGAAAATAATTAACTTTATTCTTTAATAAAAATAATATTTACAAGATAAATTTAGATTTTCAGGACACTGTTCCTTACATTAGATACTATTGGTACCAAGATCAAAAGCTAACATGGCAAGGTGTTTGATATCATGTCTCCTCTAGTTGTGATTAGTAGGTAGTTCACTAGTGTTCTAGTGAATGAGTTTTCATTAAGGGCATCAAGAAATAGTAGGTTAAGTTAGGGCATATAGTTTTAATTTGAGTAAATATCTTAATGTACTTTATAAATTTGATTTCTACCCACTATTTATTTTCAAATAGTTTTTCAATCATTTTTTAGAAAAATGGACTGATAGTTATATATAAAAAATATTTATCGAAAAGGAACATTGGTAGATAGTTGACTTCTTTTAATTAAGACTATGTTAATGGCAGCTTATTAGTCTAATACAAGCTACGCTACTTAACCATACAAAAGAGGAATTTCCTAAAGTCCATATAGCTTTTAAGTGGCACTTGATCTTATGTCACACTAATCTGGTATAATTCAAAACTGATTTGATTGTCTTATGGGATCATTAAGAAATAAAATAAAAACCAGTATATGAATCTAGTTCGAATTAATGTTGATAGAAAGAGTCTTTAACAGTAAAGGCAGTAGAGCCACTAAGCAGCTAGAACTTGTTCATAAAATATTTATGGACTGCTAAAAGTTCAAGCGAGTGGAATCAATGACTATTCAATAAAATGTTTATGAGTAACTACTCAATTAGTTGATGTACAAACATACCTATGAAGGATGAAGTCTTGAATCCTTTGAAAGGTTCAATGAATTAAAGACTAAATTGGGATCAATTATGTAATTATATCAAGTCACTTCGATAAGATCAAAGTGGTGATTTCAGGAGAATTCTTAATTTTTTCCTTATTGTAAGGAGTTGTAGAAAGGATCAATAATGCACTATTGAATATGGTAAGATTGATATGATGAGTCACATCTACATATCAAAAAGGTTTGTTATGTAAGAGGTTTTAGAAAGTGTTCTAAAAGTACAATAGATAGCTTATGTGGTATAGATTGATGCTATGAGATACTGTGTCTCTACAGCTTGATATAACTTATAATGTAGATGATGTATTTGATATATCTTTAACCAGATTATTATCACACAAAGTACATGAGAGCTTTGGTTTAGTGGGAGGAAGGTCAGTATCACCTGACATATTCATGTCTTCAATCTTAACGGTTAAGCATGATGGGGAATCTGATCCTTTAGACTACAATAAAACTCTTAAGTATAAAGATGCAGAGTAATCAGTAAGGACAATGAAAGTTAAGTTAAAGTAATTGTGTTTTGACTATGTCCGGAAACTTGTAGAGGCGTCGATAGACGTTAAGTTCACTAGATTGGATCTTAATGGATCTACAAGAATAAAAGAGTTGTTTGGACGAGAAGGTTGAGACCTTCCAGGATGGCTACCCTAGAGGAAGGAATCATCTTTGATGAAACATTCTAGCCAGATGCTATGCTTAAGTCCATTGGGATGCTCTTCTCTATTGTATCTCATTGTGGTGAGATATAGGAAATGGAAGTCAAGACGACATTTTTTGAACGGTCATCTTGGAAAGGTTATGTATATAATACAACCCGACAAGTTTGTTGCTAAGAGTCGGGAGCATATAGTATGCAAACTGAGGAAGTATATTTGTAGACTTATATAAGCATCTTGTTCATTGAATAGTTGATTGGATGATAGCTAATCAAGTCCTAGGGATTTAAATCAATGGTTACTAAACCACGATTGTGCCAATGACATGACCAGAAAGTAGAGGCTTTCTAAGTGTTGCATATAGAGGTGGCATTCTCCTTATTGAGAATGGTGTAGAGTTGTTATGAGCTGTTAAGATTTAATTGTCCAGTTAATTTAAAATGAAGGAACCAAGATGAGCACACTATGTTCTTAGGGTCAAGCTTTTGTGAAATTCTAAGAACAGATGTTGATTTTATCATGGGTCTTTTATTTTAAAAGGGAGTTTAGATGTTGGACGTCAGAATTCCTATTTACCCTTGTAATGGGAGTCATTAAGTGGTAAAGAGTGAGGCAGCCTTCTATTGTTTACTTCACTATGGAAGTCGGGTATTTGACAGCTATGAAGTTGTTAATTAGACTTCTTGACTCAGAAGGTTCCTTATAGATAAAAGCATGTGAGAAAAAGAATGGGACAATGAACAATCAGTATAAGCTAAAGTTTATAGTCAAAGAATTAACAAATCCCTAGGGGATAGTTATGTAATGCAAGGCTAATTGGGTTTAGGATAAGTGGAAGATTGTTGGAATTGGGGTCGTGAAAAACCCAATTAATTAGTTTTAAATATTAAATAAATAAAATTATTTTATTTATTTATTAGTTGATTATGTTTTACGAGTCAAAAATGTGTGTGATTATCTTCTAACACATTCCATGAGGTGAACGTAGTCCAAGATGATATGTCAGGTTAGGTTTAAGTGGTCAATGAGATTGAACCACATATAGACATAGATCAAACTATTGATATGTTCTCAAAGTATGTTCGTAGTTGGTGATAAGTTTGAACAACTTGCCTGATAAGACTATAATATGATACTTTTGATGACGTGTCTTAGTCATGAAAAGGGATTCAAGAGTATTATGTGGGTGTTGTCAATAAGATTACAGCATTAAGCAGGACCACCTGAATTATTTGTTTCTTAATTGGTATCACAAATAATTAATTCTGTAAGACGATAACTCGAAATCGAGGAAACAGTCTGAACTCATGCATGGATTGTTCATTGCTTTGATGTGCTAAAAGGAATTGTTAAAGTGCATCAACTAGAATCTTACGTGCATTAGGTAACGGCATGAAGTGTAGCGGGAATAGTTGTTTTACATGGAATAAATAGTCTCTAACAGGATAAAGATGTCTCCTTAGTTGATTCGCAAGCATATAAACAGAATCTAGAATCTTTGGCCAAAGTATTCATTATATTTGACATTTAGAATTGGTACAAAAGTTATTTTCTATATTATTGAAGTGTTCGAGACGGGCAAGTCTCAGAACTACAGCAAAAGATGCAACAAAAGTAACTATAGTAGTTAAAAGTTACTTTTGCTCCCAGATGTCTAATAGATGTGTTAATTGTCATAATAAAAGTTATTTGGGAAATTCTTGAGTGAATATATTTAACTCTAGAGTACAGTAAAACTTACTTACTCGAATTAAATTTTACTAAATGGTAATTAATTATTATCATAAGATAATCAAATTTGATTCATTTGGAGCTAGAGTTAGATTGTCCCTGAGGTCCCTTCTCAAGCCTCAACTTAAGCACTGTTCAAAAATATTAAAAAAGGAATTTATGAGAGGAATTAGTTATGGGCAAAATATACTAAGACCCCCTTGAACTTTGCCATTTATCACAATACACCCCCTGCACTTTCAATTTCAAAAAAATAGCCCTTTTAACTTTACAATCAATCACAACACACCATTGCACTTTCATTTTCGTAAAATAGCCCCCTGAACTTTGTAATTAAACACAACACACCTGTTATGAATTGTCCTTCTTTTGGTTAAGTAGTAACTCTTGTAATAAGCTCCCAATAAGCCATGTATTGCTTTAGCTTTTAAATGTCTAGTTTCAGAGGGAAGGTCGGTTTAAGTGGTTGGTATTCGAGATATTTTGTTTGTTTTTTCCACCAAGAGTATAAGTAGCTTGGCTCATCTTTTGTAATCTTATTTCATGAAATAGAAAATATCTTCTTTCTCCTCTCAATTCTCTCTACTTTCTCATCTCTATCTCACTGGTTTCTCATCTCATACTCTCTCTCCTGTGTTATGATCCAAGATTGATCTTGAATCATAACAATTGGTATCAAAGCTTGTGTTTTAGCTTATCAATTACATCGATCAAGCTGGCTAAAGGTAAGAAATTTGCTGCAATGACTAGTACAGCAAACAATGGATCAAATCAAGCCGAGCAATTTGATCACTTGCTACAACAAATGCAAGATTGGATGCTAACAATGCAGCAATCGCAATAGTAGTTTTAGCAACAGTTACTTGGAATGTATGCGAAAATTAATAGACAAGTAGCTCCAGCAGGAGCTGGTATTCTTCCTACGAGAGGCAGACCTCCTGATCCTTTATATCCAAAGCCAGCTGAAGAACCTACTGAGGGAATGCAAGTGATGAGGAATTTAGGATTTCACCAACCAAAGGTGGAGATTGATGCCTTTGATAGAGTACAACCTCAGTCGTGGATAAGGAGATGTGGAAGGTACTTTTGTTTTTATGCTATTTCTGATGCTCAAAAGGTGGAATTGGTTGCAATTTACTTACAAGGAGATCAAGAAGTTTGGTTTCTTAGCTTGACTTTGAGCAATCCAATAATATCTTTGCAAGACTTAGTTGACGAATTGTGTGAAAGGTATGGGGATGATCCAGAAGAAGTAGTTGACAGATTCAACAAGGTAGCTCAAGTGAGTAGTGTCAAGGAATACATGACTCGATTTGCGAATTTGAGAGCAATGATGATGTCATCAATCCAGGAGCAAGTGAAGCCCATTATGTGTCTAGCTTTATTAGTGGTCTTAAACCTAAGATTAAGAACTTGGTTAAGGCTTTTAATCCTCCTACATTGTCCAAAGCATACTCTAAGGCTAGATTGTTCGAATCCATGGTTTTAGCAACTCCAGAATTAGGATAGAAGGGAAAGGCCATTTTTCCTTTACAGCAAGCAGCACCAAGGCAGGCAAGGCTTTGAGTTTGGAGAAAAAGAAAGCTCAAAGATTATGTTTTAAGTGCAACCAAAGATACTTCTTTGGTCACAAATGCAGTCCTAAGCTGATGGCATTGACTAGTGATGATTTAGATGAGAATCAAGAGGAAATAGCAGATCAAAGTGATCAAGTGGAGGAATTGCAAGGGGAATTAGAAGAGGATGAAGCTAATATTTCAGTTCGATCTTTGACTGGAAATGGGACTCACAACACAATCCGAATCAAAGGAGAGGCAAAGCACAAGTCCCTGTTGATACTAATTGACAGTGGAAGTACCCATAGATTCTTGGATCCTAAGATAGCTAAGATAGTGGGTCATGAACTCATAAAACAAGCCCTCTTACAGTGACAGTAGCTGATGGGAATTCAATGTTAACTCATATGAAGTGCAAGGAGTTCCAATGGGGCATGTAGGGCCATCAATTCACTTATGAGTTCAGGGTGCTAAAGCTAGGAGGCTGTGACATGGTCTTGCGAGTGGATTGGATGAGAACAATCAGCCCAATTATGTTTGATTTTGCTCATTTGACAGTGTCATTTGAAAAGGAAGGAGCCTTAGTCCAGTTGTAAGGTATTATTAAGCAAGGAAGCTTGCAAATCATGAGTTGTTAGAGGCTGTAAGGAGTGATAAGGAGAAGTTATATTCAGTGGGTTGGACAACTCTTTTTGATTAGTGCAAATCCTATGGAGGCTTAGGTGAATTCTAATCCATCAATTAATAGGTTGTTGCATGACTTTAAGGATCTATTTGAGCAACCAACTTCACTGCCCCCAAAAAGACCCTTAGACCATGCTATTCCCCTCAAAGTAAACTCTAATCCAATCAATCTTAGACCATATAAATACCCCCATTCACAAAAGAATGAGATTCAAAGACAAGTGGAGGAGCTATTGAAGACTCATTTTATCAGCATAGTCACAGCCCATTTGCTTCCCCAGTGATTTTAAGTCAAGAAAAAGGATGGCAGATCTCGAATGTGTATTGACTATAGGAAATTAAATTCACTCACCATCAAAGACAAATTTCCATTTCCCATTATCGATGACTTATTAGATGAGCTCCATGGTGTAGTATACTTCTCAAAGTTAGACTTAAGGCAAGGATATCATCAAATTCGTGTAGTAGAACAAGATATACATAAAACAGCTTTTAGAACACATCATGGACATTTTGAGTTTGAGGTTATGCCATTTGGTCTATCAAATGCTCTGGCCACTTTTCAAGCTTTGATGATGTCCACTTTTAAACCATTCTTGAGAAAATTTGTTCTTATCTTCTTTGATGACATATTAGTCTATAGCCCAACACTGAAATCTCATGTTTCCCATTTGTTTCAAGTCTTTAATACCATGCGCAAACACAAACTTTTTGCCAAACTCTCCAAGTGTTCCTTTGCTCAAGCTCATGTAGAGTACTTCGGTCATGTAATTTCCTATATGATGAGGTTACAACTAATGCCTCCAAGGTTCAAGTTATGAAACAATGGCCAATTGCCACTTCTCTTAAACAGTGAAAGAGTTTTTAGGCCTCACTGATTATTATAGGAAGTTCATCCAAGGCTATGGAGTCATTGGTAAGCCTTTGAATGATCTTCTCAAGAAGGATTCCTTTGTTTGGTGTCCAACAGCTCAAGAAGCTTTTGAGATTTTGAAATTGGCAATGTGCTCAGCTCTGATATTGAGGATGCCTGATTTCAGTGAGTCATTTGTTATAGAGACTAATGCTTGCAGCAGGGGTGTAGGAGTAGTGTTATCTCAACAGGACAGGCCTATTGCCTATCTCTGCCAAGCCTTAAGTCCAAGACATTTGAGCTTGTCAAATTATGAAAAGGAATACATAGCTATTTTGACGGCAATTCAGAAGTGGAGAGAGTATCTTAAGGGCCATCATTTCGTGATAAGAACAGACCACTAGAGTCTAAAACACCTCCTAGAGCAGAAGATTACCAGAAGGGTGCAGCGCAAGGGGTTACTGAAGATGTTAGGGCTAGATTATTCCATTGAGTATCGAAAAGGGAAGGAAAACATTGCTGCTAATGCACTGTCAAGAAGGTGGGAAGGAAGTAATTTAGCATTTTGTTTAGCTATCACAGCTATCCTGCCTTCTTGGATGGATGAAGTGTACAAGTCTTATGTAGAAGATCAATTTGCTTATGATCACATAACAGCCTTGAGTATTCAGAGACCATTTGCAGAGGCTGATGTTACTAATGTTACGCTGATCAATGGCATTATCAAAGTTAAGGGCAGGGTTTACATTAGAGCAGCTACTGATCTGAGGAAGCAAGTCATCATGGCATTCCATTCTTTAGCTTTGGGGGGACATTCTGGTATTGAAGGAACTTACCAAAGAATCAAGCAACATTTTCACTGGCAGGGTCTGCAGAAGAAAATAGTAGTGTGTGTGTAAACTTGTGATGTGTGTCAATGCACTAAGAGTGATCATGTGCCTTATCCGAGGTTGCTTCAACCTCTTCCAATTCCAGAAGGAGCGCGGAAGCATAGAAGTATGGATTTTTGTAGAGGGGCTACCCTAGTCTGAAGGCAAGGAGATTATCTGGGTGGTGGTGGTAGATCGTTTTACAAAGTATGGACATTTTATTGCTCTTAATCATCCTATATGTGCTGAAAGACTTACAAAGGTGTTCTTAGATAACATTTATAAGCTTCATGGTCTCCCTCAAACTATCCTATCTGATCGAGACAAATTGTTCACAAGTAATTTTTGGAAGGAATTGTTCAAGCTCTTGGGATCTGCTCTTGCTCTAAGCTCTTCCTACCATCCACAGTCAAATGGTCAGACTGAGAGGCTGAATCAATGTGTGGAGCAATATTTGTGTAGTATGTCATTTCATAACCCCAAACATTGGTACAGATGGCTGTTGTTGGAAGAATTTTGGTATAACACTCTTGCTCATTCTTCTTTGGGCCCTACTCCATTCAAAGCCTTATATGGTTATGATCTCCCATTTCCAATTGTGGCACAAAATAAGGTAGCCCATGTAACTGAACTCGGGGACATTTTGCAGCAGAGGAAATAGTTAGTTCAACAGTTAAAAGGCATTCTGCAGCTGGCTGAGTCCTGAATGAAATTCTTTGCAGATAGAAGGAGAATTGATATTTCTTTTGAGGTTGGAGATATGTTGCACCTGAAATTACAGCCTTACAGCCAATCTTCTGTTGCAGTAAGCAAGAATGTGAAGCTGAGTGCTCGCTATTTTGGTCCCCATAAGGTTCTGCAGAAGCTGGGATCAGTGGCTTATCGCTCAGATTTGCCTCCGGATGCTGCTATTCACTCGGTCTTTCATGTATCACTATTAAAGAAACATGTTGCTGTTGACGTAGAATGCTCAGTTTTACCTCCTATTGCTTCCTCAAATGGCATTATCCTACATGAGCCCTTGACAATTCTGGGTAAACGCACTTTCCAACAGCATGGCAAGGAAGTTCAGCAAGTTCTGATTCAATGGGCCAGCCTTCGAAATTAAGATGCCACTTAGGAAGAACTTAAGTTCATTAAGAGTGAAGTTCCTGTTTTTGATTCTTGAGACAAGAATCCTTTCTAAGAAGAGAGTATTGTTACGAATTGTCCTTCTTTTGGTTAAGTAGTAGCTCTTGTAATAAGATTCCAATTAGCCATGTATTGCTTTAGCTTTTAAATGTCTAGTTTTGGAGGGAAGGTCGGTTTGAGTGGTTGGTGTCCTAGATATTTTGATTGCTTTTGCTGCCAAGAGTACAAGTAGCTTCGCTCATCTTTTGTAATCTTCATTCATAAAATAGAAAATATCTTCTTTCTCCTTACAGTTTTCTCTACTTTTTAATCTCCATCTCACTTCTTTCTCATCTCATACTCTCTCTCCTAAGTTATGATCCAAGATTGATCTTGAATCATAACAACACCCCCTACACTTTCAAATTCAAAATATTGCCCCCTGAACTTTATTATTACACCTAACTCATCCCACAAACTTTGTTACTAAACATAACACACCCCTTAGACATTAATAATTCAAAATTAAGGAAAGGTAGAAATTAAAAAAATTGAAACAAATTATGAAAAAAAATATTTTTTTGGAAAAAAACTTGAAAAAATATAATAATATTTTTAAATTTTATTTCACAATGCCTTTAAAAAAAATTATTTTTTAGTTATTTATTTTAAAATTTTTAATTTTGTATATTTTTAAGTTTTAAATTTTTAATCTAATTTTACAATTTATTTTTAAAAACATTTACTATAGTTTATCTTATAGTATTTTTTACAGAAATTAAAAAAAAATATTATCTTCTAAGCTTATAATATTTTTAGTATAATTAATTAAAATAATTATTTTATTTAAATATTAGAAAATCCTATTATCTTATGCCTTGAAATATAAAGCTCCTACCTTTTCTAAAAACATAAATTCCTATCTTTGTATAAAATTAAAAAAACCCCTGATTTTAATTTAATAGATTTTTGTATTTTTAAATTTATTAATCTAATGTTTATTAAAGTTAAAAAATATTATCATATTTTTTCAAAATTTTTCTAATTTTTTATAATAATTTGTTTTAAATTTTTAAACTTTATATATATTTTAATTTCAAATTTATTAATGTATAAAGGGTGAATTTATTAAGTAACAAAGTTTGGGGCATGTGTTCTGTTTAATTATAAAGTTTAGGGCATTATTTTATAAAATTAAAAGTGCAATGGGTGTGTTATGTTTAGTTGTAAAGTTCAGGAGGCTATTTTCTGAAATTAAAAATACAGAAGGTGTGTTGTATTTAATTGTAAAGTTCTGGGGTAATTTTTTGAAATTAAAAGTATAGGGGGTGTATTGTGATTAATTGCAAAATTCAGAGGGTCTTACTATAATTTGCCCATTATTTATTTATGAGATAAATAAATTTATTTTATTAAATAAAATTTATTAGATTAATTACTTGTTTATGATATGAATAAATTTATTTACCGAATAATATTTATAAGATAAATTTTATACATGTGAGATTTTAAACAAAAAACAACGTCATAGGGCGCAATTCGGGGCCTTAAATTTGGCTATCCATGCCTTCAGGCACAGACCAAGAGTAACATACCAAGTGGCACATTAGGAGCAGCCAATGATGGGGCCGGTGGATGGCTATCCATGTGACTATGCACGGACGAATATGCTCGCGACAAGTGGAATGATTCAGCAACTTTTTTTGTTTATAAATACACGTGTATTTTGCCGTGAATATATATATATATATATATATCTATTTTACAGTTTTGGTACATTATTTTCTCCCACAACGAAACTCCTAAAAATTGTTTTTAGTGGTTTTCTAAATTATTGTTTAGTATAACTTTTCTAAAAATTTGTTTTTCAGAAAGATTAAAAGGAAAAATTTGGTTCCGAAATTTTTCTAAATTAAATAATTTGGGAGCCCACACTCCTGGTGCTAGAAGAGGTCATTGCAAGAAGACCTTGAGGTATCGAGAATTCTTCTTCCAATTTCAGATTTCCAAGTTGGAGTTGGGATTCGCGCTTCAGGTATGTCTAAATTAAGACTTTGATATTTAATTTGTTTTCCTTTATTTCGTTTATTTTACATACTATGTTTATACTTGCTTTATTCGATTTTTTTTTAGTCGTACTATGAACTTATTAAAGTAAGATTTAGATCTAATTAAATACTTTAATTAGTTCAGGGCTTAGATTTAAAATTAAGAATTTTAAATTCATTTTTCGCTACTCTAGTCAATTCCGGAAATGTTTTTGTAATATGTCCTAACAAAATGTTCATTAATTTACATCTTTTTATCTCATAGTTTGCTCACTCTCTATATATTGAAGCCTAGTTATTCTTCTTTGAGAATAATGCTACAAAGATGTCCACATTTCTTTTGGTGTCTTCGCATCTTCAATATGGACTAATAGATCCTTCTTGACTATTATCTTCAATACATACATTGCCTTCCCTGCTTTAACCCTCCATTTCTTTAGCTCCCCACCAGTGGGTCGTTCTGTATCTCCCCCGCAAATAAACTTGCAAAGATCTTAACTCTACAACTATGACCACATTCAAGCCTTAATTTCTGTATAGATTATAGTCGTTTAACCTCTCAATTTCGCTAGGAAAATTCACCATGTCCACCATCTTGGCACAACTATTAAACATTCTATTAGTGACACACAACAACTATAGCTAACGTTTGATGGCATGGAGCCGTTACGCGTGTTATTGGCACAGCCAGCTAAAACAATAACTCATGGATGTTACCAACACACAACCAACTAAAATAATAATTCGTGGAAGCTAGTGACACACCATGAGCTAACACAATACCTAGTGAATAACCCAACACACACTATCCAACACAATGACTATCGACCATGCCAAATAGCTAAAAACCTCATAAATAATTTGGCATTATCCATGACCACCTAGTTCTAATAACACTTATAAGGCCCAAGTGGCCCATAGACTATGAGCTTGAAAACTTAGAGGTAATAAGAAAAATATTTTACACTGAAACAGACACACAAATTTTTATAGGAACTTGACATTACATACCAGTACTCTTACACAGACACATACAAGTTATTATTTCTTACTTGCATCTGAAACTTGGGCACACACCTTGGTACCACCAACTTTTGAGGGTGATTTTCCAAATTAGTATGTTTGGTAATTTTTATTCCCAAAATAGCATGAGAAAATTCAAAATTACAAACTAGCACGCTCAGTCAGCATGCCACGTCAACAGGGGCCTTTTGGTCAATTTACATTTTTGAAAATTAAAATAAGGAAAATTAGATGTTATTTTTTTACACCTCCGGTAACTTTTCACTAAAATGTAAAAAGAAAAGTATTGGCCTAAATTTTTTGTATTGTATAATACAGATATTATTTTTCGATATAGATAAATTTATCCAATTTATTAAAAAGTATTTGTCCAAAAAACATATAATTACCATTGTTATTAATATTATTATTATTATTAGTAGTAGTAGTAGTAGTAGTAGTAGTAGTAGTAGTAGTAGTAGTAGTTAAAGTTTATATGTTATATAGAAATAAAATCATTTTTTTAAACACCACAAAAATAAAGTACTCGAACAATTAAAAACACAATGATTTTATGAAAAAAATCATTATTGATGCATAATAAAGTCATTAGTATAACATGATCCCATAATTACTAGGTAAATGGTATAAAAATTAAAGATTTATACATGTATAACTATGTGGTACAAGTTAGTAGAACCTTGTGGGACATTTAGTCAAAAGTTGTGCTTCATTTATTTAAAGCTCATAGTACATTTCTAAAACTAATTTCAAATATGTCTAAACTAAGTTGGGGTGCTTTTAGAACCATTAGATATTCTTAATGAAGTCATTAGAGTACTGTAATAACATAATTAGTGGAAGAATGGCATCAAAATTAAGGATTCCTTTATTTATAACTATGTGGTACAAGTTAGTGGAACCTTGTGGTACATTTAGTTTAAAGTAGAGGCACATTTAGTTAAAAGTAATGGTACATTTCTAAAATTAACTCCAAATTGGTCTAAAATAAGTTGGGGTACTTTTAGGACCATTATAGACGCTTAATGAAATCATTAGTGTAACATAATCCCATAATTAGGGAAAAATCGTGTAAAAATTAAAGATTCCTTCATGTATAACTGTGTGGTATAAGCTAGTAGGATCTTATGGTGCATTTATTTAAAAGTCATGGTGCATTTAGTTTAAAACTAATGGTACATTTCTGAAACTAACTCGAAATAGGTCCAAACTAAGTTGGAGTACATTTAGGACCACTATAGATGCTTAATGAAGCCATTAGTATAGCATAGTCCCATAACTAGTGGAAAAGCAGTGTAAAAATTAAAGATTTCTTCATATATAACTATGTGGTACAAGCTAGTATAACCTTATAATATATTTAGTTAAAAGTCATGGTACATTTAGTTAAAACTGTTGGTATATTTCTATAACTACTTCCAAATGGGTCCAAACTAAGTTGGGGTAAATTTAGAGCCATTAGAGATTTTTAATGAAGTTATTAGTATAACATAATCCCATAATTAGTGGAAAACCGGCTTAAAAATGAATTCTTTCTTATGTATAACTATGTGATACAAGCTAGTATAACCTTATGATACATTTAGTTTTTAGTAGAGGTACGTTTAATTAAAACTCGTGGTATATATCTAAAACTAACTCCAAATGGGTCCAAGTTGGGGTACACTTAGGACTATTATAGACGCTTAATGAAGTCACTTGTGTAACATAATCCCACATTTATTGGGAAAATGGCGTAAAAATTAAGGATTCTTTCATGTATAACTTTGTAGTACAAGTTAGTAAAATCTTATGATACATTTAATTAAAAGTCATGGGGCATTTAGTTAAAACTAGTGGTACATTTCTAAAACTAACTCAAAACGAGTCCAAACATAGTTGGGTTACATTTAGGACCATTATAGGTGCTTAATGAAGTCATTAGTATAACATAATTCCATAATTAGTGGAAAATGGTATAAAAATTAAAGATTTCCTTGTGTAACTATGTGGTACAAGCAAGTAGAACCTTGTGGTACATTTAGTAAAAACTCGTGGTATATTTCTAAAACTAATTCCAAATGGGTCCAAACAAGAGATTCTTAATGAAGTCATTAGTGTAACGTAATCTCATAATTAGAGAAAAAAATGGCATCAAAATTAAAGATTCCTTCATTTATAACTATGTGGTAAAATTGAACCTTGTGGTACATTTAGTTTAATATAGAGGTAGATTTTGTTAAAACTCATGGTAGACTTCCAAAAAGGTCCAAACTAAGTCGAGTTATCTTTAGGACCATTAGAGCTTCTTAATAAAGTAATTAGTGGAATATAATCCCATAATTAGTGGAAAATGGTGTAAAAATAAATCTTTCTTCATATATAACTATGCTAGTAGAACTTTGTGGTATATTTAGTTAAAAGTCGTGGTATATTTAGTGCAAACTTGTGATACATTTCTTACCCCTAACTCTAATTGGGTCCAAATTAAGTGGGTAACACTTAAAACCATTATAGACACTTAACGAAGTCATTAGTATATCGCAATCCCATAATTAGTGGAAAAATGGCATAAATTTTAAAGACTCATAGAGCTTTCTTCTAACAATCTCTTACTTGGTGTGTCACAAAATCATGAAGCGAGCTCATTCTTTTTAATATCTATATGGAGGAAATAAGATCGAAAGCCATTGAGTAGTGAAACTTTTTTTTCCTAAGTAGTTATAGAAAGAGAGAGAAGAGAATGCGACTTAGGAAAGTGAAATGTAATGCATCATACAAGTAAGAGATTGTTAGAAGAAAGCTCTTTTAGTTCAACAAGCTAGAAACTTGTATAGGTTGGGTGCTTGTTTATGGCCAAAAAGTGCTCGCTCAAGCGGCAAACATACTCAAGATGATCAGCGCTGACAAAGCCTAGAGGTTGCTCCATGAAAACTGTCTCCTTAAGATAACCATGCAGAAAGGCATTTTTGACATCCAGTTGTTTTACAGACCACTTGTTCATAACAACCAATGCAAGAACAAGGCTCTGCCATCTGTATTAGCTAGTTAGCTAGCTTCTCATTCCCTAGTCTTAGCTAGTCTCATTTTCTTTTGGCTTCTAGCTTTCAGACTAGTAGCTAAGTCGCCTTCCTTTTTAGGGAAGAGAGGATAGGGAAAGTCAATGAATGGGGGGAACATGAGAAGTGAGAAAAACCTGGTCTTGAACTTCTAGCATTGATTGATTCACCTGCCTTCTACTTACAGAAGGACTCACTCTAGGAAAGGATTCATACCCAAACTAGTTCTACCTCTGCTTCTAATGCTTGAACTCTTATTGGAGTCCGAGCTCAAAGGACTAGGCTTGTAGACACTTCCTACTCCCTAAGAAGAGTGCTTAGGAAAGGAGGATCTATCTCTTAAAAGGAAGGGAATCATATGACCAGACAGGGCAAGTAAGGTTAGTTTACTAAAGGATGGAAATTCAAGCAAGAGCCTTTCCCTTTTAGGCCTCTCTTTTCCCAAGTGCAAAAAAACTTCTTTTTAGTAATCCCTAGTTAAGAATGTAATAGAATGTCTATCGATTGTTTCATTGAGAGGATAAGAATTAGATCAAAATGGGGTAGGTATTATTATTCTTGCATGTTCTATCAGTAAGACTCCCTTGTCATATCCAAGGGAGTCATTATGTATTTTTCTTGTGTTCGATTTTTTCCAATTTGCTTAATCTCCTAATAGTAGACGTTGACCGCAAAGAAGGAGGCATTGGAAAGATTAGACTATACTAAAGTAAAGAGATATTTCGCTTCCCGCAAAAATTCTAGAAGGCCGACCACTACATACAAAAATTCATATACATTCAATTCCCCCCCCCCCCCCCCCCCCATGTCCACTTACCTAGTCTTGCCGTTGTTCCCCCCAGTGTGGCTCACTGTCTTCAAGGGAACAATAAGTCGCCGCTCTCACCCCCTACCGCTCGAAAATGGGGATGGACGTTGGGCTTTAATTAGTTATGTTCCCACCAGTATTGAACACAAAGAAAATATTTATTTTAAGTTGCGATGTCTCATTCCAATCTTAGGGATTCGATTTGTACCTAACTCGCACTGCTTTCAAGAGCTAGCTTTCACACTCCTTCTCTATAGTTGATCCATAGCTTGAACAGGACAGCTGCACCGGGATAGTCAAAAAGAAATAAAGCGCATCCACAACTGCCGTGCGTAAGATATTGTGTATGGAGAGGTGGATAGATAGGACTACTAGTTGCTCGAACAGGATCCTAGCTTTATTGCAAGCCAAAACCATAGTCAAAACTAGTGGTACATTTTTAAATTTCACTTGAAATGGGTCCAAACTATGTTAGAGTACATTTAAGATCATTTTAGTCACTTAATTAAGTCATGAGTGTAACATAATCTCATAATTAGTGGGAAATGGTGTAAAAATTAAAGATTTCTTCATGTGCAAGCTAGTAGAACCTTGTAATATATTTAGTTGAAACTCGTGGTACATTTCTAAAACTAATTCCAAATGGGTCCAAACTAAGTTCGGGTACCTTAAGACTATTAGAGATTTTTAATGAAGTCATTAGTGTAACATAATCCCATAATTAGTGAAAAATGGCATCAAAATTGAAGATATCTTCATGTATAATTATATGGTACAAGATAGTTGAACCAACATTTAGTTAAAAGTAGTAGTACATTTAGTTAAAACTCATGGATCAAAAAGGTCAAAACTAAGTTCAAGTACATTTAGGATCATTAGGGATCTTTCATGAAGTCATTAGTGTATCATTATCTCATAATTAGTAGAAAAATTGCTTAAAAATTAAAGATTCCTTCACGTATAATTATGTGGTACAAGCTAGTAGAACATTGAAGAACATTTAGTTAAAACTTGTGATGCAATTCTAAAACATTCTTCATTTAGCTCCAAACTAAAGTATGGTGCAATTAGGACCATTGGAGACACTTAGGACCGTCATTAGTGTACCATAATCCCATAATATATGAAAAGATGGCGTACAAATGAAAGATTTTTTATGTATAACCTTTTGTTACAAACTAGTTGAATGGTGTGATACATTTTGTTAAAACTTGCGGTACAATTCTAAAATAATCTTCATTTATAACTAAGTGGTACAAGCTAGTAGAACCTTTTGCTGCGTTTAGTTAAAAATCGTGGTACATTTCTAAAACCAATTTCAAATGTGTCCAAACTAAGTTGGGGGTGCCTTTAGGACCATTAGAGATCCTTAATGAAGACATTAGTGTAACATAATCTTTTAATTAGTGGAAAAATGGCATTAAATTAACGATTCCATTTATATTATGTGGTACAAGTTAGTGGAAACTTGTGTCCATTTATATTATGTTGTACAAGTTAGTGGAAACTTGTGGTACATTTAGTATAAAGTAGAAAAACATATGGTTAAAACTTGTGGTATTTTTCTAAAACTAATTTGGTTAAAACTTGTGGTATATTTCTAAAACTAACTCCAAATTGGTCCAAAATAAGTTAGGGTACATTTCGGACAATCATAGACGCTTAATAAAATCATTAGTGTAATATAATCCCATAATTAGTGGAAAATGGTGTGAAAATTAAAGATTCATTCATGTGGTTCAAGCAGGTGGTACATTTAGGTAAAAGTCGTGGAAACTAGTGGTACATGTCCAAACTAAGTTGGGTACATTTAGGAGCATGACAAATGCTTAATCAAACCATTAGCGTAACATAATTCCATAATTAGTGGAAAAAAGGCATAAAAATTAAAGATTTATTCATGTATAATTATGTGTTACAAGCTAGTAAAACCTTGTGGTACATTTAATTAAAAGTCCTGGTATATAAGTTAAAACTCGTAGTAAATTTATAAAATTAATTCCAAATGGGTCCTAACTAAGTTGGGGTATCTTTTAGACCATTAGAGATCCTTAATGAAGTCTAACATAATCACATAATTAGTGAAAAATGGCATCAAAATTAAAGATTCCTTCTTATGTAACTATGTGGTACGAATTAGTAGAACCTTGTGGTACATTTAGTTTAAAGTAGAGGTACATTTAGTTAAAACTCGTGGAACATTTCTAAAATTAACTCCTAACAGGTCCAAAATAAGTTGGATTGCATTTAGGACCATTATAGATGTTTATAAACTCATTAGTTAAAAGTTGTGGCACATTTAGTTAAAACGCATGGTACATTTCTAAAACTAACTCCAAATGTGGTCCAAAATATGTTGTACTAATGACTTCATTAAGCGTCTATAATGGTCTTAAATGTAACCCAACTTATTTTGGATCCATTTGGAGTTAGTTTTAGAAATGTACCACGAGTTCTAACAAAATGTATCACGACTTTTAATTAAATGTACCACAAGGTTCTATTAGCTTATACCGCATGGTTATACATGAAGAAATCATTGAATTTTAAACCATTTTTCTACGAATCATGGGATTATGTTACATTTATGACTTCGTTAAAAATCTCTAGTGGTCTTAGAAGTACCCCAACTTAGTTTGGATCCATATCGAATTAGTTTTAAAACTGTACCACGAGTTTTAACTAAATATACCACTAACTGGTACCACATAGCTATACAAGAAGGAATCTTTGCCTTATTTGCACTAATTATGCAATTATGCTAGACTTCATTAAGGATCTCTAATAGACCAAAAGGTACGCCAACTTAGTTTGGACCCATTGGGAATTATTTTAGAAATGTACCACGAGTTTTAACAAATGTACCTGAACTTTGAACTAAGTATACCACAAGGTTTTACGAACTTGTACCACATAACTATACATGAATAAATCTTTAATTGTTACACCATTTTTCTACTAATTATGGGATTATGTTATACTAGTGACTTTATTAAATGTCTATAATGGTTTTAAATGTACCCAACTTATTTTGGATCCATTTCAAGTTAATTCAGAAATGTACCATTAGTTTTAACTAAATGTACCACAAGTTAGTTTCAGAAATATACCATTAGTTTTAACTAAATGTACCACAATATCCTACTAGTTTGTATTATATAGTTATATATGAAGGAATCTTTAATTTTTACGCGATTTTTCCACTAATTATGGGATTATGCTACACTATTGAGTTCACTAAGCGTCTATTATGGTTCTAAATGTACCCCAATTTATTTTGGACTAATTTGGAGTTAGTTTTAGAAATGTATCACGAGTTTTAACTAAATTAGTTTTAAAAATGTACCACAAGTTTTAACTAAATGTACCTCTACTTTAAACTAAATGTACCACAAGGTTCTACTACCTTGTTCCTAATAGTTATAAATGAAGGAATCTTTAATTATGATGCTATTTTTTTTTATACTAATTATGGGTGTATGTTACACAAATGACTTCATTAAGTATCCCTAATGGTCCTATAGGCACCCTAACTTAATTTGGACACATTTGAAATTAGTTTTAGAGATGTACCATGAGTTTTAAGTAAATGTACCATGACTTTTAATTAAATGTACTAACAATTTTATTATGCATCTATAATGGTTTTTTCCAATAATAATATTTTTAGTAGTATAATTACTTTATTTTTATTTTTATGGTGTTCAAAAAAAATTTATTTTATTTTTATATAACATATGAACTTCAATATACAACAATATTAATAATAGTAAATATACTTTTTTTTGGGACAATACTTTTAAAAAATTTTATAAATTTGTGTATATCAAATAATAATATTTATATAATAACAATACAAAACTTTAGGCAATTACTTTTCATTTTACGTTCTAGTGAAAAGATACCGTGGGCGTTAAAAAAAAGCACCTTTCCTTTTTTAATTTTTAAAAATATAAAATGACCACAACGCCCCTATTGATGTGCCATGGTTGCCATGTGGCATGCTGACTAGGCGTGCCAGTTTGGTAATTTCAATTTTCACATACTATTTTGATAATTTAAATTTTTGCGTGCTATTTTAAACAATGAGTAGGTTTAATTTTTATTTATTTTAACAATAATCCATTGGGGATTTTTTCTCGGTGGTTCTAGAAATGCCGTCAAATATCTCTTGCCTTTTTATTTCATTGTGCTGTATATTTTATTTATTTATTTATTTACTGCTATTTATATAGAAATTCACTACCTTCTTTTACAAGTGAAAACCAAAATATTCTCCACCTTAAACCAAACACCTCACTACTTATTTGGTGTTGTCTGCATGGATAGGCCGATGCTAATTCAAGTTTCACTACAAAGCAAATATTTTAGCTTGCCGTTATCTAAATTGTCGTTACTCCATGGTAATTTTGTAATATTTTTCCATAATGCATTTGTATTGTACTTTATTTATTACAATATGTTGATAAATATATTTACATCTTACAATTAATTAATAGATATAATAATTAATAATTTTATGGCTATTTGTTAGCAAGGAGCGGTTACTGAGGAATCGCCATTAATGAGAGAGAAACAACAGGAGGAAGAAACCAGAAGCAGGAAGAAGCAAAAGGAAAATGAAAAATATTTGAGCTAATTGCATTACAGCTATACAAGACACTTACATATATACCAAGTAAAGAGCATGACTGAGGCACGTGACTACTAATAGGAAAAAAATAAAAAATAAATTACATAAATATCTAACACGCCCCCTCAAGTTGGAGTGTAAATGTTACTGATGTGTTTTAAAAGAGTATTTTAAAACTATGTACTCGCAAGCGTACGAGATCGTCGCAGCTAAAAAGAGTATATGGGTCGTATCCACAGGAAATTAGAGTTAAGTCGGATTTAGTGATTAAAAGAGCAGTTGAAATCGAGATTTTGTTGATTTGAATTTGTTAACTAAATTAATAAAACTAAATATAAACTAAAGTTGCCAATTAAATTAAGGTTGGTTCTGGGAATAAATTCAGGATAACTTTACGAGTATCCCGTCATTATATTCTACCATGACAATAATATAAGAGGCTTAAGCCTGGGTTAATATTTAAACTAGGCTTAAGGTAATGAACTAGTCTAAAAGCATAACCTATTATATCACCTTACGTGTAGCATAGGTTATCTAATTAGCACTACTTAATTCCTTTCTTGCTCTTAGTTCAATATTAAACCTGTATTACTACTTAATTTAGGGTTCAGGGTAATGAACTAGTCTAAGGGCATAACCCATAGTATCACCCTAGGTGTAGCTTGGATTATCTCAATAGTACTAACAAATTCTTATTAAATATTAATTTGTATAAAGGATTGTGCTTAGGGTTGGACACAACCTCAACCCTAACCACGCATAAAAACCAGTAATGTTATGGTCTAAGCTACAAGCTCGTAGACTAACGCTAATAATTTAGAGATCTCTCCATGGCTACAAGCTCACGCAAAGAAACAAGAAACACAATTATAAATTACCCATAGGGGTACGTATATAAAATAACATAAATCCTTTGTCCAAAGCATAATATAAATCCGAGATACGGGCAGCTACCCGCCCTGCATCCCTAAACTACAAGTTTACTCCTCCATAGGAGTTCTATACATCATTCAAATCCAAGAAAGGAAAAAATAATGATAAAACTAAGGATTTGAAGACTCTTCCAATTAATGTTGACATTGATCCTTGTTTTAATTCTCCAATACTCTGACCACCTGCGCTTTTGGCGTTTGAGAACCCCTTGGATCATGTAGCGGCTTCGGGAAGAAGAGAAGGAGAGGCGGCGTGGCAAAGGATGAGAAAATAGGTCTCCCCCTCTCTATTTATAGGTGGGGCATCCTTTAGGGTACGTCCGTGCCTCTCCCAATCGATCGAGCAACTCGGCCGATCGATAGGCCACCCCGCTGACAGCTTGCACAGTTAACTTAAAATGGGCATAACTTTTGATCTGTAAGGAGTTGTGGGCCAAATTATACACCAAATCGAAGCCTTCGAAGATATCTACCTGGCCTTGGTGGTATCATTAATGGATTTGCAAATTATTAGATCATAAATCCTCTTCTTTTAACCTCTTGCTCGTTTTAAGCTAGACTGATTGTCAAAATGCATGGTCAATCGATCCATGCACCTAAGGAAAGACTCTTTTGACCGAATCTTAACCTGATGGGTACTTCTTTTACACACATGGTCTAATTTCTCAAAATACTCTTCAACTATGCCTCAATTACACTTGATTATGCCGCTTTTCAACCTTTGTTTGCTCCATTGTACTTCAAGCCTAAATATACCTAGATTATAAGAAAACACACATGTAAAATCCAAATATGTCATAGGAATGAGAGATAAAATATGTAAATATAAGGTACATCAACATCCCCAAACCCATTCATTGCTTGTTCTCAAGCAAGATTCTGCTCAAATAAGCTAAAGATTGAAAATTTTGATCATGCATGTCATGGCAAGAGTTACTTGTGAGAAATATTTCCAAACATGCTTAAAGGTGTACTTGAGAGTAGAGAATGTTTACGTGATGTTATTATTTTGCTGGTCCGGGCTCAAATTCCCATGATTTAAGTCTTTTTACTACTGCGTGAATTTAAATTTTCTCTCCCTTTTCTTATTTCAAAACCCTCCAAATTTATGAGGAATAGAGAAAATAGTAGAAGGAATCGGCTATCCTAATCATCATCGCTAATCAATAATGAAATAAAAAAGTTTCTCTTTTCTCTCTTTTTTCCCCCTTTTTTTGCCTTTTTTTTTTCTTTTTTTCATGATCAAGCATGTCTCCCTCAAACCCATGCAGCAAGTTTTCGGTCGGTAGGTCCCGATCTAGTTGGCTCAAGGCACCAGGTTTTAAGAGACCCCTACGGACCTAATGACTCAAGTCCAAGGAATTCAAAGCCTAATCCATTAGCACATACTCCTTTTTTTCCATTAAGTAGTAGTGCTTATTATAGTGACCTAAAGGGTTGATTCTTTTTAAGCTTTCCTTGTGGCCCATGTAGCAAGCTTTCGACCGACAACTTCCAAAGCAGTTGGCTTTAGGTACCAGGTTTTAAGATACCCGTACGGACTTACTTGCTCGAGACACAGGGGCTACAAGGACCAATGAGTCACTTTTTTTTTAAGGGAAATACTCAAGGTAAAGAGATAGGAAATTGATTTCAACATTGTTAGGAGCAAAGTAGTGGATTTAAATTCCTAAAATTATTTCCGCTATTTCAACCTAAAAAGTAGGATATGTCACAAGATCAAGGGTGAAAATAATAATATCTCTAACGAGTTAAAAGACAAAAGTCGGATCCATAAATAATTTCATTACATGAATATTCTAATCATCATAGTACATCTTAAATTTGATCTTCAATAGAAGTCACAAACAATTCTATGCTCATTCATGTAAAAACTTAGCTAAATGCTAAAAGGGCAATCAAGAGTTCACACAATTCATGCCATCCCCAAATCCAAACCTTGCATTGTCCTCAATGCAAATCGACGAAAATAAATATAAGCAAGGAAAGGAAAGAGACGATTTGAGGTGTGGCATATTCAGCTATGCATGGTGAGCAAATCCAAAAAGGGAAGACAAATGTAGCAGGCTGCAATCAAAGATATAGAAGACATAATACTAAACAAACTTGTTAGTAGTGTTAGAAATAAGGATCATACAGGTGTGTAGTTCAAGAGAAACAAAGTTAGCATGGTAAGGATAACAAAAGGATATGCAATTGAAAGAGAGTTCATGTTGAAATACAAATTAAAGCAAAATTAAAAGTAGGTCGGGTTGTCTCCAAAGAGCTCTAAGTTTAACATCTTCAGCCGGACACATTTTAGAGCACAATGTCAACCAAAATTAGAAGCAATGTCTGCCATAGAACTCAAGTTAACCGAGTAGGGACGATCCCCAAACCTAACAACATTTCGAGACCCGTGACTATCAAGGAGAGAGATATTACCAGCATCGGGGTCTGGAATCTCTGTCCGACCAGGTGTAGATGATGAAGCACAGCTATCGACATAGACAAGGATACTATAGCAATCAGCACTTTTAGTAGAATCGGGCTTATCCGACTTCACCAAAGGGTCAATATCATCAACCCTATAGCACTCCAACTCATCCTCAATCTCAGGGTGCCGAACAATGTTCGAGACCTTCAATTTGTCTTTATGGTTTCCAAAAGAAACCTCCAACACCCCCGTCCTACAACGAATCACAGCGTCAGCCGTAGCTAAGAACAGTCGACCTAGAATAATGGGAGCGGTATACTTTTGCCTAGGAGTAGGGTCTATATCTAAAACAATAAAATCAACAGGGAAGAAAAACTTGTCAACCTTGATAAGTACATCCCCCACGAGGTACCCGCTCTATCCTATCAGCCAACTGAAGTGTGACATTAGTTGATTAAGGTCTCCTATACTCAAATTCAAAAAACTGAGTAAGGGATGAGGTTTACACTTGCTCCTATATATAGCAAGGCTCTACTAATGTAACGCTTTCCTAAGACACATGGAACCATAAAAGCTCTAGGGTCTCAAAACTTGGGCGGAGCACCCGACGCTGCAATGCTACTCACCCTTTATAAAAATGTGTTTAATAGCTTCGATCAACGGCAAGTTGATCTTCACGTCCTTAAACATATCTATGAGCTCAGTCCTCTTTTCGTCAGCCTTCTTTTTCGGTCGCTTAAGGGCCGAAGGAAAACGGACAACGGGTTTAGCAAACCTACCTTGTGGGCCCTCCTTGTCAGCAGTGTGGGAGGGGTCTGTGCTCTCCTTCTGAACCTCGACCTCCACATCTCTAAGGTTTCCCTTCCCATACACTGACACAACTTGAACTTGCTCGTGAGGAGGCAAGTTAGGGTTAGAATGAGTTGACCCCGTTGGAATTGTGAAAGGTTGGGAGGTTAACCTTCCTTCCTCTCGCCTATGAAGTGCTTGGGCCAATTGTCCTATCTGGTCTTCGAATCTAGCTATGGACTGAGAATGGGATCAGACCAGTTGTGTGTTATCCTCCATGAATCGGAGCATATGCTCCTCGAACTGAGAAGAATATGCTGGAAGTCGGGGAGGGAGTTCAGCATGCAAAATAGAGTGGGTAGGTCGAGAAATATATCTTTGCCCTCCCGAAAAGGCAGGAGGGTGTATATTACCTACAAGACCAAGTTTATGTTGTCTCATGGTTAGATTATGATAGTCATTCTGTCTCCACGAGAAATTCAAGTGATAAAACTAAGGATTTGAATACTCCCCCAATTGATGTTGACGTTGATCCTTACTTTGATTCCCCAGTACTCCGACCACTGGCGCTTAGGCATTTGAGAACCCCTTGGATCTCGTAGCAGCTTCGAGAAGAAGAGGGGGGGAGGAGGCATGGAAAAGATGAGAAAATAGGTCTCCCTCTCGCATAGGTGGGGCGTCCTTTAGGGTACGTCCGTGGCTCTCTCAATCGATCGAGCAACTCAGCCGATCGATCAGCCACCTCGCTGACAGCTCACGCAGTTAACTTAAAACGGGCATAACTTTTGCCGTAAGTAGTTACGGGCCAAATTATATACCAAATCAGAGCTCTCGAAGAGATCGACATGAATCTAGTGGTTTGATTAGTGGGTTTGCAAATTATTGGGTCATAAATCCTCTTCTTTTTACCTCTTGCTCATTTAAAGCTTGACCGATTGCCAAAATGCATGGTCAATTGATCCACGTGCCTAAGGAAAGACTCTTTTTGATTAAATCTTGACCCGATAGGTACTTCTTTTACACACATGGTCGGGTTTCTCAAAATAGTCTTCAACTATGCCTCAATTACGCTTAATTATGCCACTTTTCAACCTTTGTTTCCTTCGTTGTACTCGAAGCCTAAATGTACCTAGATTACAAGAGTACACACATGTAAAAGCTAAATATGTTATAGGAATGAGAGATAAAATATGTAAATATATGATAATTAATTTGACCCATTTGGAGTTAGAGTTAAATTGTCTCTAAGGTCCCTGCGTAAGCCCCTAAATTTACACCATTAGAAAAATGTTGAAAGAATTTATGAGATAAATTATTTATTCAAGAGATCAGTAAATTTAATTATGCTAAACAATATTCATTAGATGAATAAAATAATTTTGTTAAAATAAAATTCATAAGATGAACTTATACATGTGGGAAACAAAACAAAAAAAATTGGAAAATTGCACGCTAACAGGTTCAGCCAATCACGATGCAACACTTATCGCGCGGTGAGGAGAGGAGATGCTCGATCTGTACCTTCGAGTGTGAATGGACCAACGCGGGTCTCACGGCTGCAATCCACTGCCAACCGGCACGGACAAACCAGAACATGCCACGCGGCGCCTTCTCAGCAGAGCTTGCGTGTTTAGCTAAACAGCGTCGTTTTGGCTATTGGTTTTGCATCCCACATCGCAATTTATGAGGTTTTTAGTCAAGTAGCTTATTATAAATAGGGGTCATGAAATTAAGGTTTAGTATCGATTAAAATTAAATAATTTTATGAGAGTGTTGACTTTCAGAAAATTAAAAGAGGAAAAATTTCCATTGAAATTTTTTTCTCTATAGATTAATATTTTTCGGAGCCCACACTCCGCGTATTCAGAGAGATTGCATAAAAGGTCTCGCGGTCTCGATGATTTCTAGGAGCAACACTGCGGTTTACATCTAGGTATTTTTCTTTCTATCTTTTTTACTTTTGCTTTTCACTTTTTTATTTATTTATAATATTTAATACGCTAGTTATGTTTTCATGTTATTATTATGAATATATTATAGTAAAGGCAAGTAGATTTAAAATTAGGAGTTTTAAATCATTCCGCTATGTTAATTCTAATTAATTTGGGGAATATTTTGAAATACATCCTAACAATTGGTATCAGAGCTGGCTCTGATTACATTCATAATGTACATGATAGGCATATTAATCAAATATATTTACGGATGAATAAAATGGAGATTTCATTACAAGAAAGGAGAAAGCTGAAAGAGTTATTAAAAGGTGTTTAATAACGATTATACTTGTCAATTCGATTTTTTGAAACTTCGATTGAATTAAAAGGTTAATTCAGATCCAAAAATTATGATTTTCAAAATTCTATTCTAGATATGTATGATATGATTTTACGTATCTGATAAAGTATTAAAATGTCAGATAAAATTATTCATGTTAGATAAAATTATAATTTTTTATGATGCTGACGTCAGCACTGGCATGTTGACGTCATCGCTAATGTGAGCACTGATTTGCCTTTTTTTAATTTAAAAAACATTTTTTTCTGATGTGTTGGCATCAATACTGAAATGTAGTGATAATAATAATTAAAAATTTTATTATTTAATTTATTTTTAGAATGTGATTCCAATGTAGATTATATGATAATTTGCCTGTAAATGCATTTTAAATAAAAAATCACTAGTTTATAAAATTTAAGTGGGAGCGAGGTTCAATGGTTGAGCCATCACGGTCTCCATTACTAGTCTAACGGTATAGGAAATCATCTTCACACCTTGAGGAGGGTGTCAGTTTACAGGGCACAAGGTTAGACTTCTAATAGTATAATCTAAAAGTACAAAGAAGCAAGTGCGACCACGCTGCCGTGGAGTATTTCATGAATTTGCATGGAGGTTTAGGTAATGGCAGACACTTGACTAGATGATACATTAGCCTCCCCAAGGAGCTCTTTTGTGTTACGCTAGAGAGTAAGGGAAAGTGGTGAGTTAATCATGTTTACGAAGAGTTAAAAGAAAGCATATTTATTAAGAATAGTTCTCACCTAAACTAATTTCATTCGTCTCTGCTGCCGGGGAGTAAGAAGTGGTATGTTTGGGTTGCATTCATGATAGTTCAGTTTTGTGGATACCTGACTGATTTTGTTTGCAAAATTTAATATAACAAGTATGATAGCAATTTGCATAGCTCATGTTTAAGTTATACAAATTTTTGCATTTACAGAGTTATAATGACAGTGACTTGTGTTCTTCATTCAATTCTTAAGGATAACGCACTTACTGGACCGAGTTATTTTACTTTGAAAATGAATTTAGACATTATTCTAATTCATAAGGATCACAAGTTTGTTCTTACTGATTCTTGTCCTCCAGTGCCTACTGTTAAATCCACAACTGCTGTTAAAAAGGGTCACGAACACTGGCAGAAGGCTAATTAGTTAGCCGGATGCTATATATTGGCTTCTGTGTCAAATTTTCTCAAGCATCATATGCTTGAGATGCAAATAGCAGCTGAGATGATGAAACATTTAAAGGAAATGTTTGGAAATCAAGATAAAGCAGCGAGACAAGAGCTGATGAGGAAGTTGCTTAACATGAGGATGTCGGAAGGAACACCACTTAAGGAACACCTCATTAAATTAATGGCATGTTTTTCTGAATTGGAAATCCTTGGAGCTAAGATTTACAATCAATCTCAGTAGGATATCATCCTCAGCTCCTTATTCAACTCATTCACTAAGTTCAGGCTGAATTATTCTATGAATAATAAGGACTATTTGTTGCCTGAGCTAATGAAGGAGTTGCAAGTTGCAGTGGGTGTGATGCAGGCCAAAGGGAGTGTCCACTTGACCCAGGCATCTAGGATGAGGGGGATAAGCAAACTAAGGGTCCGACTAGGAAGAAAGGAAAAGGCAAGGTTGCTAGTGTAGCGGCTAAGCCTAAAAAGAAAAAGGTCAAGGTAAATTGTTTCTTTTGTGGAAAAATGGGCCATTGGAAGAGGAAACTTAGCTACCCTTCCTGCGAAGATAGGCAAACCATCTGGGGAAGGTATGTTGATATCTCTTTTAATTGAGTCATGTGTAGTTGAGAATCCTTCAAGTTCCTGGTGTGTGGACTTAGGTTCAATTAACCATGTATGTAATATGTTACAAGGATTTAGGCTAACCAGGAGGCTGCTTGATGAAGAGGTGTACCTGACAATTGGAGATGGTACAAGAGTTGCGGTCTTAGGAGTAGGAGATTTTAGCTTAGTTTCTACAGGTTAAGTTTTGATTTTGAAAGACTGTCAATTTGTACCTGTATTGCATAAGAATTTGATTTCTGTGTCACATTTAGTTAATAATTGATATTCGGTTAATTTCCATTCTGAATTTGTCATTAGTCGAAATAAATTGATTATTTGTAAAGGTACTTGTGTGGATGGTTTATTCATGTTGTTTCCTGATCAGAACTCTGTTAATTGTTTCGTATGAATCTAACACAAGCTCACCTGTTCAACATCGTAAAAGAAAACACTCTGAGAAGTATAACGCCTTCACGTGGCACCGACGTCTAGGTCACATTAATTGGAACAAGATCCAAAGACTGGTAAAAGATGGACTGATAGAACCTTTGGACTTGACGTTCTTACCAGTCTATGAATCCTGCATAGATGGTAAAATGACCAAGTTTGTCTTTAAGAGTAAAGGCGGCATGATTGATGACTTGCTTGAGCTGGTTCACATGGATGTATGTGGACCAATGAATGTTCAAGTAAGAGGCGGGTACGAGTACTTCATCACTTTCATAGATGATTACTCTAAGGTATGGAGATATATACCTGATGAGACATAAGTTTGATTCTTTCAAAAAGTTCAAAGAGTTCAAGGCTGAAGTTGAAAAAAAAATTAGGTAAACATATCAAGACACCTCAATCAGATCGAGGTTGTGAATACCTTCCATGATCTCAACTGCAAATGGGATAAGATCTAAACTTTCTGCTCTGGGTACTCCGCAGTAGAATGGTGTTGCAGAAAGGAGGAATAGGATATTGTTGGAGCCCATGGTGAGTCATGCTACTTTACCAATCTCCTTTTAGGGTTATGCCTTGGAAACAGTAGGATATCTCCTTAACTTAGTTCCATCAAAGTCAGTTCCTAAAACACCTGTGAAGTTATGGACTAGGCTAAATCCTAGTTTAGGATACCTTCATATTTGTGGATGTCCAACACATGTGCTGAAAAAGAATCCCGACAAGTTAGAATCAAGGACGAGGGTGTGCATATTTATAAGTTATCTTAGAGGAACAAGGGCTGGTCTTTTCTACAGTCCTTCTGAACAAACGACATTTGTAATTGCAAATGCCAGATATTTGGAGGAGGATTTTGTAATAAACTACAAAAGTAAACGCAGAGTAGTGTTAGAGGAATTAAGAGATATTGACACTATTTCTAAGCAGCTCGAGACACTGTGGATGTGTTAGATTCACCTACAAATAGAATTGAGAATGTTCTAGGTACATAAGAGTCTAGGCGTGGTGGGAGGATTGTCAGGGCACCTAACCGATTCACGGCCGGAGCCTTAATGGTTGACCATGACATTAAGTCTGATCCGCACTTAAAGACAAAGGAGCTAACCAGTGGGTCTTCGCAATAAAATCCGAGATAGAATCCGCGTATTCTGATTGGGTCTGGGAACTTGTAGAGGCGCCAGAAGGCATTAGACCAATCGGATGTAAATGGGTCTGCAAGAAGAAGAGAGGAGTGGACGGGAAGGTAGAGACCTTCAAGGAAAGATTGGTTGCCAAAAGTTTTACACAAAAGAAAGCTATTGAATATAATAAGACCTTCTCACCAGTGGCCATGTTAAAAATCCATGAGGATGCTCCGATGCATTGCAGCTCATTTATGACTATACGATTTGGCAAATGGTTGTCAAAACGGCCTCTTTGAATGATTGTCAAAGTGACCTTTTTAAATGGTTGTCAAAACAACCTTTTTGAATGGTCGTCTTCAAGAAGACATCTATATGGTGCAACCAAACAGTTTCATAGGCAAAAATCAGGAGCATATTGTATGCAAACTGCAGAAGTCCATTTATGGGCTGAAATAAGCATCACGCTCATGGAATATTAGCTTCAACGAAGCAATCAAATCCTATGGTTTTGAGTAATCAGTTGATGAATCGAGTGTGTACAAATGAAATCATGAGAAAGTAGTGACTTTCTTAGTATTATATGTGGATGACATACTACTCATGGGGAATGATGTAGGTGTCTTATTAGCTATAAAGATTTAGTTGTCAAGTTAGTTAGATATGAAGGACCTAGGAGAAGCTAGCTACATTATTGGGATTAAGCTTTTGCGAGATCGTATGAGTATGATGTTGGGTATGTCTCAGGCCACTTATATTGACAAGATAATGTCAAGATATCACATGGTGGACTCTAAGAAAGGGCTATTACCTTTCAGGCATGGAGTGCCTCTTTCTTTATAATAGTGTCCTAAGACACCTTAAGAGGAACAATAAATGAGGAATGTTCCATATGCTTCTGCTATGGGAAGCCTCATGTATGCTATGTTGTACACAAGACCAGATATCTACTATGCTATTGGCATGGTGAGTAGATATCTGTCTAACCGAGGTTCGATGCACTAGAAGTAGTGAAGCATATTCTTAAGTACTTGAGAAAGACTAGAGATAATATGCTAATCTTTCTTATTGACGAGCTGATTCTAGTTGGCTATACTACTTCAGATTTTCAGTCAGATAGGGATGCCAAGCATTCGACGTCTGGATATGTCTTGACCCTTGGAAGTGGGGCCATCAGTTGGAGGAGTGTCAAGAAATCTTGCATTACTTTTTCAACCATGGAGGCTGAATATATTACAGCTTCAGAAGCTATGAAGGAGGCGTATTGGCTTGGAAAGTTCCTGGTAGATCTTGAGGTAGTTAGAGATGGCCATACATCCATCACAATCTTTTGGGACAACTCTTGTGCAATGGCTAACTCTAAAGAACCTGGATGAGGCAAGTCATCCAAGTACACAGAAAGCAAATACCACGATAGTGATTTTGAAGATTGATACAAGCAATAACCTTGCAGATCCTTTCATAGAGACCTTAACTCAGACAACTTCCAAATCACACTTAGAAGGGATAGAAATAAGGTGTATGGTTAATTAGATTTAGGACAAGTGGGAGATTGTTAGGACAATGTCTTGAAAATCCAATTTTATCTTGTAAATATTATTTTTTACTAAAGAATAAAACTTAATTATTTTCATTTTCATTATGTTTGTCTCTATGAGTTCATCATGCATGTGATTTTCTTTTAAGTAACATCCATAAGATGGATATAGTCCTCAAATTACATTTCAATGTTTGTTTTAAGTGGGTTATGAGACTATGCCACATACAGAATTAAAGCAAATGGAATGAAATGTTATTTGAAAAATTCATAGTCAATGACAAGTAAAATTAGACGATGTACTGTAATATGTGAAACCCGGGGTAATTAAATTGGACTAGGTATTATAATATGTGAATCCCGATCTAGTTATATTGGACAATGTATTATAATCTGACACTTTAGATGACCTGTCTTGGTCATATGAATGTCATCCAAAAGTGTTGTATTTTGTGTTTCCAATAAGATTGATACACTAAACTGGACCAAGTGAGTTACTTGCATCTAGACTACTACGGAAATGAATGATTCATTATGTACTATTTGAACAATGACTCTAAACCATGAGGGTATTCTAGACCTGTGCATTGAGTGTTAGTTATCTTGGTGTACTAAAAGTTAGGTTTCTAACTGTGACCGAAGTCTTAGTGCATTGAGTAATGGCATGAAGTATGACAAGGATCAGGTATTTAATATGGAATGTACAACTTCTTATGATATACAGATGTCCCTTTAGTTGATTCCCAAGTGTTTGAATTAATTCGAAAACTTTGGCCCAAGTATTCCAAGTGTTTTACATTTGGAGTTTATACTATGAATTTGTTCATATATAAATGAATTATTTGAAGAAGGGCGAGTTGGAAAATAATGGAAAAATTGTGAGAAAAATAAAGGTAGAAATTATAATTATTTTCTCATGGATATCTAATAGAGCGGTTGTTGTCGTCAAAATAGTCTATTTGGGATTTGTCGAATAAATAAGTTAATTCTAGAGTGCAGTAGGACTTGTTTATTGGAATTAAGTCGTGCTAGGTCGTTTCGTGGGAATCCTTGGGCTGCATTGACTTGTTCCTCTGACCACTCCACATAAGGTGAATCAGAGGGGCAGTCTTTTGTAGAATGAGAGACACTAGAGCATGAAGCGCAAACACTTTGCACATTCGAAACATGAGACACATTAGGTGCAGTAGAGGGGGCCAGTGTCATCTTAAATAGGGAAGTTAACTGCTCTACGGAAGAGGCAAGAGAGTCTACTTTCTTATCTAAGATGGAGGTGTGAGCTATCTCATTTACTCCTCTATCTAACCTAGTAGCATTAAGACGTGCATGTGCGGCACATTGTTGTGAATTCTCATTCAGAAGTTCAAACAGTTCCCACATCTCATCCTCATTCTTTCTAAGGAACTGACCACCGCATGAGGCATCTACAGTTCGTTGACCCTTCTCGTTTAACACATAATAAAAGTTTTGGACTAGTTGCCATTTAGGGATAGCATGATGCGGACATGCTCGTAAAAGTTCCCTAAACCTATCCCAACTCTCGTGAAACTCTTCAGTAGGAAGTTGGGCAAAGGTGTTAATGACTCTCCTAGCGGTGTTAGTCTTGCTAATGGGGTAGAATTTCTTAAGAAATTCTTGTTGCATTTGAGTCCAAGTACTAATTGTCCCACTAGGTAAGGTGCCTAACCAATATTTAGCCTTTTCCTCTAAAAAGAAAAGAAAGAGGCCAAGCAAAATGGCGTCATCACTGACATTAGGAATCTTAAAGATTGAGCAAACCTCCATGAAACTGTCCAAGTGTGTGTACGGATTCTCATTACCTAAGCCGTGGAATGAAGGAAGCATTTGTATAGTTTGTGGCTTAAGCTTGAATTGATGGGCTACGAGTGGCAACCTAATGCAGAAGGGTGAAGCGTATGTGGTGGGAGTAAAGTAGGCCATAAGTGTACGTGGTTGTTATTCGTCAGCCATTACTAAATAAGAGTTAGCACTAGCGGATTTTGCTCGGTGTTGGGCTCTAAGCTCTCTTAAAGTTCTTTCAATTTCAGGGTCGAATCTAGCAAGGTCAAGAGATAAAAAGCGACAACCGTGCATGAACAATTAATCACACAAAGCAAGTAAATTAAAAATTAAATAAGCAAAACAGATAAAACAGACGAAACAAATAATAAAAAGAAAAGACAAATAACAAGATATCCTAAAATCTACTTATGCACGAAAATCACAAGAAAAATAATGCTAATAAAAAGAAATTTTTTTTTTTTTTGTTTTTTTTAGAAAAGAGACAATAACAATTAAAGAGAATTAAAAATTAAAAATCCAAAATTAAGAATCAAATTAAGATTTCAAATCCTAGGTTGAAAAATAAAATAAATTTATTTAAAATTAAAGAAGAAATAGAAATTGAAAAATCAAAGAAAATCACAAAAATAAAATCACGAATGTTGCCTAGTCAGCGGCAATGGCGCCAAAATCTTGATGATTTTTTCTACCTCTATCAAAATTTAATATAAAACCTTATCTATTAAACACACATAAATTGAAGTGTAGGGCAAGAGGGTGTCGAACCACTGGGCCTAAGAGTGCGTGAGTTTTACTCAATGACTTAAATTGATTTGAATAAAATTGAGAGGTTTTTGTATTACTTAACCTAAGGAAGCAACAATTAAACTAAAGTAATCTACTTCTAATCAAAAAGGTGTATTAAATTGGAACCTAGGGTTTCAAATCCATCGTTAACCAATTACTTTTGCGCTAACTTTTAACTTGGGATTATTAATTGTTACACGGGTAGAGGTTTAGGCTACAAACTTCAACCTACTAAGATAATGTTGTTAGTACTGCGTATTGACCCTATTTACCTAAAGCATGAGGAAAATAGTCTCTACCTAACGTATTGTTAATTATTACGTATTGACCCTATCTAACTAAAATATAGGGAAGATAGGCTTTAATTAACAATTCGGTTAATACTATTGCTTGATTAATTAATTTTAAGGCTACAAAGCACAAAGAATTAATTTGTAAATATCAATATCAACAATTAGAGGTTACAAACTTAATAATCATATCAATTGAATAGACAATAAAAATATAATACTTCAAAGTATTTATCTCAACCAAGCAATTCATATAAACAATCAAATCAACCCGAATTAAAAGTAAACAAAAGTAAAGGCTAAGATTTCATCTAACCCCAAAGTAGCAAGTTAGCTCTCCATCAAGGATGATCCTGTGAAGAAGAAGTCGAAAAACTCATGTTGATCTCCACGCAAATTTCGCTATCGTTCCAATTTAACAAAAAATTAAAAGAAAGAAAAGAAAGAAAAAGGAAAAGCAAGATGGAGAACAGCGCTGATGGTGGTGATGGAGTGCTGGGCTGCTGCTGTTGGGCTGGCGGTGTGAACAGCGCTGATTGGGCCTGCGTTACTGTAGCGGTGTAGCTTGGGTTGAAGAAGATGAATAGTGTTGGCTAGGGTACTGTAGTGGTGCGGGTTGAAGAAGATGAACAGTGTTGGCTCGGGTACTGTAGCGGTGCGGGTCGAGCTTTTACGTTCTTGTCCCGAATCTCGATTGACTTCATATAATTGTTTACGCATCGACTTGTCTTATTTTGCACCAACATTTGACAATTTTCAGAACTTTAATTTCAAACCTGTTAAACATAAAAATTGCCGAAATGAGTGTAGAACTATAATTAAATAGGTGCAAAATAATTAAAATAGCAATTAAAAAATGCGTAAATATGGGACGCATCACATGTTCTACTGTTTAAATGACAACTCTAAATCCTGAGAGTACTCTGGACTTATGCCTGAAGTGTTAGTGATTTTGGTGTACTATAAGTAACGTCTAAATAAATGACTGAACTCACACGTACACTGGGTAGCGGTGTGAAGTGTGACAAGGATCAGGTACTCAATACGGAATCTATCGTTTCTTATAAGATACAGATGTCCCCTTAGTTGATTCGCAAGTATTTGACTAATTCAGAATCTTTGGCCAAAGTGTTCCAAGTGTTTTGACATTTGGAATTTGTAGTGCGAATATGTTCAACCATAAATGAATTGTTCAAAAAAGGGAGAGTTGAAAATTAATGGAAAAGCTGTGAGAAAAAAATAATGATAATAGTTATAATTATTTTTGTTCATGGGTATCTAGTGGAGGGGTTGTTGTCATCAATACAGTCTATTTGAAAAATATCAAATAAATGATTTAAGTCCAGAGTGCAGTGGTATTTATTTAGTGTAATTAAGTTTCATTAAATGGTAATTAAATTTTATCATGAGATGGTAATTAATTTAATCCATTTAGAGCTAGATTTTAATTGTCCCTGAGGTCCCTTCGCAAGCCTTTGTTTTTTTATTGCTGTTGAAAAAATATTAAAGAATTAATCAAATAAATTATTTATTCATGAGATGAGTAAATTTAATTTTACTAAATATTATTCATGAGATGAATAAAAGTTGAAAACTATAAAATAAATAATTTTTCTTAACTTAAAATGAATTTTTACATATGGTAAACAAAGAAAAAATAGAAAATCAAACAAGGTAAAAAGACTCGAAAATTTACGTTTATACGCGCTAGCCAACCAACCCTGTTCACCCCTAGTATTTTATCTGCCTATTATTTGCCTAGCGTTTGGCTTGCTTTAAGTTTGTTTGTATTGCTTACCTTGTGCTCTACCCTGCTCATGCTTTGCTACTCTCTTGCTGCCAGGCTGCCATGCTTTATGCTGCTGAAAAGCTTCTCAGGTTGGGGGTCCTCGGAAACAGCCTCCCTTCAGGATAGCTCCCGGAAGGGGAAGGCTACGTACATCTACCCCCTCCCCCTAGACCCTGCTTATGTTGGAGTCCTTTGAGGCACTGGTATTGTCGTTGTTACTAGTATTGTTGTTGGCCAACTAGCCACCACTAGGGTGATCTGAGCATTCGGGCGCAGACCAATAAAAGCATACCACATGGCACTCTCCTGGGCATCCCAATAGGGAAATCCATGCCTACGGGCGAGGACGAATCAGGAGGTGACACTTGACATGCGATATGAATTAAATAAAATGCGGTTTGAGTTGTATTTAATACGATGTTGTTTCGCTTTGTTCTGTTGAATCCCACGTTGACTCTTTGCTTATTTTTAACTCCGATAGCCTAGTATAAATAGGGGTTGTCGAGTTAGAGTTTAGCATCGAATCAATTCAAAATTAAAAGGTTTCTGAAAGTGTTGACCTTCAGAGATCTAATTGGAAAGAAAAATTTTGTTATGGTTCAAGCAACCTGAATCAAAAAACCTAGGAGAGAGAAAGAGATAGAGAAAGAATAGAGGAGTTGAGAGAGGATATAAGAGAATTGAGAAAAGAAGTAGAGAGAATTGGGAGAAAGAAGAGATATTTGTTTATTCCATGAATGATTATTACAAAGTAAGAACTACTTATACTACTAGCAACAGGTCGACTAACTAACAACTAAAATATCTAGCTCATTAACTAACACTAGCCGACAACCAACACTAAAATATCTAACAAGCCTTCCAAACAATACAAGAATAGAACTACCACACCAAACATACTAAGACACGGCTAATACAACTAAAGAAGTAGAAAAGCTAATACAATTGAAATGACTACACGGTTATTACTTGACTACTACTAAGGACTTATTACTGCTTAACACCAATATCACAATTTTGACAATTTTCCTTTGAAATTTTTCCTGCCTCAGTTTAATATTTTTCGGAGCCCACTCTTCGGGTGTTTTGAGGTCATTACATAGAAGACTTCAAGGTCTCGGCTTTCTCTAAGTTTTTTATTATTCTAGTATTCTTTTGGTATTCTTATTTTGGAGAAATTTCAGGTATTCTTCTTTTTTTCAGTTTTATTTTTTTGCTTTTCTATTTATTTACTGTAATTCTTATTATGCTACTTTTTATTTATGTCATTATTATGAATGTATTAGAGTAGAGACCTTGTAGATTTAAAATTATGAATTTTAAATCAACCTTAGGCTTAAAATTAAGAATTTTAGACCCTTCTCTGCATTAACTTTATCAAATTAGGGAAAATTTTTGAAACTCAGCCCAGCAATTGGTATCAAAGCCAGCCTTTTATACATGAATTAATAGTTTAATTAAAATTTTGATAAGATTAATATAAATAGACTTGCAATTGAGTAAATAGAGATATTGTTATGAAGGAAATATAGTTTAATTTGATTTTGATAATAATCAAATTACTAGTTTAAATTTTTAAATCAATAATAAATTAATAGTTAATTCAGATTAGCCAATGTAAATTAATTAACAATGTATTCATATTATTTGTAGAATGAGATTATGCATATTTGGCCATGATTTACGAAATCGGATAAAGTTGATCTACTGAGATTAGATGCAATTATTTTTTTAATTAAAATAAATAAATAAATGCCAACAATGATGTCATCATCTGACATTAGCAGATGTGGATGTTAGCGCTAATGTGGCGCTGATGTCAGCAAATTTTAAAAAAATATATAAAATAAAATATTTTTTGGTCGTGTAGATGTCAGTACTGTTCTATATAATAATAAATGTTAATTTTTTTATTATTTAATTTAATTTAAAGATTCTGAATAAGGTTCTGATATAATCTAAGTTGTATGCAGGTTAATTAAAACCAGTAGTTCATAAAAATCAAGTGGGAGAAAGGTTTAATTGTTGAAACTTCACGGTCTCCATTACCGGTCTAATAGTATAGTAGTGCAATAGATCTCCCCTGGAGGATGTCAATTTGCAGGTTATAGGGCTAGACTTCTATTAGGATAAACCAAAGTGTTAGGAAGCGATACAATAACGCTGCCATGGAGTATTACGTGTTTTTGTATGGAGGTTTAAGTAATGGTTTACACTTGACCAGGGTGATACATTAGCCTCCCCAAGGCGCTTTGTTGTATTATGTTAGAGACTAAGGTGAAGTGGTGAGTTAATCATGTTTAGTAAGAGTTACAAGTAAATGTGTTAATTGAGAATAGTTCTCACCCAAACAAATTTCGTATGACCCCGTTGTCAAGGCATGGGGAGTGGTGTGTTTGGGTCATCATTGCATATATGATAATACAGTTTAGTGGATAACTGACTTAGTGCGTATGCTAAAATAAAAGAGTAGATATCACTGCATTATACATGACTCATATAAGATAGCTACACAATTATTTGCACTTACAGTGTTTTCAAAATGGCTCCAACTAGTGAACTTCATTCAATTTTGAAAGATAATACTTTAACTGGACCGAATTACTTCACCTGGAAAATGAACTTGTACGTAGTATTAATACATGAGGGTCATAAGTTTGTTCTCACTGATGCTCGACCTACGGTGCCTGCTAATAATTCTAGAACTACTGTTCAAGTGCATTATGAACATTGGTATATGGCTAATGAGTTAACTAGATGCTACATTTTGGCCACAATGACAAATGTTCTCAAGCATCAGATGCTTGAGATAGAAACAATAGCTGAGATGATCAAACATTTAAAGGAAATGTTTGGTTGTCAAGATAGGGCAACTAGGAAAGAGTTGATAAGGACGCCCTTGAACATGTCAAAAGGGTCACTAGTTCAGGAGCACGTCATGAAAATGATGGCATGCTTATGTAAGTCGAGATTCTCAGTGCTGAGATTGATCGTCAATCTCAACACGATATCATCCTTAGCTCTCTGTCCAGCTCTTTTACTAAGTTCAGGCTCAACACACGATTAATAATAAAGATTATTCATTGCCTGAGCTGATGAAAGAGTAGCAGGTTATAAAGGATGTGATGCGAGCCAAGGGAGTGTCCACTTGACCTTGGTATCAAGGGCTAGTGGAAGCAAGTAGAACAAGGAACCGACAGGAAAGAAAGACAAAGGCAAAGTTGCTAGTGTAGCGACTAAGCCTAACAAGAAGCCAGCAAAAGGAAAGTGTTTCTTTTGCAGAAAGATTGACCACTGGAAGAGGAACAATACCAAATACATAGCTACTCTTCTTGTAAACACTACTAAGCCATCCGGTGAAGGTATGATGATATCTCACTTAGTTGAGTCATACGTAGTTGAGAGTCCACCAAGTTCCTGGCGTGTGGACTCAAGTTCAACTAACCATGTTTGTGATATGTTACAGGGGCTCAGGCTAACCAAGAGGCTGCATGATGGAGAAGTGTACTTGACGGTTGGAGACGATGCAAGAGTAGTGGTCTTAGGAGTAGGAGATGTTAGCTTAGTTTTTCGTGGTAGAGTTTTGTTTTTAAAGGATTATTTATTTGTATCTGCAATGCACAGGAATTTGATTTCTGTGTCCCAATTAGTGGATAATGGTTATTCAGTTAATTTTGATTGTGAACCTGTTATTATGTGAAATAAATTGTTTATTCTCAAAGGTACATGTGTGGATGATTTATTTATGTTATTTCCTAATCAAAACTCTCATGTTTGTTCAAATGAATCTAGCGCAAGCTTACTTGTTCAATCTTCTAAAAGAAAAAACCCCAAAAGGGAAGATGCCTTCACATGGCACTAACGTTTAGGTCACATTATTTCAAATAAGATCCAAAGACTAGTGAAAGATGGATTGATATAACCTTTAGACTTGAAGTCATTAGCAGTCTGCAAATCCTGCATCGAAGGACAGATGACCAGGTCTATCTTTATGAGTAATGGTAATAGGGTTGGTGACTTGCTTGAACTGGTTCACACAGATGTATGTGGACCAATGAATGTTCAGACAAGAGGTGGGTAAGAGTACTTCATCACGCTTATTGATGATTACTCAAGTTACGGATATGTTTACCTAATGAGACATAAGTCAAACTCTTTTGAAAAGTTCAAAGAGCACAAAGTCGAAGTTGAAAAGCAATTACGCAATAAGTAAGGTCATTTCAATCAGATCGAGGTGGAGAATATCTTTTGGGTGAGTTTCTAGAGTTTTCTAACTGCATATCGGATAAGATCTCTAATGTGTACTTTGCGTATGCTTTAGCAAGTGCACTAGTCATATCAAGCAATAAAGTAGTCAGTAGAGTATCGTTCCCATGAGAATTATTATTGAGGGAGTACCGAAATTAGTAGCTTCAATGCTATTTGAAAGATCGAAAATTGAGATGTTGATATGAAATAAAATGAAATAAAAAGAAACAAAATATGTTAACTGATTTTTATGAAGTTTTTATGATTTAATAATATCTAAGGCATCCAGTTTCACCCACTTACATCAATACGCCTTTCTATTCTCGTTATTCAAGTTGTTATTATGTGTTGATGGTTGAAAATCCTAATTTACAAAATATTCTCTCTCGAGCAAAATTTAACATGCTCTTTTACATATTAACCGATCACTCTCATGCATGAATTTAAATAAGCAAAGAGTTTCTAAAGCTTTATGATTTTCACTTAAAAACCACACAAATCGCGTTAATCTCTCTCGAGCATTCGTCCAATTTGTGGTACTTATCACCTTAGCAATCATCATAAATCTCCTCTCAGACTTATTATGAATAATTATAGGCCTTAAATGGAGATCAAGCATTTAAAACTCATGAAGAACAATGATAAACACTTCAACAACGCAATAACAAAACATTGAATATGTTGAATTAGAAATAAGTGTATATTACAACTTAGGCTACATCGTAGCCTTAGAATAACAAAATTAGTTCATGATAAACTTAATATAAGACATATTTAACGCAAACTTCATGAACTTAATGAAGAGAAGGATAGAAAAGAACTTGAAAATGCAAAATTTCAAACCAAACTTCTTCTTTTCTCCTCCTTCTTTCTTCCTACGAATTTTTACCTTATTTCTCTACTCTGTATTTGATTTCTCTGGATTGGATGATGCTAAAAACACCTCCTAAGCATCCCTATTTATAGTATATAAGGTTTTATTTTGAAAAAAAACAAAAAAAATTGCAAGCTTAAAGCACATTGCGCCTCCATTCTGCTCCTTGCCACCCAGTTCTACAGATTTCAACAAGTTGCTATTTTTTTAATTTTTTCTTGCTTTGCACCGCCCAAAATCAGCTTTAACATAAAGTGTAACATATTAATGAAGCATACAAGAAGTTATTTCACCTTATTTGTCCATTTTTTCACCCAAATTTTCAAGTTGAAGTAAATTATTCATTGTTGTTGTGCATTCTCTGCAGATGCTGTTCTTGTTTATTTTTCTTCATTTTTTTTCTCTGCTTTTTCCACCCAAATCTGAGCCTTGATGTCATTATTAACATTTACTTTAAGGTACAAGGCATCTTTGCACTTGATTTATTCATTTTTCCACACAAAATTGCAAGTTGAAGTGAATTGTGCAGGCTTATTTTTCATTCTCTACACTTTGCTGTTCTTGGTTGTTTTTCTTCAGATTTTTGAGCTTTGCACCACTTAAATTTATTTCAACTTGGACATGTTAATGTATTTTTTAATCAATCCTTGCTCTTGATTTGTGCATTTAGCCACCCATTTTTGCAAGTTGAAATAAATTGTGCATGAACTTGGTGATTTCTTGCTAAAACTAGTATTTTGGTTGATTTCACTCATTTTTATGCTTTTTTTTTTTATGTATCTTGCTCAAATATTGATGTTGATGATAAAACCTAGCAAGATTTAGCATAAAATAAGTGTCTTTGCAAAGAAATGGGAATAGAAGCGAAAAAGAGCAAAAGAGCAATAGCAATAAAATTTTTGAGGTAAAATGGTTAGAAAATGAACCAAAAGGATATGAATAATTATATACTAAATTAGGCTTATCAAAATACCCCCAAACTTAAATCTTGCTCGTCCTCAAGCAAGGGTAAACTTAACGCACAGGATCTCATGCTTTTTAAGAATTCTACCACAATTCAAAGCAAGTATACTCTTATTAGAAAAGAATGACCGAGGCTCAATGATTGAGGTCCTAAGGGCAAAACCATCTTTTCTAAGAAAAAACCTGTCAATTACCTAGGTAACCAAACTCAAAAGTTAGCTAAGCAAATTAAGTTTATCCGTTCTTTCTAATCTAAAGACATTCGAATCGAATAGAAGCCAGAAATCATACCATTTATAACAAGACTTATCAAGTATGCCTAAAACTAAATTATTCACAAAAAGTTTCTTTTTCTTTTTCTTTTCTTTTTTTTTCTGTAAGGAATTTATTTGCTCAAGTCAATCTCGGCTCATGAGTATATCTTCAGCGAGAATCAAGCTCCGACTATTCTCAACTATTATGTTCCCTAAACATAACTCACCATTTCTACCTTGGCCTCCACAACAATATCACAATGCTCCATAAGAGACTGTGATACTATCCTAGTCAAGTGTATACCATTGCCTAGATGTGAGTACAAGTAAGCAAGGTACTCCATGGATAAGCGGTCGCATCTGCTTTCCCGTACCTCTATTTGTCCCAAAAAAAGTCTAACCATGTATTCCTGGAACAAACGCCCTCCTCGGGGAGTAGCGCCTATCCCCTATATTATTAGACTAGCAATGGAAACTATAAGGAATCAACCCCCGAACTTCGCTCCCATTTGAAATTTTAAACGATGGATCTTTCTTTTAAATTTAAGGTTATCTCATAATCAATATTCACTACGAAAAACACAACCTTTGGTAACGACAATAGTCGTTGCGAAAAATAGTTTGTCATTGCCCAATATATTTTTTACAATGACAATTGTCGTTGCGAGGTTGTTGCGCATGATCTTGTTACTGTCGTTGCCAAATATAATGCTTTTTGGTGACGACAGTTTTCGTTGCAAAAAGTAAGTTTTATTGGCAATGACAATTGTCGTTATGAAAGACAATATGGTTGTTGCCCAAAAAAGCTTATTTTTCGCAACAACAATTATCATCGCCAAAAACTTCTTTTTAGAAACTAGTGATGTCGTTGCCAAACACCTCCTTTTGGCAACGAGTGATGTCATCGCCAAAGACTGCTATGTTTTGCAACAACAATTGTAAAGATTGCTATGATTTGCAACAACAATTGTTGTTGCCAAAGATTATTTTGTTTTTCAAGAAAAATTGTCATTGCCATAGATATTTGGTATTCCGTAATATCATTCTTACTGTATTCTTAAAAGCTGTCAAATGTAATTTACATTTTAACTCATAAAAGGTGTTTTACATGAAATATTAATGCTAAGGAAAATTCATTTATATGGAGACACTCCAATACAACAAATTGTGCATAGCTCCACTATTAATAATCCATATAGACATACAAAATATCCTAATTTATAATACCATAAGGTATATACATAGCGATTTCAGTACAATCAACATATTGCAATCCCAAAACACTACAATCAATGTATTCTAATTTCAAAATATTACATAATTCCACAAAAAATCATATTAAAACTGACATATATTTTGGTTTTCTTAGAAATCTAGGTGGTCGCTTCCAACTTGTAACTCTCAATTTCCTACAACAATGAATATAAAACAAGTTAATTGTAAAAGAAAGTAACCCAAAGCCACAAAAAAGGTATTACCACACTATGTATCAATGATAAACCAACTACTTTTATAATGCCCTCCTATAGTTAGCGAACATTTCGCATCATGTCCTCCATCATTTGTTTCCACTCATTGATCTCATTCTTATGTTTTCGAAAATCCTCCATTTCTTTTTAATGTTTTTCAATGCGTTTCTTTTTGCGATTCAATTTCTTTCTCCTGAGATTCGATTTTTTGGTGTTGATATTCAACTATATCCATCAACTCATCTATGTTTTGACTTTGTTCAAATTGTTGTCGTCCTTTTGTATAGCCTTTCAAACTGGTATCCTTTCCTCGAACTTACCCAAATCGAGGACCAAATACATCAAGCAACATCTCCTCTTGTGTCTGGAGGGCACCTTCTGCAGATCGATTTTGAACCAACTCATGATGTTTTTCCTATAATTAAAGTAAATCAAAATCATAAATAAGAATAATATATGTTCTAATGTGAACATTTAAATCAATTAAAGCACATACATGAACTTGGTTGGAGCGATCTTCATCTGCCCACTCTAACACTCCTTCATTTGGGCGTGTGTGCTCAGCAAGCCAAATAACGTCAGTAGTGGGCTTATCTCCATTGTTGTTCAATGCCTATAAAAATCATGCTTTTATTAAAAATTCATTTAACAAATTAACAATAAAAATACATGAGTAAAATATGTTACTTCCTTACCAACATGTGCTCAACTTCAGTGAAAGACAAATTACCAGTTGTGTGTGTACACTTGTTTTCAGAGCGACGATTTTTTGAATTTCTTTCACTGATTTTCTTATTCAAGAAAATAACAATAAAAATAGATGAGTAAAATATATATGACATCACATAACAATTATTTTAGCAATTGAGACCTTGAACTCTTCTGAGCCAAATAACTCTACAAGGTAATGCCACTCATCAATTGGATAATCTTTAGGAGGATTGTTCAATCATACTTCATCTGATTTTCCGCATTTTTTATAATGTGTATGCAATTGGGCCTTTCAACCTGTATACAATCTTTGCATTACATCCAATACAAAACATTGTAATCTTGTAGCCTGCCGATTATCATCATTTTTCAATTCAAAGTAATCCTAACAAAAAATATTAAAATAGGAATGAGAAATAGCAAAGAAATCATAACCTAAATAGAGTCATTTCAAATTATAAACATGAATAAACTTGCACTTTTTTCCACATAATGTCGCCGGCAATTTGAAATGCTTCCTTATAGTTTTTAACATTCACAGGAGCCGATGTTCTGACTACATAACCACAATAATTCACCAATTGTCGTGCGTTATCACCAACTGCTCACAAAATATCATTAGGTTTTTCAATTTGGAGCTTCGACTTTCCACCGCAAGTTTTCATATCCACCACAATGGATTTGTACTTCCCCTTTTCTCCTCTCTTTCTTTTCTTACTTGTAGTTGATCCTTTACAAAGAGCAAATACACAATAAAATTAATTACATTAATTTTTTCCACATAACATAATAAATAAGGTTTGAGAACTTTGGATGAATTACCTTGACTACTTGGAGAGGCTGCTATTGGTTCTTCTACAATATTACGGTTATTTGTTCGAGACAAACTCATATCCGACCTAGGAGCAGGATTAGCTGCTCCATGAACATCCAAAAGTCTAGAGATTCTATTGACGAACTTGGTCTTCCCTTTTGCTTGCCTTGTAATGTTAGCTTGCATTAATATTCTTAATTAAATAGATGTAAAATATAATAGAAGACTATTTATGATTACCTCTTTGGATTGGTGTATCCATAGAGTGTCTCTGAGACTCGTCACTTAAAGATGGTCTTGCATCAAGCTCATCATTCGCAACATGGGGAATGTCATTATGAGTAGAGTGAGAGGGCCTAATTTGCCTTCCCTTTTCGCCTCTTCCACCTATATTTCTGAGGTGTGTAGTTTTACCCTTTTCTCGACCAACCATTCCTATAAATTTTAATCAAATTCTAGCTTAACATCATAAAACAACAATACCATAAAAACTCAACAACAATTAAGTGTGCATACAATTCAAGTATAGCCTTACTAGTTAATAAATAAGTCCCCAAAGTAGAATGTGCAAGTTGAATGCAACGTCAAACAAGACTATAACTATGCTTTTAACCTACAAGTAAATAACAATAAGCTCACATGTTAGAACTAAAATTAGGGCCAAATTGAATGGTATTGTAAGCAAAAGAAAGAAGAGAAAGGAGGCACTAACCAAGAATAATGTGAGGTAATAATTGAGTAATCATTCGTCATTACTCAAAGAACAAAGATTATCATTTTCTTTGTTACCCCTAGCGTCTTTATTCTTTTCTTTGATTTTCTTAAAAGTCTCTTTAACCAATTTAACAATATTAGTTCCTCTTTCAATTGAAAACCCAGTTCCAACCAAACAACCGATCTCATTATCATTATCAAGTGGCGTAGATATGTAGCTTAATGTATCAACATCAACCTCATCTTCTTGACAAGCATCATCTTCAACTTCCTCATTCTAGTCAGCAATTTCTATTGTCGTCATGTTGTAAAGAGCTCGAGGTTGTGTCTTTGCAACAATTAACCAATGATCTACTTAAGGATCTTGCACATAAAAAACCTATTGCCCTTGTAATTCAAGGACAAAAGGCTCGTTCGTCTTTAGCCTTCTTTCTTTGTGAATTATTATGCCATATGCATCTACTTTGTATCCCCGATCGTGGTGTTCGACATCATACCAGTCACATTTGAAAGCAAAGACACGATTTTTGCCCCGTATTGCTATTCATAAACATCTTTCAATACCCCATAGTATTCTTTATCAGATTCATCATCACCACGAACCATTACATTACTATTTTGACATTTCCTAGTTTCTTGAAGATCTAATGTGTGGAATATAAAACCATTAACAATATACCCATTATACCGCTTCACAATGCGTGAAGGATAGCATACTAGGTTATATAGATCTTCACCCATAAGTCCATATTTATGCATTCGCTTGACCTATTAAGAAGGACAAAAATAACTTAAGTTATCTACAAAAGGAAGTTATTCTTATTAAATATATGATTAACATAAATACACATACATGGCTGTATATCCATTTTGCAAATTGCTCCTTATGCCTCTTTTCAACATTCCGATGATTTTCTCTTTCTAATTCTAACTTGTGTTCCCTAATAAGATGAACAGAAGAACTTGAGAGTAGTTTGGTTAACAAAGACTTATACAAATAAATGTATCGCAAGTTACCTAATAAAATCCAAAAGATCATTGCAGTTGTGTAGGATATATAAATGAGCCTGCTCCAAATCCTCCAAAGATAGATGATGCTGGGAATCCTTTCCTAGAGGACGACCAATAGATCTAAATATCTCAAAGTCACTGCTTGGATGTGCCTTGACATCACCATCATCGTTTCTTGCTTTCCGATTAAATTTAGTATCAACATCATCCATAAATCTAGAACAAAATGTGAGACACTCATCGGCCAAGTACCCCATTGCAATTAACCCTTCTGGATGTGCTTTATTGCGAACATATGATTTCAAATTTTGTAAATACCTATTACACCATATTCGTTTTCACGTTAGAAAGCTTTTGCTAAGTCAAATGCAAGAAATAGAAATAACAAGAATAATGTACCTCTCAATTGGATACATCCACCGATATCGAACAGGTCCGGCAATCTTTGCTTCTTCAGCTAAGTGAACCACAAAATGCACCATGACATCAAAGAATGCAGGTGGAAACACCATCTCTAACTTGCAAAGAGTGTAAGGAATTTGCTTTTGAAGATCGTCCAAATTTTTTAACGTTATATTTTTTGAGCATAAATTCCGAAAAAAGTAACTCAAGTAAGCATCCACGAACCACAATGGGAAGGAGTTGTTCAATGAATACATGATGATCATGGCTCTTCATTTGTGAGATTTTATCACCCTTTACACAACGAGAAATGTTTGATAGATAGCCATCAGGAGACTTCAAAATTCATAAACATTTCATAAAGTGCTCTTTTATCATCAGAACTGAAGGTGCAGCACGCATTGGGAATATGCACTTTTTCTCCTTCTATAATAGGATGCAGTTCCTTTCTTATTTTCATTGCAACAAGATCAAGTCGAGATTTTATGGTGTCTTTAGACCTACCCATTGTGTTCATCAATGTAAAAAGGATATTTTCATAAATGTTTTTCTCTGTGTGCATGACATCAACATTATGAAGCAACTTCAGCTTTCTCTAATAAGGCAACTGAAAGACAATGCTTTTCTTTCACCATCCATATAAATTAGAAGTGGGATCGTCATGTTTTCTCTTCTTACTCTTACCAAACGGTGCTTGTTTGAATTTCTCATAATTTTTCAACACATCATCACCTGACAAAAATTGAGGAGCCAACCATATTTCCTCCGTGTTATCAAAAGCTTTAGAATTTTTTCTCCACCTAAGATCTTGTGGCAACCAATGCCGATGACCCATATAACACATTTTGCTATTTATATGACGTGACTCATTTTCCCCATGACAACAAGGACAAGCAAAATATCCTTTGGTTGACCAACCAGACAAATCAGCATATGCAGGATAATCATTTATTGTCCACAAAACAGCTGCATGCATCACAAAATTTTGTTTTAAGTGGGCATCATATGTTTCAATACCAACCTCCCAAAGCATTTTTAACTCTTCCATCAATGGTTGCAAATACATATCTATATCCATTCCTGGACACATTTCACCTCCTGGGATAAGTACTGTTAGCATATATGAAGAAGAGTTCATGCACATCCATGGACGCAAATTATAAGGGATGAGTACAACCGGCCAAACACTATGTTCTGTGTTTCTAAAAGGTTGGAAACCATCACAAGCTAAGCCAAGCCTTACATTACGAGCATCTGAAGCAAATGAATCATAAATCTCATCAAATGATTTCCAAGCAGGAGAATTAGCAGGATGTCTCATTACCCCGTCATCTATCTAATCCTCTTTATGCCATCTCATATATTTAGCAGTCATACTTGACATATAAAATCTTCAGAGTCTAGGAGTAATTGGAAAATACCAAAAAGTTTTGTAAGGAATATTTTTTCCTTTAGGTCTTTTCTTTCCCTTCCACCTTACAGGTGGAAAGTAGGACAATCCACTGCGTCAATGTGCTCCCCCCAATATACCATACAATCATTTCTAAAGCATCAATTTTTGCATATTTGAGACCCAAATCTATAATAATTTTTCTAGCCTCATAATATGATGTAGGAAGTTGTAGACCCAATGTGTCGTTTTGAAATCAAAGCAAGGAAGTGAATGAGTTATCACTCCAATTTTTAAGGCATTTCAATTGAAGCAACTTCACTAAATAAATAAACTTTGACATCTTTTTACCCTCAACGGTTAATGGGTCTTGGTGCTCTTTTAATAGGCGATAAAACTTTGCTGCCTCACTATTTGGAACTTGTTGGCCCACATTTGGCCTAATATCATCATGTTCACTACCTATATACACCTATTTGTAAACCCATTCCTGCCACACCACAAGCGGCTTATAACATATCGGGCATATAATCATGAGCAGTTGTATCAGCACTATTATGTTCATCCTCAGAATTTGAGTTCTCAATATCATCAAATTTTTCACCATGTAAATTCCATATGGTGCATTGTTGAAAAGCTCCATGCCTCAATAAATCATGTCGGACATTATATCTTTCTTTCACAGAAACATTTCGGCATTTATTACAAGGGCATCTAATCTTGCCATTATCACGTAAGTCTAAAACCACAATTTTGCCTCTGACTTAGGAAAAGAGCTTGTGGGTTGAACAATGGAGGTCTAACAATGAGAGAGATAGGGAAAGAAAATGGGTTTGGGCGGAATTTTGGGAGTGGGGGTGGGGTTGGGGGTGGGTCTGGGCTTACTGTGTTGGGGGGGGCGAGGAGGGAGGGGGAGAGGTTTTTTAAATATGAAAAAAATATTATAATTAAATTTAGGCTATTTATATTTTAGTACTTCATATTTTTAAAAATAATAAAAAAATTATAATATTTTTAAATTAGTAAAAATGTAAATTATAATAAGACTCCCTGAACTTTACAGTAACCATAAAATATCCCCAGCACTTCTAATTTTAAAAAATAACCCCTTTAACTTTGTAATTAAATACAATACATCCCCCTCCCACTTTTGATTGCAAAAAATAAGCCATTCAATTTTGTTATTGCACACAACTTACCCATCAACTTTGTTAACTATAACACACCTTTTAAACATTAATAAATTTAAAATTAAACAAATTGAGACAAATTATTGAACAAAAATTTTTAGGGAAAAAGCATAAAAAATTATAATAATATTTTTAAAATTTATTTTTCAATGTTTTAAAAAAAATTTCAGTATTTATTTTAAATTTTTTAATTTGTAAATTTTTTTAGTTTTTTTAACAATAAAAGTACATGGGGTCTGTTGTAGTTAATTGCAAAGTTCATGAGGTCTTATTATATCACAAAATTTTCTTCAATTCATATTTTAGGGGATAACAGAGGGAAAAATAAGAATGGAAGTAGGAAAGAGAAATTGAAAAGTGGGTTTTGGAGGCAATGAAAATTGGGTAAAAATATTATTATTTTAGTTTGAGACTTTGAAAATATTATATTACAATAAAATTTGTAAATTTATTACTTAGTTGTCTTAAAGTTTTATAGTAAGATTGATCAAATTTTAACGAAAATTATTAAATTCTTATATGTGATACTTAAATTTAGTAATAAAATCTTAAAATTCATTACACAATTATCTTTTTTTTTTTTTTTTCTTTTGAACACTTATTTTTTATATTGTGAAAGCTAGTAATGGCCGCAAACTTTTAATTAATAAACTTGTGAAGAATAATATATATTTGGCAATGATAATATAATGTCATGTTTAAATATCATGATTTTCTCCAACGGCCGCTAAAAGTCGATGCTAAAGTAGCATTTTTTGCAACGAAAATTCTTGTCGTTGCCAAATACATGCTTTTTGGCAATGATTGATCAACATCGCTGCTAAAGACAAGGTCTATGGCAACGAATTATTATTGTCGTCGCGAATAAACAAGTTTGCTTTTGCAACAACAATATATGCCGTCGCGAAAAATATATTTTTATCAACGTATTATAATGTCGTTGCCAATAATTTATTTTTAGCAACGATATTTTTTTGTCGTTGCAAAAGATTAGTATTTGCCAACAACTTTTATAAGTCATTGCTAAATCTTGTCGCGAAAAATCCGTTTTCTTGTAGTTTGGAATCACATTCTAGATTTTATTTAACAAATAAATAAAACCCTAATTCAATTAGGTTCTTTTAATTATCCAACCTATGTAATCTAATCTCATAAGATACATTATGATAATTTTTCTTTTAAATAATTTAACTTTTGAATTATCTAATCATATTAGATCTCTTCGAAAAATTCTCCGACTCGATAAAATCAAATATCTTACCAAGTTGCATATATAAATGCCCTTCTAACTTTATTCAAATTTTACATAATATTTAACTCATTCAAATAATATCAAATACGTGGACAAAATTTAGTAAGTATCATGTTATTAAACCTTTTGAATAGCATTACTTAAGGCCAAAAGTTGGGACAATTAAAGATATTTATAAGCACTTTCAGAAAATATTATCACACAATCATAATTAGAATCCCATCCTAATTAATTTTTTATTTATTTATTTAAAAAATGTAAAAAATTAATAATAATAATTATCGCACCGTTTACAATTGAATTGCCCTGCGCCTGAGCTAGGCATATTAAAATAATTTTATTATATAATAAATAAATATATAAATAATTAAATACGACCTCAATCTCATTAGATCGCAAACTGAATATCTAATCCTATTAGATATTCTTTATTTTGAATTACCATAAAATATTAATATTTTATACCTGGGTTCAAAATCTAATCACATTAGATTAATAGCCTAAATAGTTCAACTCTTAGAAATACGCTCCTTGAACATTCAATCATGTTATTAAACTTTTTAACAACAATATTCAGGATTGTCATTTTCCTATAATGAAATTCCCAAATTCATATTTTCGCAATTCTACATAATCCGGTTTTATCAAACCTGATATTTTAATGTTGAATATGAACGAATTTCGAGTTGGCTCTAATACCAATTGTCGAGAACATATTTTAAAAAATATTCCCTAGATCGGGGTCATCGAAAAAAGAATATAAAATTTTTAACATTAAAAATTATTAATATTAAATCTAAGGCCCTAATCTAATTAAACAATGTAATTAAACTTCGATATTACTCGAATAGTTTCATAATATGATAAACAAAAAAACATCAAATAAAATATGTATAAACATGGCATGTAGAATAAATGAAAAAATGAATTAAATATCCAATATTTAATTAAACATATATGAAACGCGAATCCCAACTCCAACATGAAAATCTGATATTATATGAAGATTTCATGACACCTCAGGGACTTCTTCGCAATAACCCCTTACAGCACCGGAAGTGTAGGCTCCAAAAATATTTAATTTAGCAACCCTTCATTCTTTCCGAAAAATAAAACAACAAATTTAGGAAACTCCTAAAATAATTTTAGTATTTTGGTCGTGAGAGAAAACCAAGTACAAAAACATTTCAAATATTTTTTTCATGATAACGCGCTTATATATACAAAAATAACCCAACTCTTTGACCTGATCAATACAAGCATAAAAAAATATCTCACTTTGTCCTTTTTTAATTAGGGTGTGGTCCCCCGCGTGGGGCCCACAACAAAAGAAAACCCTTGAGTATTATTATTATTATTTTTTTTTGGTTTAAAACATGGTATAATTTATTGAATTATATATTAATCTCATGAGTATTTATTTAGCTTAAAAATTTATTTATCTCATAAATAAATCATTTATCTTATGAATTCATTCTTAAATATTTTCAAACAGCGCCTAACTTGAGGCTTGCGAAGGGACCTCAGGAACAATCTAACTCTAGCTCCAAATAGGTCAAATATGATTGCCATCTAATGATAACGATCAATCACCATTTAGTAAAACTTAATTCCACTAAATAAGTTTCATTATACTCTAGAATTAAATATATTTACTCAAAAATTTTAGTATAACTTTTATTGTGAATTTCAACCCCTATATTGAATATCCGTGAGAAAAAATAACTTTAACTACTATTGTTATTTTCCTCATATCTTTCGCCGTAGTTCATGACTCGCCCTTCACGAACAATTCAATAATATATAAAAAATTTTCGTATTAATTTTGAATGTCAAACATATGGAACACTTTGTCTAAAGATTCTAGAATATGTTCATATACTTGTGAATCAAATAAGAGGACATATTTATCTCATTAGAGATAGATTCCATATAAAACAACTATTCTCGCTACACTTCATTCAGTTACCCAACGCATGTAAGATTTAAGTCAATGTGATGTAGCTAATTGTTTTGGCACATCAAAGCAATGAGCAATCCATGCACAAGTTTACACTGTTTCCTAGATTTAGAGTTGTTGTCTTACATAATTAATTATTTCTAATTGCAGTTAAAGAAACAACTAATTCAGGTAATTCTGCTCAGTGTTCCAATCATATAGACAAACACCAATATAATACTTTTGGATCTCTATCTATATAACCAAGACAAGCCATCTAAATTATCATGTTATAGTCTTATTAGACAAGTTGTCAAAGCTCATCATCAACTACGAGCATATGCTTTTATCACATATCACTTGTTTGATTTAAGTCTATCTGGGGCTCAATCACATTAACCACTTAAGCCAAACTCGACATGTCATTTTGGATTACATCCTTCTCATATAACGTTTTAGAAAACAATCACATACACATTTGACTCGTAAGACATAATCAGACAATAAATAAATAAAACAATTCCATTTATTTAATACTGAAAACTAACTAATTGGATTTTTCAGACACCAATTCCAACATCCCACTGTGGTCGCCAAAAGGTGTATTTGCTCTTTTTGTTTGCTTACTATGTATGTGTGGTAACCATAAATACAAATCAAACAAACATGCAAAAAGGTACTCGCATCAACGTTGGAGCGAACCGGAATTTTGGACCGCATGTATTTATCCTCAACCAATCACCTTTCCGAGGAAAAGGAATGATGCTTTTGATGAATCTGACTTTGGTTTGCAATTAATGTGGATTCTACATGTACTCCAATTAGGGAGACTTTTAATATTTTGTGGATTTTTAAATGTATATATATGACAGAAAATTAAAGGCATATGGACCTAATGCGAGTGGTAGTTATAGTGATAAAGCAAAGCCCACAGGCATTTTTCCTCATACATTTAAAAGTTAGGAATTGGGTTAGAGACAAACACAAGAGCTCAACAGTCCACTTATAAGCCCAAGTTAATCAGATTTTTGGCCTGGCACTCTTGACTTCTAATAACTCAAATGAGTTAGAGTTTGACAAGATTTAGATAGAGCAAACTGTGTCTGGGTTACTAGATGAGGAGGACCAGCGCAATCAAGGTTAAACCTTGGCCGTCAAAGCCTTAAATCAACGCCTCAATTCTATACTCCTCGATTGTGGGAATAAATTAAAAAAAAGAGAGTTCATACCTAGAACCCGAAGAATTGTATTGCCCTGAAGGAAGCAAATACAAAGATGATCTATGTTGCGCTAAGCTACGCTAGGCTATGTTACACTACTCCTTGGTAAAAAGTACAAGTGTGCTGTAAAAAAACTTGAAGAAGTTTGTATGGTGGAGCTAGACTCTTTACAACTACAATAGTGCATCTTATTTATAGAAAAAAAAAATGATGCATCCTCTTCCTCTGGCATTCCCTTTTCATGTTTGCCTCAAAACATATTTGGTGTGCTCAAGGGCACTGAATGTGCCTTGCATTTGTGTGTGCAAGCGTCTTTCTTGAGCTTCAAAAAAAACTGTCTTGTAGCATTCTAAGAGGTCCCTCAAGCTCAAGCCTCCTTTACCCCTTCCAACCATCTTGAGTGATTGATACCCTTTAAGGGGTTTTTACTCTTAAGGCAACTGGGCTCGAGACGCCATCGTCCTAACATCTAAATGCCTAGCATTCCTCAAGGATCACTTCACGTGATAAGCGCATCATGTTGTACTTGAAAACGGCGTCAACCCAACTCCCTCGAGTTTGTGGTGTAAACAAGATGAGCATATGACGAGATAATTCCACGTTCGACACATCAGGTTGGCCGTTGCAAGGACGGGAGGAGGCATATACCTGTATCGTGTAAGATGCTCTTCTCAATCAATCATCACTTGAAGAAGAAGTAGGATTACCAAGGTGAAATGCATGCTTCCACATGGATAAGTTTCTGGTTTAAGGGTAAGGAGGTATATGGAAACATTCACTGGCAACGTAACTGAAAGGGGTGCTCGGACCGTCATCCAAGAAAACTTTCCCTGTGGAACTTATGGAAGCCCCAAATATCCTAGAGATGTCATCTGCCAAAAAATAGAGAGACTTATCGGGCAGCATTTTTGTCATGTGGGCTTTGCGTGTTCATGCTCCCTGGAGATAGGAATAAAAGTATTGGAGAAAGTTGAACGAATCACTTTGCGAAGATCTAGCATCTTCATCTTCATCATCTTCAGAAGATTCTTGGATGTGCTTGAGGAGCTGAGATAAAAGTTCTTTTAAGATTATGTTTTTGGACTTGGATTTTGAAGACAAAATTTGAGTCTGTTGTCTTACTGGGAGGAGACGTTGAAGGAGTGGAGGTAGGATTTGGAAAAGGAATTTGAATATCCTTATTTTTACAATCTTTGAAAAATTTTGAGAGAATTTTAGTGGAGCTGTCACGCTCAACAACATATTTATCCCACTATTTGATTTTATATTCTCTTACTATTGAAAGAGGATAAGGATGTTCGAAGATTTGAGTGGTATTGTAGGACTAACACAGAATCCAAAGAAGTTGAAAGTTTGAATGAAGACTAAGTTTTGTAATCAAGTCTACCATTTCAATTTGTAAGTCTCTTATATGTATTTCAATTTCAGCATTTGTACTTAATTTTCAATCTATTGTAAGTCTACCAATTCACCCCTCACTCTTGCACCCTCTTATAAGAACGCCACCCTGTGTGTGTGTGTGTATACACACACAAAATTCACAAATATTAGGACTATTGTAATAAACAGGGCCCTCTGCGTTTGACTACTAATGTAATTGCTCATACTTCCCCCCCCCCCCCCCCCCCCCCCAGCTCTCTTCATGCAAGTACCGATTGGGCTAGAAACATATAAATCTATGATATACCTTACAAAAAGAAATACAAAAAATGAGGACTATTAGAGTTTAAACTAATGACTTCCCAAATAAAAATAAATAAAAAAAAAAAACCTTTAATATTATGCAATCAAAAGAAGACCAATAGAAGTTATAAACTATCATGGTTCCTCAAATGTACATTAAACTTAAAGAGTAGATAATGTATATATATATAGTGATGTTGACATCAAGAATGTGATAGGATCTGGATCAAGGTCTCTTCGTCAAAGTGGATCAAATACCTTGCTCAGGATCCAATTATGCCAAACAGTTAATCTGCTATTAGAGTATCAAAAATATTTTATACTTTCACACACCCTTCATGCAATTACTTTTATGCTAGAACAATGGTAAAATACACAAACCCCTGACATTCCTTGCACCGAAATTACATCGATATCAGAGATTGTGTTTGTTGAAATTGGAAATGAGACCTCTTATCAAAAAGAGCTCTAATACTATGTCAAAAAACCAACTATAATAAAAGCATAAGTAGCTAGGTAAACATCGATGAATAATTTTATACTCTACTATATCCCATGATGCGAACACACATACCAATTGCATACCTTGTGTTTCAAACTATGATAGTTTTAGAAACGGGGGAATTAGGATGTTAATGCAGGCGTCTTGGTCAAACAGATTGTGATATAACGTCAAGGAATGTTGTCTACTGTATCATGCCCCTCACAAGACTACCGCAAAGCACAACCAATGTACAAACCTATCACATATCTTATGTTGGAATTAAATTCACATTACCAACGGCAGTTGTTCATTTGTAACTCAAGACCTTTGGTAAAATAAACTCGTATGCCAAAAAGGTATCGTAAAAGCTTAAAATTGTTAAATAAAGATACATAAATGGTTTTATACTCTTAGCTGTTCTTTGGTACAAATTGGTCATAGCACTCGGAGCAACATGTTAGAGAGATAAGCACCTTCAGGGTAGGATGGCTCAATCGGATGATCACTTGCAGCTCCAGCCTGACGCAAAAGAGTCACCCTTCTGCTCACCATTGAAGCCGCACCCTGGATAAGTAGAGCAATAGAGCACACTTAAAGCTTCTCCGATGTCAAACATTCAAAAATTAGGATAAAGTTTGAAGATTTTGTGTGATAATGTGAAAAATTGAAAGGAGAGTAGAGTTACACACGTAACCTAGATGCAAAAATTATGGTCGATCGATCAAAAAGGGAAATATGCAGAATAGAAAGAATACAGCTGGTCAATTCGGCAAAAATATTTCAAATGGGCATGTGTGAAAAAATGGCACAGGACAAAATGTTTGTGAACATCGTGAAAAGCGACATATCCATGAGAAGGACCAGGAATGGCAACATTTTTGAAAAATGACCAAAAATGGCTACATCAAAAGTGATTGGGACAATGATGTGCAATCGGACCATTGAACCAACATGCTTTGTTTTTGTGCATACTTGCCATTGAACCAACTTGCAACTTCCATGCAATCGCAGTGATATGGCAGCAAGATATCACGTATGTTACACAACTATCCATCACAATTGCCTTGTATTTTTCAGAGAACATGCGCTGTTTATAAGTCTTGCATTCACAAAAATTTGGATAAGAGCTATAATATCATTGGTTTCTGCATCTTTTACATAGCTGTCAACATATAAATATTGTTATGATTCAAGCTAAACTTGAATCATAACCTGGGGTTTTTAACGAATTATACTACAAAAGGAGATTAAATGAGAGAATCAATTGAATTTAGAAGAGAACTAAGGATTAAAGATGAGATTAAAGAAGTATTAGATGAGATCAAGAAGAGATTGAAAGAGAATTGATAATAGAAGTGAAGATTTGAGAGAGAAACTTGAGAGAATTTGGAAGAACAAGAAGGAAAATCAATTCATATTCATCAACAAAAACCAATTACAAGATCAATCCCCCTACTTATACTAATGCCTAAGTCGGTTACAAGCATAAGAAGAAAAGAAAAAAATTTAAAGATGCATTGTACCTAGACAAGATGCTTAACCGCCATAACCCCCTAGCCGCCACCCTTGACTTCTTTAACTAACTTGATTGACTTAAACCAACTAACTAACTAACAATGAACAAGACAAGAACTAAGCTATTACACGATTAACTCTAATTGAACACTAACATGACTTATTCTAATTACTTAAGCTACGTCCAATAGAGTCGGGTCATGACAATACTCCCCCCTTCAGAGATTCTTGTCCTCAAGAATCTAAGAGAGAAATAGAAGCTTTTAGGCTCTTATTCACTCTGCGACAATGCGAAATCAAGAATCAATCATCGCATTCCCCTTGAATCCTTAGCTTCTGGCTTTAGTTTTGCCTTCACTCCTGCAACTACGATTGTGAAGATCTAGCAAATCTCCTCCCAATAGAGAGGTTTCTTCTTGAAGTGTCCCATGTCTTTGATCTTGACCTTAAATGTTGTTGGAGCTATGAAGAGTATCACAATCTTGAATCATTAGTTCCGAAGGCCTCATATTAGGTTGCACTGCTGGAAGAACACCTTGATCAGCCGCCAGTGCACGCATTCTCTTCACAGTAGCCTTCTTGAATGAGCTTATTTGATCTCCTAACCCGAAACTTGTTGCAAACTCCAACCAAATCACCTTACTGCTCAACAAGTTGACTGCGGCTCCTGGTTCCCTACTGAATGCAACACCATCAGTTGAGGAATACACATTAGCTCCACTCAAAAGAACCTCCTCTTTGTTGTGATCAAGCATATTTCCTACAAGAAGGTGATCGTTAGCTGGCATTGGATGAAAAGCAACATGGTCATGAGTTGAATTTGCAGGTACTGCAGTAACAAATTGCTTATCTCTTTGATCACTGTCCTGTTCCTTTTTATGCTCCATTTCTTGTTCAATTTGCTCTTGTCAAGCTTGACGTCTTTGTTCAAATGCTAACAATAAGTCTCGCATTTGCTGATGTAGTTGCTGTTGCGTGTCTCGCATTTCCTTATAATAGCTATTTAATGATTCAAGGCAAGATTTATGGTAAGCATCAAGGGAGACTTGAAGAGATGGAGTGTGGAATTGAATGTCCATCTCACAACAATAGTCGTAGATGTTTCTTCCATGTAATTGTTTGCGTGTTGATTGAGCATGTTTCCTTGAAGTGTAGGTCACTTGTGCTTCAACCTCTAAGTTTGTCATGGAAATAACTTCAATACCTTCAATGTAACCATAGGGCTTAAACACTTGACTAAGGATCTCCTTGGTGATTGGATAGATAACATTCACAATTTTCACCAATAAAGTAGCATTGTTGGAGACTTGAAGAGCTTGAGTATCTTCAAACTTCAGCTTCTATTCAACTGAATCGAGTGCATTGAAAAACTCAGTAACTCAAGATCACAAATCTCAAACATTCACTCCAAGACCACAATAGCTGCCAGACCTTGAACTGAACCCTTGATCCAAAACAGCTGGACTGCAGATCCTGATATCTGAGCTACACGATCAATTGCTATGATTTCTGTTGTTGAACAATCAGTTCTTCAGCTCTGTTCTGCTTGTATTTGAGCTGAATTCAGCTAAATCACAGCAATTCAGCCACTAAAATCAAAGTTTTTGCTGCTCTAAATTCTGGAACAGAACTGTCTACGTAAATTAGCAACTGGAAATTTGCTGCTGCGAATGCTGCTTCCCTTGATTAATTTCACTCACAATAATCGCAGCTGGAATTTACAACTTCAGTCGAATTCAGCAACTTCAGTGTTTTGCTGAATTGTAGTGAGCACTCAATGAAATGTGCTGCTGTAACATAACACACTCGAGTGTCCTGATCAATTCAATTTGTACAGCAGGAGAGAATGACTTTAAGCTTGTTTGCTGCTGTCTGACAGCAAAAACTGATATCACGGCATACTAGTCTAAGATTTTCGGAACAAGATAACACAATTCTTGATCAGATTGGATCTGATCAGCAGAACCTGAGCATCTTATAGCTGGATAATCTTATCCGCAGCAGATCAATGTTAATTTCAGCAAGAAATCACACTAAACCTTATGCACAATTTCAACGAGCAAATACAATTAGATCAAAACTAGATATCAATTAAGTTGATCTGGAAGCAAATTAAGGCTCTGATACCAATTGTTATGATTCAAGCTTGAATCATAACCTGGGGTTTTTAAGGAATTATACTAGAAACAGAGATCTAAATGAGAGAATCAATTGAATTTAGAAGAGAACTAAGGATTAAAGATGAGATTAAAGAAGTATTAGATGAGATCAAGAAGAGATTGAAAGAGAATTGAGAAGAGAACTGAAGATTTGAGAGAGAAACTTGAGAGAATTTGGAAGAACAAGAAGGGAAATCAATTCATATTCATCAACAAAAACCAATTACAAGATCAATCCCCCTACTTATACTAATGCCTAAGTCGGTTACAAGAATAAGAACAAGAGAAAAATATCTAAAGACGCATTGTACCTAGACAAGATGCTTAAGTGCCATAACCCCCTAGCCGCTACCCTTGACTTCTTTAACTAACTTGATTGACTAAACCAACGAACTAACAAACAATGAACAAGACAAGAACTAAGCCATTACATGATTAACTCTAATTGAACACTAACATGACTTATTCTAATTACTTAAGCTACATCCAATAGAGTCGGGTCATGACAAATATCTTTATAAATATATACTAATAAATTAAATATAACATACATGCTCGACAGAGGCCAAAGCAGAAAGTATTATAACATATCAACCAATAAATTTATTGGATCAACATATTTTTAAGCCATCAATCAAAAAACAAAAAAAGATATTTTTGAGCTAACTGCTATACAGTTGGCTGTCATGAAATGATACTTTTGTACCAACCTTTACAATGCATATATTTTCTTTTTAGAAAAATACAAATGTGACTACAAATTAAGGACTATCAAAAGAGGAATTAAAATTCATGATTGTATGACATGTATCCATAACATAGGTTTACAAACAACTTCTGCACCAAAAAACCAACCAAAGTGATGCATCACAAAGTTCAAAATACCCCTACTTCTACAAACTGCAAGTGATTCCATTTTCAGACACAAAAATCATAGTAATGTCATTCACCTTGTTCTCCGCTTTTCTGCTTTCCTTTTGCCCCCCATTCAAGGGTGGACAATTTTCTTGAACACAAGAAAAATGAGGATGGACAGTAATGTAATCACTAGTGTTGCTCTTTTGTGACCTAGTACCCTCCGACTTAAGTACTGTAACTGCCTTGTACAGAAGTGGGGTACGTTTCAACATCCAAGAAAACCCCCCCCAAACCCCTTGGTGGGAACCTTACTCTCCTGTTAGAAATGTTAAAGAAGCATCTATGTCAAAATATACAAGACCAAGAAAATTCTACACTCTAAAAGAAAGAAAATTAAGTCCAACATAAAAACATCCCTTAGTAATATAATTAGCCAACAACTCATCAGATAAGGACACAAGATGAAAATTGAGTTCAAATCTCCTCACCCTGAGCCCCGCTTACTCACCGGGAAAAAAGTATTTCTTGTTAGCCAAATGATTCAACCAATCGCCGAATCATTTTTCTCTCACATTTGATACATGCATCAAACGTGAATCTAACTCTGAAACACTTAATCGGGATTATATGCATGGCACACTAGCATCTTAGGCATTTCCCGCAAACGATGTGCCCGTTTGCCTCCCATTTTGTGAAAAAATGTAAACCACAAGAGAGGAACACCACACTTGCCTGAAGAACGCGCATAAATGTTCCGCTCTGGGTCATGGCCCCCGAACATGAGCACGTCATGAGAAGACCACCAGGCTTGGTTAATTTCATCGCAAGTGCATTTAAATTTCTGTACATTCCAGATGCATTACGTAGAACCTGGAAACAAATTGTGAATATGTATAAACATATTTTTTTGAGGGAGAAAAATCCACAAGAAAAAAAATAGATGAACATGGATTTTGAGCAGGCCATTAAGTTGTACTTTCATAATAACCTCTACAATGTACATAAATTGTATTTTTATTCCATTAAAGCATATGTATAAACATATTTTTGTGTTAAAATGCATCAAGGTACATGATTGTATGGTCATTAATTGAATTTTTGCAAATATACGGTTTATAAGAAATTTATGTTTCCTTAAAAAACCCAACATAGTCGTCACAACCTCCTATATTGCCTCTGTAATACCCTGATTTCGCAACACCATAATCGCTAACATTACGTGTCCGCAAACCATGATTAGATTCCATGTTCATGAATGATGAAGCTGATATTTTTAAGATATTGATGAAGTGATCTAATTGCAACCAAATCTTCACTGATGTTTAATTTAAACTTATAGCCCAAAATGAAGGTCTTCAAATTGCATAATGTTTTCCATAGAGAATTTGAAACAGGAAATATCGGAAAATCCTCTGGGGCTGAAGAAGCTCGTTGATCCGAATGAATCATTCTTCTAATCTCTCTAGCTACTTAGACTTGTAAGACAAGAGCGACTATCAACACTAGAAAAAGAACACTTGTTTGTTAGGTTAAAGAATATTTTCCTAGATATACGCCTTCAAATTTTTTCCTAGATACACGCCTTCGGTGTTGAACTATTGACTCTATTTTTTCGGATGGGTGTTCACCCCAAAGTGCTCCGAAAATAGAAAATTGGAAAATAGGCTATATTTTCCAAATGGTCCACTTTATCGAATAGAATGTTATTATGAAACATTCAGCATCCCATGGCAGGCCACTTCCTATCTGTTTGGATCAAATGGAATCAAATCAAATCATGCCAAGTAACATTTTGTTAAGGTTTCAAAGATCGCTCATGAGCCTTAACCTTGGTTGGGATAGAGAGAGTATGAGATGAGAAAAGAATATAGAGTTTAAATGAGAAAGAAGGGGAAGGAGATGAGAAGTAGAGAGAAATATCAAAAGATATTAATTCATTCATCAAAGTTAGGAGATTGCAAGCCAGAACCTCATATTTATACTACTTACATGATATGAGCTAATACATTGAATCTAGCCACACAAGGACTAACCAACTCTTAAGTGAGCCGCCACAATTGACTCAACTAACTAACGGCCTTGACCCCAACAAACTAACAATCAAGACTCCACTTATTACATGACTCAATCCAAGCTATACTACTACTTACAATAACAACTAACCAATACAACTCAAACAACAAGCAGCCCCCAGCAGCAGCAACTAACAGCAGCAGGATACTAGCAGCAACTACGGCAGCCCCCCCCCCCCCCCCCCAAAGACCTCATCGAGTTCGGATCATAACATTCCCTTCCCCTTGAAAACATTCTTGTCCTCAAGAATAGAAGAGAGTTGAGACCTTCAAGAATACTTATTATTGAGGAAAGGAGAGCTGAAATTGAAGAACTCATCCTAAAAACTGCAGTTAAGAACATCTGGATGCTGAAATTATTTCATCCAATGCAGATCAGGAACCACTCAATGCAGCTACGAATTCAGCATCTATGAACACACTCAATGCAAATCTGAGACTCAGTTGTATTGCGCTGGAATTTACTGAAATGTGTTGCAACTGAAACGAACCAACTGATGAAGTAACTCTGAAATGCAGCAGGTACATGAGGATGGCATTTTGTCTTGATACAATACTTGCGTTTGAATGCATAACACTCTTCAGGAGGTCTGCTACGATCAAACCAAACATCACCACCCCTCATGAAGCAGTTAACACAGCCCAAACTTCTATCTTGCTGCTGAGAATCACGAAATGCAGCAACAGTCCTGTCATTCTGCGGGTAAAATGATGCATAACAGAGTTTGAATGTCATTAAACCCACAAGAATGCATATGAAGTCCTTTAACATCTCGGAAGGCCTTCCACACTCAAACCAAGAGAACCAAGCATCAATTTCTGCTTGTAAACCTTTCCCATTGCAGCTCCAACAGCCCAATTTCTTGATTATGGAAACAAAACACATTGAAATCCAATATGAATGCAGCTGCAACTCTTTCATCTTGGATCTTATCCAAAATTTGTATTGTTTAAACATCCATATACTAAACCATCTCAAACCATGCTCAACAAACTCTTGGTTACCTTTCAAATCCACATGATTAGCTGCAGAACTCAAGAATTCAGCAGTGTACACCCAAGACAACACACAGCTGCGGAAGTCACAAATTTCAACTCGATTCTCATCCATATGGAAGCTTCTTGAAGTGAACAAGTTATGACATCTTCCCATAATCATAATAACACCAATCACATTCCCTTTGAGCATCTCATTTACTACTGTTAATGAGAGAATTGGAATTCTCTCAGAATTTTCAACATTTTCAGCAGCTGCCTAGCATACTTGTTGTCCCAACTTGATCAATTTAACTCGTCACTTTGGCTTGAAGTTCCGGGCTTATGAACCACCAATTTAAGTACCCATGGCCCTTACTTAAATTCCAAAGACACAATGTCATAATGTGAACATCCCAAACCATTCCATTTGCAAAGCTCACGCAGCAGCTCACAACTTCCAATCAAAGCTCTACCAACCCCCACACTTGCCTCAAATGATCAAGCTTTGTTTTCTTGTCCACCATCACAAGCATGAGTAACAAATACATCAAATGGAGACACCAAAAGAACTCAGGAACAACTGTAAACTTCTTCAACCTCAGAGATTTTCTGTTCCAAACTATATTGCTGATTTCTACTCTGATTTTAGCTGGAGTTTTCCTCAACCTTGCATTGATCTTCTCCATGCAAACATTAAGGAAATATTGAAGCTTATGCATATGATTTTTCCATTCCAAATCACCACTGCAGATCACTCTAAACACATCCAGATTCTGCACCAGATTAGGAAGCTTCAGAATCTGTGCTATCATGTTAGTCTTTATTTGGCTTTGCACACCAGCTATGAGGTCATTCCCGAGGCCAAACACCTCCTCAAACCATCCACAATTCTTCAAATCACTAGCAACAACTACCATCCCTTCAAGTAAGCGCTTTTGTATGAACCGAAGCGACACCAATTCTGGAACAACGGAAACTTCATTGTTACAAGAATTATGCAGCTGGCAACATGTGTGATCCCTGTCTTTATAGCTGGCTGTGATGTTAACTTCACAATGACCCACAGCCTCAACCATTTTCCCACCAATGCTTGCACTGACATTAGGTTCTTCATCATCAAACAGCAGCGCCGGATGCGTAGCTTCTCCAAATACTTGTAATTCATTCTTTCCCGGATCAAAGGGACTTCCAACTCCAAACATAATAATTAAAGCATCAATTGTACTGATTTTGGGCTGCACAGAATTCTGTTTCGGCATAATACAGCATTTATACACATCCAACAACTCAATTATTTGTGTAGACACAAGTCTTCTCCTTTGTTGGACCTTGAAACGCACTCTTGCCGCTTGATTAATCCCTTTCAACAGAGAATCACATCGTTTCCGCTTCACAGAGCCTTGAGTATCTTCTCCCGGATCAGGAGGTAACTCGTCATATGAATGTGTATTTGAACACACCGTTACTCCCCTCAAAAGCACACCTTGTTCGGCATTCGATAGTACCACAACAGTAACAGCTGATTTACCAACAAAATGTAATCGTTCAGCAGTGAAGATGCTACAATTCTGATCCAAAATCGACTCGACAACAGGCCTCAAGTTTTGATTTTGCATACCAACTTGCCATGGAGTAACACTTAACTGATTTGACGATGTATCCAGTGGAATAACAGCAGTAGCATCAAGTTTTCCAGTTGTAATCAAAGATTCTGCAGTCACCACTCCTTGTATACCATCTGAATCTTGTATACCAGCATATACATCGGTAAGATCATCATCTTGAGTTCGTTCTTGTTGAACATCAAGCATCATAGGCTGAAAAACAACCTCTTGCTTCAATTTCTGCTATGTCAACTTCTTTTCACCCCAAAAATCTTTCAACGCTTCATTTAAATGGTTCCTTTTCGCCTTACTCTTTGCTTTCTTTAACATTCCCTTGGTATGGAAACCGTATTCCCATTCCGAATGCATGTCATACTGTGCCTCAACATCATCAAGATACTCTAACTCTAGCAAAGAGTCTTCATAAGGATCATCTTGTTCAAACTCAGGTTCTTCTAGCTTGTGTTCATCAATTTCGGCCTTAACAGGGACGAGTTTATCTCCACTGGCAACAGATCCCCCTCTCCCTTTATGCTCAACACAGAACTTCCGTTGTCTAACGCTATCCGCTGGTTCCGGAAACTCATTTGCATCAAGAACATCAGCACTATCACGACTGATGTTTGGATTAGCTAAACATTGCCGACTCATAAAACGCTGCACCATTTCCTTCCATTCCCGTATCGTTTCCTGCTCATATTCTTGTTTTTGGCGAATCATAAATCGCTGCACCATTTCCTTCCATTCCTGTATCGTTTTCTGCTCATAGTCTTCACGTTCTTGCCTTAATTTCATCAACTGCTCAGTCAACTCCTCCATATTGACAATGAACAACAACTTCAATCTTGAACCAGCTCAGTTCGCAGAATACAAGTTCGAAAATCGCAGAAATGTGAAACTTGTTTCGCAATTCTTCAACAATCGATTACTTTATGAAATTGTACTCCGTCGTTCGCACAACAATCCGCTGCTATCAATTCCACAATCGTCACGGATTACAACCCTAATATGCAGATTTTCGCACACCGAGTGTTCGACAAACCCTAACTTCGAACAATTTCTGACAATGATGTTTTCTTGAATAATCCAGACTAAGAATCTGAAATAAGCTCGATCTTTGTCTGTAATGGTGATTTAAACACACGTTTCACAACAATCTTCAAGAACAAAATCAGATTTCAACACTTCGGTGCTCAATTCGTTGTCAGACTTTTCGCCTAAGCAAATCTCGACTCAATAACCTATAATTCTTAAGAATCAAAAGCAGATTCTGATGAATCCTCACCACTTCTATGGTTACCAACACAATTTCCACACAATCCAGCCACAAAAGCAGATTTGGATCGAATATGATCTAGTAGTTCAGAAAGCAGTTACCTCTACTTCAATTTCCGAATTGTAGAATCTGATTAAACCTCAATTCAGTTTCTGATCTTTTGATGATGATCAAGTGCAATGTGGATCAATTAGCTCAATTTTAACTTCTTCTTCAACCGATCAGATGAATGATTGATCAAGAACAATTAAGCTCAACTTCAACTAATGCTTTGCTCAGCACTCAACTAGCAGCTGAAGCTTGATCAATCCTATTGAATGAAATCAACAAATTCTGATCAAATAAACTTTCTTCAATGTAACTCAATCAATTATGTCCCAACCAAAACAATTCCCAGGAAATGCTGATCACAATTGCAGTAACCGCCACTTTTCAATTCAAAATGCAGAATTGAATTCCTCAATGCAAAAAACTGAACTAAATTAGTACCACAACTATTTTTATTGATTAATTGCAATACAATTAATCAGATTTTGTATTTTTTTCGGATATGAGCTTGATTCGGAAGCCAAATCAAGGCTTTGATACCAATTGTTAAGGTTTCAAAGATCGCTCATGAGCCTTAACCTTGGTTGGGATGGAGAGAGTATGAGATGAGAAAAGAATATAGAGTTTAGATGAGAAAGAAGGGGAAGGAGATGAGAAGTAAAGAGAACTATCAAAAGATATCAATTCATTCATCAAAGTTATGAGATTACAAGCTAGAACATCCTATTTATACTACTTACATGATATGAGCTAATACATTGAATCTAGCCACACAATGACTAACCAACTCTTAAGTGAGCTGCCACAATTGACTCAACTAACTAACGGCCTTGACCCCAACAACCTAACAATCAAGACTCCACTTATTACATGACTCAATCCAAGCTATACTACTACTTACAATAACAACTAACCAATACAACTCAAACAACAAGCAGCCCCCAGCAGCAGCAACTAACAGCAGCAGGATACTAGCAGCGACTACGGCAGCAACCCCCCCCCCCCCCCCCCCCAAAAAAGACCTCATTGAGCTCGGATCATAACACAATTGCGATGAAATGTTGCAAAGGTGGGTGCCGTGGTAGCAGCTTGCATTGGTCGCGCTAGAATTTTCAGGAAACAAGTCGTATTGAAGTCTTACTTTTGCAAAAGTATGAATGCATAGCCACGCAATATTCCATTTTTAATACCTTTTTGACAAACTTTTACATGTAAATACCTATATACAAATGTTGTGGTAAATAAAAACACAGTATAAAAATTATAGAAGCCATTGCGAAAATACCATAATGTAGTGACAAGGCCAAAATACATTAGAAACGGCTTTTACGTTGTATAAGCATATGCATCACAAAACATTTACCACCTTTGGTAGAACCGCTAAAATAAACGCACACCAAGTCCACATGAGAAATTAGTTTTTTTTATGTTGAAAAGAAGCCTGAAAGTAGCCCGCCAAAAAAGCAGCAATGCCTTCTGTTTTGGATTGATCCAATCCCAACTGGAAGAGTGACCAAAGTCCAAATGTACTCACATCTATACAGCCACTTTGCCTCGATCAAACTCCTATGCGGCTGCTTTGCCTATCTGGGTGCATCTATTGGAACAAAATTTAAAATTACACTACTTTGTCTCAATTAATGAATGCGTAAATGCCAATAAATTGTTCATCCCACTAACTCAACAAAAGATATTTCAAGAGGTGCCTCTAGTGCAGATAATAAAATGAAAACTCGATGCCTTTCTGATACTCTTTGTTCGTCTGAATTTGTGCTTCTTTTGCACCTGATGAAACGAATTAAAAATGATCTGAACACAGTCCTACATAGAAAAGAGATATTATAAACAAATGATTCATGATTGTATATCATTGGAAATGGATAGGAATCTTTTACGGATGATGTATCTTCATTGCTTAATGCATGATTTTTACGTTATTCGAGGTAAATTGAAGGGTAAAGTCTCTCCTGCCACAAAGGAGTATCATTTCAGCATTGAGTTGTTTTATACATTAGTTAATGCACAGCTTAACAAGCTTAACAATTGCTTTAATAAGGTGAGCATTGAGTTGATTATGGGTGTTTGTCAGAATTTTGTTGACTCCTTCCCTAATTTAATAAAGAAATTGAAGAGATTGGCACAACTTTACCCTGATGATTTCTCATATTTTGATATTTAAGACCTCAGTTAGCTGAATAAGATGACAAGCTCTCCAAATTGAAGGGAATTGTTGATCCTTTTAAAGAGATGGTTGAAATTTAAAACAACAAAAAAGCATGACTTATTCACTTGTTTATTTTCTTTTGAAATTGGTTTTGATTCTACCGGTCGCCACAACAACTATGGAGAAATTGTTTTCTATATGAAGTTTATTAAGTCATATTCGCATAATCAAATGGGTGATCAATTTGTAAGTGATTGTTCACTCGTCTAGAGTAATGTTATTATGCATTGTTTTTAATGTATTAAGGCTCATAAAGAATAATAGGATAAAATAGCTGGTTTTTCAAACGAGTGCCCAAAGGGCACTCTTTAACCTAATTAGATTCTCCAACAAACCCCAATATCCTAGGAGTTTGGTTAAATATTTAGTATCCTAAATAACTATTAGATAAAAATAAAGTGAAAGAGTTGAAAAATCTATCCAAATATTTAACTCAATATGTAACAAAATTCCCAGGATAGTGGGGTTGTTGGATGATCTAATTAGGCTTACAGAGTGACCTTTGGACACCCGTCAGAAAAATTGTATATATATATATAACATTTTTTTAATTTTTATGTTTTATCATATATATTGACCGCACATAACCATATTCTTGGATCTGCCACTAATCATCCTCCGTACTTTGCCTCTCTGCATTAGTCCTCAACCTTCGATCACCATTTTCTATCTGCAGTTATGTCCTAACATAGTTCATCAATGTGCCATTGTTTCATACAAAGGTCAAATTCTTCACTCTCCATTTTAGAATTAATAATTGAGTTTTGCACTTGACCGAAAGAAATAGGATTGAAAAGATCTGGAGGGAGCTAAAAATTGGTTGTTCACTAGACCACTAGATTTGGAAAATTAGCACCTCATGTTGCTTGATACAACTTTGGCGCACCTCCTTAAGGTAAAATAGTCGCTAACACAATGTATAAGAGAAGCACCTTCTCCATTAACAAAGGATTAGTAACTGATGAATTTTGAGGGATCAAATCACGATAAAAAAGTCGTAGTCATTGCCTGCATAAAATGATCACAACTCCAGAAGTACAGTATTATGACAGAGTATTTCAATTAATTGAATCATCATTGAGAGGACTGTTTGACCTGTGCAGCAAGTCATACAATAAGAGGGTTGAGATTCTTGAAGTTATGGCAATATCTAGATTTTGTGCAGTGATGTTAGATCTTAAATGTGATGCCATGATTCTTCAGATGTTTCAACATTTCTTCATATTGATAAGGTATTTCATCAGGACATTGTGTATTCCCTGATAAAGATTATCATTACATTGAGATTTAGATGAAAGAATGATATATCACCAAAGCTAGTATTATGCATCCTGAAAGTTATAGAAAAGGGAAATATTTAAGTCTTGCTTGTTACTCGAAAGCTTGCCAAGAGCGGGGAATTGAAGACTGCAAAAGACACAAACATGCCTCTTCATGAAAATTTCCTTGAAACATTACAGTAAAATTGTGAGCCCATGACCCCTGAAGAGCCCCAAATTAGTTAAGAGGGACGCATCATCAAACCACCACCAGAAAAGGATGACTGCATTATGATACATCCAATAGAACAAGAAGCCACCTTAGATAACGTCAAGCACATTGATTTCAATACTCTTCCAGGGTTTGATAGTTTTCACTCATCCATGAGCATGATGTTATGTCGGTTGGAGAAGAGTGAAAATGACAAATTCACTATATCGCACCTCGTGTTGAAGATACTCTTCTAGTATTCTATTTCTACAACAATACAAAGCTTGAGGTCGAGCTTTTTACGACCAAGGGAGAATAATGGGGATAGATTTATGAGCTTTGATGATAAATTGAATTATTATAGATTCTATATTTAGCATATATATTATTAATTAGAATTGTATTCGAATCAGGTTCTATAATTTGACATTTATCGTACTTTTAGGTTAGTTTATTATTATCGAATTAGCAGATTGTTGTTATCAATTAGGATTTATTATCCTATTATGACGCTAGTTTTATCTCTATAAACATTAATGTAACAAGAAAGGAAATCATTTGAATAAATTTAGTTATTTCCTTATTTTAAAGCACATGTAACTTAAAAGTTAAGTACACGGATACTTCATTGGTAAAACACAAGATTGTTCAATTTTTCCTCTGAGGCATAAAGACACTTAGGAACCATTCGATCGGGCAAAAGGATGGTCAATCTCTATCTGTGAGAAACCGAACTTCTAAATTTGCAAGTTATTTCCTTCTTAAAGTCTTTGAGTTTCTAGAATTACTTTTTTTTTTTTTTTTGTAACTCACCTCAGGTATCATTTATTTGCACTGATAATAATGTTTATTATATTTCTTAAAACTTAAAATAAATTATGAGACTTAATAAATTATGAGACTTTTGGCCTACCTAGTTATTATGCTCATCTTTTATTAAGTTCATATAACTTTTGGCTCCTTGTAACTCCATTTTAGCATCTAATTATTAGTCATATTAGGATAGTTTGTATTACTTCTTGTGATCCTTGATTTGGATGAGTTAATTCATAACACCCTCATTGGTGCCCTTATTTTCATAACATATGCAACCTTTAGCTTGCCCCCTTTAGGGTACTTAGCTTTTCACCAACCTTTCCCCTCTTCCATAAATAGCACCCTCCTAGCCAAGCTCTCATCATCAAATTCATATTTTACAAGTACGAGTGAGGGTTTAGGGAGAGAAGAACCAAGTCTAGGAAAGCTATAAGTTGGGCTTGGGATTTCAAGGGAGTTTATATTTCTTCATAGAAGTGACCTAACTATTAACTCTTCCGCCCTTTGGCTATAACTTCTAAGTGACTTTGATATATTTATTTGTAACAAAATCCCATGGTTTTCTTTGAATTCTTTAAAAGATTTCCTTTTTACATATCCTATGTTTACTTCTTTATGTGTTCAAAACTAAAATGAAATCAAGCATGATTTTCTTAGTTTGAGGAATATGGAATTTAACATTGATTATGATTGTATTTTCATACTCTATGATGCTCCAAAAAATATGGTTGGATTTATGTTTTATGACATGCAATTACGTTATGTACTTGTAATTTGGACATATTGTGCTTTGTTTTGCGGGTTGTGCCCTACGATGACTTGGAAAGACATCTTTGAGCCCTCGATGGGGATAGGGGATTATACCATCTCTATTAGCAGTGCACTGTTTGAAACGTTCCTCTGAGCCTAAAGTTGGTCGAGGACCCATTTATGGTAGCCAATTCCAAGCCCAGTTGTAGGGATTATACGCAACCACAACGTAGAGCCTTATGGCCTAAAAGTTCAGTTGTTTTTCGTAAGTCTTTCTGAGTGATTTTTAGTATTATGCTTCATATGCTTTAGAAACGGGACTTATCACTTTCTAATAATGCTTGATCCTTATTTTTGTTAGCAGATTTGTCACTTGCTGAATTTTATACTCACCTTGTTGTTTTTCATTCTCAGACGAGGCGAGGTGTGTCCTATGTGGGATCAAGGATCTTAGCCACCATGCCATTGTAAGTTGTGCCAATCATAGGAGACTTACTATACTTTGTGGCTTGAATAAGTTCTTTATTTAAGACTTCCTTATAGTTAAGAGTCTAAATTTTGGCATTAAGCGTTTGGATTATAGTACTTTCCTCCCCTTAGATTGTATTCTTCTATTTCCTTCCTTGGGATTATAAGGTCTATTTATGGAAATTTTCTTTATTTTAGTTTATGGTATTTGAGAAATTTGTGGTCGAATTCACATATCATAGACCCCTATATATGTTTGGCGTCGACGCGTGAGAAAATGGTATCAGAGCATGGTTCTGGCTTAGTGGGGTTCTAGGTACTAACCTTTGGTCCTTTTGAAATTTGCAATACTATCTCCTTTCCTTACTAAAGTTGAGCTTATTGTGTTTTCATGGGGTAGAATGCCAAAATACCTATCACTGACCATTCAAATGATTAATGTGAGGTACCTATCATACGGCATGCTCATTGCCTCTTTGATTGATGTCCTATACAAGCCTCTATGTATCCCTGACTGGCTCAGAATTTGTTACATTACGGCTTCACTCGATACCGTTATCAAATGCACATAGGACAAGGAGATTCTTTGTTTGAAACGCCAATCCCATAACAACCAAAAAAAAAAGATGCATCTATGTCAACTATCAAAAGGGATTCATCCATAAAGTTCTCATGCTTGCCCTCCCCCCAACTAATAGTATTGCTGTGGAAGGAAAGAGGCTAAAATGAGTCATCACCTCTAATGTATAGTCTCAACTAGGTTTGTAGTCATCCAAAAGCAATTTTTAAGTCATGTCGTGTTTAATAGCTTGAAGAAATGTTGGAATTGTTATAGCAGGAACTAGCAACCTATTAGCTTTAACTTGGCGTCATAGCAATGTAATTAGAGGAAAAACTCTGGAGGAAACCTTGGTGATATTTCTGCTAGATTATGAGCAGAAAATACAAAAGTCGAGCTACTTATTGGTCTTATCATTCTTGACATAAAAACTTCGATGTAACTTCTAAGATGAATTGACCATCATTTAGTCTCAAATTGCATTAACTTCAAGGTGTGCTCTTTGATAGGACTTATTGTGGTGTGCAACTAGTGAGATCCCGCCATAACCAAAAAAAAAAAGGGTACTCTATCGTCTTGTCATTTTCCAATTTTGCTTTGGGGATTTGTTTCTTTTCTTTAGGTAAAAGCTATCAGTTAACATAAGCCCATGTTTTAGGGACACACAATGAATATATGCAATGTGTATGATGTTAGCTTCCAATCCAAGAATTGAAAGCTAACCTTGTAGAAGAGAGAGTTAAGATAAGAAGAGAAGTGAAGGGGATGAGAAATAGAGAAGAAGATGAGAAATAGAGAGAGAATTTCCAAAGGAAAATTTGAATTGTATTGATTGAATGATGAATTTACATGATTTGAGCTTATTTAGATCCAGTACATTGAACCAAGACCCAAAGCTAAAACCGACTTTAACCAAATCTGGCGCCAAGAACTTAAACCAGCCGCCACATTTGACTTGATTTGACCCCCTAACCGACTTTGGCGCCCTAATGGCCTGCCAACTAACATTTGAATACAACACCAAAGCAACTCAAAAACAACACACGCAATACAAGACCAATTACAACCAAGAATTAAAAGAATCATAACATTCCCTTCCCCTTGAGAAGCTCCTTGTCCTCAAGGAGAAAAGCATGGAAATTGACTCTTCAAGAATGTAAGGTTCTCCCATGTAACAAAGCTCTTGTCCAAATTACGCCATTGCACCAAAACCTCTTGCAAAGCTCCATCTGCAACCTTCATCATCCTTTGCCCCTTGACAACAGCAAGCTGCAACAGCAATGCTCCATTTGCTCCAACTTCTGGTGGTTCCCGTGAGATTTTAAGTCCATTCTTCACCTGCTTTTTAAGTAATGATACATGGAACACCAGGTGAATGTATGAATGAGGAGGTAAGTCAAGTTTGTATGCAACTTTGCCAATCTTTTCCAAAATCTTGTATGGACCAAAGAAACGAGCACTTAGCTTGACATTCTTCCTAACAGCCAAAGAAGACTGTCTATAAGGTTGTAATTTGAGGTAGACCATGTCTCCAACTTCGTAATTTTTGTCTACCCTCTTTTTATCAGCATAGAATTTCATTCTTGCTTGTGCTTGGAGGAGATTATCCTTGAGGATTTGCATCATTTGCTTCCTCTGCTGTATAAAATCAGTTGCTGCAGATTCAGATGGAATAGGTTGCTGCAGCATAAATGGGTTAGGAGGAGCATATCCATATAGAGCTTGGAAAGGAGTAGTGCCAATAAATGCATGAACATGAGTGTTGAACCAATATTCAGCTAAAGAAAGCCATCGGTTCCACTCTCTGGGCTGTGAGAAAACCATGCTCCAAAGGTACTGCTCAATACATTGATTAACACGCTCGGTTTTTCCATCTGTTTGGGGATGATAAGATGAACTAAGTGCCAATGTAGTACCCAGCAGCTTGAACAATTCCCTCCAGAAATTGCTTGTAAAAATCTTGTCCCGATCAGATACAATGGATTGAGGCAATCCATGTAACTTATATATATTGCCAAGGAAGATTTTTGCCAATCTCTCTGCGGTAACAGGCCTTATGAGTGAAATGAAGTGGCTATACTTGGTGAAACGATCCACTACAACCCATATGACCTCCCTGCTGTCAGACTTGGGCAAACCCTCAATGAAATCCATGCCAATATTGATCCAAGCTCCATCGGGAATGGGAAGAGGTTGAAGAAGTCCCTTGTATATATGATCTCCCAACTTGGTTTGTTGACAGATTTCACATGCTCTAACATACTCATTCACTGTCTTCTTCATGCTTGGCCAGCTGAAATAAGCTTTAACTCTTTGATAAGTGCCCTCTACACCAGCGTGTCCTCCCCAAGCTGAATCATGTGAGGCCCTGACAATTTGATCCCTCAAATCTGTCGAAGTACCAATGTAAAGCTTATTCTGCAATCTAATAATGCCTTTCTGCACTGATAAATCAGCAACACTGTCATCCTTTTCTGTATTTTTCACCAGGCTTGCAATCACACACTCTTGAGCAAATGAATCACCCTCATAGAACTTATAAACTTCATCCATCCATGATGGTAAAACAATGGACATAGCACAGCACAAGCCTTGTTCAGCATCTTCAAATCTCCTTGATAAAGCGTCTGCAGCTGCATTTTCTTTACCTCTTCGGTATTCAATAGCATAATCAAGGCCTAGCATTTTTATTAATCCCTTCTTTTGAATTCTAGTCACAATCTTTTGCTCTAGGAGGTGCTTGAGGCTTTAAAGATCAGTTCGAATAATGAATCTATGACCATCCAAGTAATGCCTCCATTTCTCGACTGCTAGAAGAATAGCCAAGTATTCCTTCTCATATGTGGACATAGCTTGATGCTTGGGACTAAGAGCTTGACTCAAATAAGCAATAGGCCTCCCTTGTTGAGAAAGAACAGCTCCAATTCCAGACCCGCTTGCATCTGTCTCCAGAATAAAGATTTCAGCAAAATTAGGCATGGCTAAGACCGGGGCTGCACACATGGCTGTCTTGAGAGCTTCAAAGGCTGCTTGAGCCTTTTCAAACCACTTAAAAGCATCTTTTTTAAGGAGTTCAGTCAAAGGCTTTGCAATAGATCCATAACCTTTAATGAACTTCCTATAATAACCGGTCAATCCCAAGAATCCCCTTAATTGCTTCAAAGTTATTGGAATTGGCCTATCTTGCATTGCTTGAACCTTGGTAGGATCGGTGGAGGCTCCTTCATGAGAGATTATATGGCCCAAATACTCAAGCTTGGTCTGAGCAAACGAACATTTAGACAATTTGGCAAAGAATCTGTGCTGCTGCATCACCACAAATACCTCTCGAAGGTGTATGAGATGATCCTCATAAGAAGAACTATATATCAATATGTCATCGAAGAAGACCAGCACTAATCTTCTCAAAAAAGGCTTAAAGATGTCTTTCATAGCAGCTTGAAAGGTGGCCGGAGCATTTGTTAGGCCAAATGGCATAACAACAAACTTGAAATGCCCATGGTGAGTCTGAAAAGCAGCCTTATATATATCCGGCTCAAGAACTCTGATTTGATGATATCCCTCTCTCAAATCAAGCTTAGAGAAGAAATGTGCTCCATATAACTCATCAAGCAAATCATCTATCACAGGAATAGGGAACTTATCTTTCACTGTCAAGGAATTCAATTGGCGATAATCGATGCACATCCTAGCTGTCCCATCCTTCTTCTTCACAAGAATCACAGGTGAGGCAAAGGGACTGTGGCTTGGTGTAATGAAGCTCATTTGAAGCAATTCATCAACTTGCTTCTCAATTTCTGACTTTTGAGCATGAGCATACCGGTATGGTCTGATCTTCACTGGATCATAATTTGCTCGAAATGGTATGGCATGATCTACACTCCTTTGAGGAGGAAGGCTCTTTGGCTGCTAAAAAACGTCTTCGAACTCTGGAATCAAGGCGTGAACCTCAGGCTGAATTACTGGCTGAAGTTCAGCAGGTGAGATAACAAACAATTGCCCAAGCCATTGGATTGCATTCTTCTTGAATCCACCTTGTAAACGCTTGCCATTGATCAACCGAAGCTGTGCTTGATCAGAAATACCTTGCACTGAGACCTTGGTGCCATGTACTTCAAATGCTACTGTCATTTTATCAAAGTCAAACACCACCGGATTGAATGATCTCATCCAATCTACCCCGAGCACCATATCACAACCTCCCAAGGGAAGAACTCTGAAATCAAAAGTGAATTGATGATCTTGCATAGACCATTGGAATGCTTGGCACTTATTTTGAGTAGTAATGGAGTTGCCATCAGCCACCATCACAGCCAAAGGATGGGTCTTAGTCACCTCATGTCTCACTTTCTTTACCAATTTGGGATCAACAAAGCTATGAGTGCTTCCACTATCAATAAGAATGGTGATGGAAGTCTTACCAGCCTTTCCCTTGATGCGAATGATATTGTGAGCTCCATTCCCGGTCAAGGCTTTCATAGAAATCTCGATTTCATCCTCCATCAACTCATCTTGTGAAGAATGCTCAAAACTGTCATCCTCAGCTTCTGAATTCTCACTGTCTGAATTAATTTCTACCCGTGATCCTCTTGCAGACATCAAGAATTTGGAGTTGCATCTATGTCTGGGCTGGTAAGGCTGGTTGCATCCATAACATAATCTCACTGACCTCTTGTCAACAGCACGACCAGATTTGGAGCTTGATGCATCCCCGTGATGAGATCTGAAGTTACTGCCTTTAAGTTTACTCTTATCACTTGAAGTTACAATCGTGGCTTCAATCAACTTAGCCTTGTTATAAGCATTAGACAAAGTCTTAGGACCAATGGCCTTCACCATGTTCTTGATCCTAGGCTTCAAACCACTAATGAAACTAGAGACATAATATGCCTCCGAAGCTTGTGGAGTGATGGATATCATGTTAGCTCATAGGTTCTCAAACCTGATCATGTATTCTTTCACGGTAGTCGTTTGATACACCTTATTAAAACTGTCAACTACATCACTTGTCTCCTCTTCTCCATAAGGTTCACACAATTCTTCTACGAATTGGCCCCAAGAAAGATTAGGTTTACTTTTCAACACACTATAAAACCACACCTTATGATTTCCATGTAAGTGCACTGCTGCCAGCTCCACTTTTTCAGCTTCACTTATGTTATAGTAATGGAAATACCGATCACACCTTCTCAACCATGACTCAGGCTGCTTGCCGTCAAAAGGCTCGATTTGAACCCTTGGCTGCCTGTGAGAACTGCTCCTGCCACCAGATGTAGTATCAATACTCACTGATCGTTGCTGTTGATGCTGATCAGGTGGCCTATCTTGATGTTCGAAGTCATCAATTGAATTTCTGTGGTGAACAACAGAATCAGGAGGTCTTGAATTCAGACTGGAATTCTGGCCATACAATCGAGAATGAGCTTGTTCTGTGGTTCGATCATGATTCTTTGCAGCAAGCTCAACCTCTGGAGGTCGATCATCCACTGATCTGATTTGAATTGAAGGTCCAACCTCTGGTTGAATCATAGGAGATTTATCTCGATTCCTTTCTAAACTTTCAGTTATGCTATTGCTCACTTGCGGTTGAACCACTTCAGCAGGGGGAATAATCTGACTAGCAGGCTTAAGAATCGCATTAACTGATGATTCTCCTTGCTTCCTAATCTGATCTTGCAAATTCATATGCTTTACCTCAATTTGCTGCAAACGATCTTCCTTTCTCAGGTCACCTTCCAGCTGTAACTGCTGCATTTTTAAGAGCAATCGATCTTCAAATTGTTCAAACTTTTGGTCAAGCTTTTGTGAATTGTTAAGGCGATCATATATGTCCTGAAGATGATCAGTAGTAAGATACTGAGGTCCGGTTGTAGCATTTGCACCAGCAACAGCAGCGTAAGACACATCAGGAATAACAACTGCAGCTGCATTGGCTCCACCAGCTCCCGATCGAGTCCTCACTCCATCAGCCATATTTTGTTTGTTTTTCTTTTGTTTTGCCAGCTCCAATCAATCAATTGATTGCTTGAACCAGCTCTGATACCAATTGTTAGCTTCCAATCCGAGAATTGAAAGCTAACCTTGTAAAAGAGAGAGTTAAGATGAGAAGAGAAGTGAAGGGGATGAGAAATAGAGAAGGAGATGAGAAATAGAGAGAGAATTTCCAAAGGAAAATCTGAATTGTATTGATTGAATGATGAATTTACATGATTTGAGCTTATTTATACTAGATCCAGTACATTGAACCAAGACCCAAAGCTAAAACCGACTTTAACCAAATCTGGTGCCAAGAACTTAAACCAGCCGCCACAGTTGACTTGATTTGACCCCCTAACCGACTTTGGCGCCCTAATGGCCTACCAACTAACATTTGAATACAACACCAAAGCAACTCAAAAACAACACACGCAATACAAGACCAATTACAACCAAGAATTAAAGGAATCATAACATATGATCTGCTCTGTTTAGCTATGGATAGAATTTCCTCTTTGTACGATAATAGTTATTTGCCACATGTATTAATTACTTAAATAGGGTTATTTCTATTTTGGAGAATAGTTGATCTCTTGTTGGAACAATGGCGTCGATGACATGCCCAATGCACTATTTTGGACTATAATTTGGGTTTAGGCTAATTTAATTCCTTTTCATTTTCATGGCTAGTGCCCCTTGTTTTATGCTTGCCGATCCTACTGAACAAATTATGGCCTCGGTAAATTTTTCTACGAAATCTTGACTACTAGAGATTGAATATGTGGTAATTTTGGAGTAACAAAGATTCAAAGATAACTGTAGATTTCATAAATCAAATTGTTGCTAAAGGTTGCTTGCGAGCCATTAGATGAGCAACTTATATCTGTCAGTATCCAAATACTTTGGTGAGTAATATCCAGAGTCTAGGTAGTGTGATTGATATTAGAGTTGCGCAGTGCAAGCGTGGTGCATGGAGGAGTGTTTAGACTGGCATTGTTGATCTAAAGTTCATGACCTCCTTAATGTTGGGTCAAAGAGTTTTGATGCTTTGTGGAGATTCAGCAAAGACATTGCTAAGTGAGATTTGGTCAACAATAAGCAAAAAGGACAATAGTGTGTATATTACCTACTATTGACTACAACAACAACAACCGACCCAGTGCCTCGAGGGCTCTCGCATAAGCAGAGTTTGGAGAGGAAGGGATGTACGCAGCCTTACCCCTTCAGGGTGCTACCCTAAAGGGAGGCTGTTTCCGAGGACCCCCAACTTGAGAAGCACAAAAGCATGACAGCCTACAAACATAAAGTATAAAGCATCAGGGCATAAGAGTATAAGAGTATAAAAACAACAGCCCAGAGCAAGACTAAGCAAGAAGCAGCAATAGGTAATTAGCAAAGCAATAAGCAATAAAATAGCTCCCACACATATAAAGTAAAACAGGCAGACATATCAAGTAAAACAGCTCCCAAACATACTATTGACTGTGATAGGATATTATGTCTTCCTTATTTTAGAAATTATAAGATGGGCCTAATTTGGAGCAAAACTTAATGGTTTTCACATAACATATCATCAATGAAAGACTTAGAAATGTGTTCCACATGTCTAGATTGCAAAGGTGTGATCCGGGTCCAAACATGTGATATACTATTAACCCCTTAAGGGTGATTTCAACTATGACGATCATTTGATAAGACGGTAAGTTGTGAGAGCTTGAATAATAACTTTAGATAATGTTCCTCAAACACTTACAGCGGAACTTGGGAAATTTAGGAGCTTAAGAGAGAATAAACTCAAATGTCAAACATTATTTGATAATTAAGAGGATGAAATTCGTTTTTACATATCATATGTTTACTCCCTTATGTGTTCAAAACTAAAATGGAATCAAGCATGATTTTCTAAGTTTGAGGAATGTGGAATTTAACATTGATTATGATTATATTTTCGTACTTTATGATACTTCAAAAAACATGGTCGGATTTATTTTTTATGATATGCAACTGCGTTATGTAATTGTAATTCAGACATATTGTGCTTTGTTTTGCGAATTGTGCCCTTAGATGACGGTGAAAGACATCTTTGAGCCCTCGATGGGGGATTATACCATCTCTGTTAGCAGTGCATTGTTTGAAACGTTCCTTTGAACCCAAAGTTGGTTGGGGACCCATTTATGGTAGCCTGGTTGCAGGGATTATATGCAGCCACAACCTAGGGCCATATGGCCTAAAAGTTCAGTTGTTTTTCTTAAGTCTTTGTGAGTGATTTTTAATATTCTACTTCATATGCTTTTGAAATGGGCCTTATCGCTTTCTAAGAGTGCTCGATCCTTATTTTTGTTAGCAGATTTGTCACTTGCTGAGTTTTATATTCACCTTGTTGTTTATCATTCTCATACAAGGCGCGGTGAGTCTTATGTGGGATCAAGGATCTCGGCCACCGTCCCATTGGAAGTTGCGACAATCATAGGAGACTTCACATACTTTATGGCTTCAATAAGTTCTTTATTTAAGACTATCTTATAGTTGTTAAGAGTCTAAATTTTTGGCATTAAGCATTTGGATGTATAGTACTTTCCTCCCCTTAGATTGTATCATTCCATTTCCTTCCTTGGGATTATAAGGTCTATTTATGGAAATTTTCTTTATTTTAGTTTATGGTATCTGAGAAATTTGTGGTCGAATTCACATGTCATAGACACCTATGTTTGTTTGGTGTTGGGGTGTGACACTATTAGAAATAAAGTCATTCACGGTTACTAAACATACCCTACAACAGCAACAACCCAGTGCCTTAAAGAGGCTCCCGCAAAGGCAGGGTCTGGGGAGGGCAAGATGTACGCAACTTTACCCCTACAGAGTGCTACCCTTTGGAAACGTTATTTCTAACTCTAACAAAAAAGAACTAAACATACACTACAACAACAACAACAAGAAGCCCAATGCCACACGAGCTCCCGCAAAGGGAAGCTATTTGAACTATTAGTGAGTCACTCATCAATCTATTATCAAGTTAATACCTCGCATTTAACAAGCTCTCAATGACTCCTAAAAGAGTCGTTCACAATTTTTTAAACAACTCCAACCATAAACTTGGTTGGTTAAGTTTATCGAGCCTGTTTAAACTCAGCCTCTTTACCTATAGATCCCCCAAAACAAACACGGAAAAGCTTAACTTTAGCTGCAAGTGGATCATCAATGTTTACAGTAAGATTTGTCACACACCAGCATACAATGATAATGGTTCTATCTCCAGGTTGTAGTTTATAGAGCATATAATCAGCAGAACTTACCCCTTTCGAGGATAGAGTGACATAAAGGATTTATGTAGTTGACCATAATTCGACAGTACTTTAGTAACAGCCTCCATAGCCACGTGTATTCCATTTATATTTACTAAAGCATGTTCATAAATATATTTACATATTAAAAACTATCAAAAGAGTATAAAAATTAGTAACTACAAGATTTTCATTCAAAATCTACAAATATAAGCCTTAAAATCCACTAATGTTCCTTCAAAATCCCAATGTGATTGCCACAACACATCAATTAAGATCCACAAATAACTTTGTTTTTGTAACATAACACCCGAATCACATGGGAATACTTCAGATTCGGCACACATAATCATCATACAAGTACAGTGGTTCTACCTATCATATGTAGTCCTATGTTATCCAAACTCTGTATGAAAGTCAAAACACATTTACCAGTTCCAAGATCAAACTCACTATTTCCTAAGGTTTTCCTACGTTTTTTTATCTAACTTAAAGTATCCAAGTGTTGTACCAACCTTCAAGTTCCCTTACCCGATTCGGGCACTTTAAGGTACAATAGGCAATGGAAGTAACTACACTATAGTCTATGGAGAAACACAAACCTCCTTGCGAGGAGCCAGTTTAGGAGGATCCAAAATAACGATATCCCACAACTCATTCCAAGAAGCAGCGCACTTCATAAACTCAATAGCATCTCGCTTCATGAATGATATTTGTTCTGGATTTAGCCTGTTTAGTACCACGTTCTCCATGGCAAGTTCCAATGCTGGCAGCGACGAATCCACACCTGAAATTCATTACACCAAATCAGATTTAACTCCCCAATCCCACAGTAGACATATGTGTGGAGTTTGGCCAATTTATAACAGCTTGTTTGGCACATCGAATTGAAGCCTGAAATTGAGACTAAACCTAGAATTGGGGTCTAGAATGCTAATTTTGTTATCTAATTAACTGTTGGAATTGAAATTATAATTTCACTGGCCAATTGAAGGAATTACAATTCCATATTAGCTCTGTTGACTTGAACACAAAATGATCCAACTCAATTGACCCAAAAGCCAAGATAACTCGAAACAGAAACACCGAAGCTAACCTAATTTCAACTGAAACTCAAGATAACCAAATTGAAAAACTCGAACCCGAAGTGATCTAACCCAAACTAAATATCACCCGATCTAACTCAAAGTAGGAAATGACACACAACCGGATAGACCCAAAATTCAAGATCACTCAAACCTAAAATGACCCCACCTAACTCGGACCTAACTTACGTGCAACACAACTAAGCTGACCCAGAACCCAAGAAAACCCAACCCAATTGACTCGAAACTTATAGATGATTATTAAAAGTGACTTGATCTGACCTAACCCTAGGTGTCTAAGAACCTGGAGGGACGCAACTTGATTGACCCAAAACCAAAATGGAACTAGCCTAAGATCACGAAACCCAAACTCAAGCCTAGCTCATGCTAACTCTAATCCCAAATTGAACACTACTAGTTAAAGAAAAATCTGAGACGACCTGAGCATATGATATGATCCGAGCCAACTAGACCCAAATTGACCCGAAAAGCGACATAACTCAAACCCAAAATATTTTATTCGACCGAAGCCCAACCCTAATTGGCCAAAAACCCAAAGTGATCCAATTTGATTGACCCAAAATCTAAGATAGTAAATTATGGAATTACAATTGCAAGTTCCAATTCTTTTGATTATCCAAACTATGTGATTTCAGTTTCATTCTGTTTTCAAAAATTCATCAGAACGGGAATTGGAATTGTAACTCCATAGTTCAATTCTAATTCTATTTGCCAAACAGAGCCTAAGATAAGTGTGATATACGAAAATAAAGCCTAAAATTGGGGTCCAGAATTGGAATTTTGTTGTTTAACTATCTTGCTAGAATTGGAATTAAAATTCCACTACTCGATTCCATGGAATTGGATTTTAAGTGAAAATCACACATTTCAATTCCTTGGGATGGGAGAACAGAATTGCAATTTTATATTAACTCTATTAACCTGAAACCCAAAATGATCCAACTCAATTAATCCAAAACCAAGATAATTTGAAACCAAAACACCCGACCAACCCAAATTTGATCCGAAACTCAAATTGAATGACTCAAAACTGAATTAATATGACCCAACTTAAATCTAACTCGTTTTAACTCAGAGTTTATTCAAACCGATACAATGAGTATACCACATACATCATGGAATCAAATCACGGTTCATGTTCGTGTCGTGGGTGTTACCTTATGTGTTGCGGCTTGCCTATAGGATTCACATTACACTCACGCTTGATATCTACGAAGATAAGGCACATCTTAGAGATCAACTACAACATTCTGCAAATCATGTTATATCCTTTTTCTTAACACTAGATCATATTATATTTTGAGAATACTTAATCTTGTATTTATTTGTTTATATCCTAGGCACAGAAGATTTATATATAACTTTTTGGTCAAGAACATTTTGCATATTGAGAGAGAATATTTTTTATACTTCAGAGATCCCCTTGTAATCGTTCTTTGTTTTATTTAAACCACATAAGGCTTAGCAATGAGCAAGCTCAGTGCATTATCAAAGTTGACATTTATGGTGTATTTGGGTCCAGAAAGATGCAATGATTTTAGAGACAATGCATGATGTACCCATGAATCGTCTACAGGAAAAAGTCATCTTCCTGGTCTCACTTTCGACAAAAAGCTCACAGGCTTCACTAACATAACCCTGGTTAATTTTCAAAGAACCTCAATTGCATACATTCTTCATCTCCAATAATTTATACTTCATCAATAAGAAAACAAGTTATGGCTTTCGCATTAGGTTTTTTAAGAGATTATAAGTTGTTCTTAATCCTTATAGTTGCAAAAAAAGAATAATAATGTGATCATTAATATTTATCCCTCTGATAATTTCAACATGTAATACATTTATAAATATGCTTCATTCCAGGACTGCAACAAAGCAAAATACTACTCCAGTGCTTTTTCCCTTCTCAATAGTAGGGCAAAATAGGCTCTAAATCTGACATAGAGATTGAAAGGATAGCGCATATGGCATACCAGTGACACTGTGAGCACCACCGAGTGCTGAACTAAGAGCAAAACCACCGGTATAGCAGCAAATATCAAGGACTCTTTGGCCTTGCGAGATTGTTGAAATGAACTCACGATTTTCACGCTGATCTGCGTAAAATCCTGTCTTCTGACCGTCCAGCGAGACCACATAATGAACACTGTTTTCCTTGACCTGTCCACCCACCAAAAAGGTGATGTTACTGCTGTTGCAATTTTTGTTATTGCCAAAGTAAAGAATATCCATTCTCTAGATTTCTCTGGCAATAACAAAAATTATCCTAACATTAACAACACAAAAGGACAACCAAGACATTATCTCCTCCAATTTTATTCATTTGTTTGCAAGAATGTAAACCAACTCAGCTCGTTATAAAGTTCAGAACACTTAACCTATTTAGATAAATGAGCCGAGGTACGGAGGTCTAAACATGGGGGACTACAGGGCAATTATCCGTATTAGCCCACATAATACATATATATTGTATTTTATTCAATAAAACATTTTTAAAACCCAGGACGACATTGTTCCCTGTATTATAATGTCTCTGACACCAACTTCTGCAACACCACGAGTCCACGATTGCAACCATTGATCAATAGCAAACCACAATATGACTCCATTGCTTACACAAGAATGATTTGAAATAACTTGAGGGAGGAATATGATGAACTCTGCAACAAGGGATTTACCATACCCGGAGGCGTCTTCGAAGTTGACGAATCCAGTCCTCCTTTTAAAATTTCAACAGAAGGCCCCCATTTTTTTTATGACTAATCCCATATAATTTCAGTGATGAAATCCATTATCTGTCATGAGTTGAACTCAATTTACTTAAGTTGAGCTCAAACCTAGCTCAATGAGTATCCAGTGGAGCTGAACTACTCAGGGGCATTTAGGCTTAAGTTGAACTCATTTTACGGCTCAAGTTTAGCTTAATTAAGCACACGTCTGCTCACAATTTAGGTCTAGATTCGCTCATTTAGGCCTATTTTAAGCTCACAATTTGCAAGCCGACAACCAAAGCTTTGCTGGATCAAGCTTGGCTCACTCAGCTAAATGATTTAGATTGAGCTAGAAGGGAGCCGAGTCTTTCAAGCAGAAAAACAAGTCAACTCAACTCAAATCAGCCCCTAAGAACACGATTAATATTTACAGCATGGGGTATTGCATACCATACCATTATCCTGGTAATGGAAGTAGTCGGGCGCGGCTCCAAATTCGACAAGTCCAATCCCTCGTCTTTTAAAATATCAATGGAAGGCCTCCAATATATATGGCCAACTCCATCTATATTGGCAATGCAAGTTTCTATTTCTTGCCTGTATTTCTCAACCCAAGCAGCAGAAGAAGCTACAACGGCTACATCACCAAAGATATCAACGATTAGTCCAGACAACCTGAAGTAAACCAGTGAGGGCATTATTAGATGAACTATTACCGATTGTAAATTATACAAATGATACTCCGTGAAACAAAAACCAGGTTGCATCATAGAATAATCTCGGTCTGTGGCCGTGATTAGAGTGTTGCAAAAGCATGGTGGCACGGACATTATGTAATAGGCCACGCTGATCACATTGAGCTCTTTAAAGGAACTTAGCTACTTTTAAGCGTTATGTTTGCATAACTTTAAGGTCCTGTTTGAAGCGTGGAATTGGAGCTTAGAATTTAGGTTAAGACTAGGATTGATGCCCAGAATTCCAATTCTGTTGTTTAGTTCACCTGCTGGAATTAGAATTACAATTCCACTACTGTTATGATTCAAGATTAGCTTGAATCATAAACTAGGGTTTTAAGAGTTTAAATTGAGATAAGAGGTGAACTGAGATGAGAATTAGAAAAATTAGATGAGAAGATGATAGAATTAGTTGAGAGATAGATGAGATTAGAAGAGAATAGAGATGAGAAGTAGATAAGAGATAAGAGATGGAGAGAATCTAGAGAGAGTTTAGAGAGAGAAAGATCAATTCATTCTTCAACATAACCAAACTTACAAGAGAAGCTAACTTTTTTTGGTAATGAGGGATTGGGTTGCCCCAACTAACTCCGGCCCATGAGAAAACCCACAATCCCCATGAGTAGGTAAGTCATGAGTATATCCTCCGCGAGAATCGAACTCCTGACCCTTGGGCGATGACCACATGGGTAGAAGACGCCACCAACAGAGACGCCCTCATGATGGGCCAAGAGAAGCTAACTACTTATACTAGACTTCACTAAACAAGATACAATGCACCTAGACAAATGCCTTAACCGATGATAAACTTGCAAGCCACCAACATTGACTTATTCCTCACTAACTCTTGACCAAGACCAACTAACCAACTAACATATGCTAAGACAAATGATAAAATGGCTCATAGTAATGACAATTAATTCCTATTTGCATCCATTGCATTATTAATATCTCCTTATAGCTAGAATCACGACAATACTCCCCCTTTTTGAGATTCTTGTCCTCAAGAATCATAAAGAGAAGTATAGCTTGAAAAACTCTTATTGTAGCTGACATTGCAGCTTCTGGATGAGAAAGAGCTCATGTTCCTAATGAGATGGCAGCATTCCAATCTGAATTCCGTAACCATGTGCCTGCCTACCTCAATGTTGCATCCATATGTGAAAAATCATGTAGAAAATCTTGCAAATCTCCTCCCAATAGAGAGATTTCTTCATGAAACACCCAATGGTTTTAATCATGACTGTTGAGTTTCAGGTCGTATTCCTAGGGTTTAAACTTATTAACTTTAGTTCTTGAGAAAACGTCAATAACAACAAGCATTCACCACTTCAAATCTAGTTCAAGAAACCTGTAACTGTAGTTTAGCAAGATTCATCCAACACCGAACACATGCACAAAGAACACAGCGATAACAACGAGATTTTACGTGGTTCAGCCTTTAAAGAAGGACCTACTCCACGGCTCCCTATTTCTAGGGAAGTCTATCCACTATAAGTCGAGTTCAAATATTACAGACCAGACTTCAACGATATACAACTTTATACAAATCGATCCTTAAGGCTTCTAAGTCAGAAACCTAAAGAAGAACGAAAATAAAGAGTAAGGGAAGAGAAAGCTCACAACCGAAGCCTACAAGGCTTCATACATGCTCCAAACTACCAAGATTTGAACGATCAAGCCTTAACACCCACGGATATACTCAATCGCCTTCGATCGCCTCAAGATCGCCAGAGCAAATGGGAAAAAGGCGGTGGCTGAAGAGAAATCGGAGAGAAAATGAAGAGCGTACGGCAAACCCTAAAAAGGGTCAGTATATATAGGCAACCGAACTCCGATCCGTGGCAAGGCTCCAAGGTTCAATCTCGGCCGTTCGTACAAACCAGATCAACGGTCCATAAAAGCCCACAAGAAACACAAATAGTTGTCCCGGATGGCTGACGCGTGGCAGCCACTAATAACTGAATCAGGGAAGCTTCCTCGAGAAGCTTTGGGCAGCGGGTAGTGGCACGGGCAAGTAAATATCGCACACGGGCAGGGCCAGCAATGACATCTTACCTCTTTTGCTTATTTAAATGTTATTTTAACAGCTGGGTACAAAAATAACATTTACCAAAAATTTACAACTTATGCCACTTGACATTTACACCCTTTAATCTATAATATTTGAACATTTCTTGACTTAAATTTTCTTGACATAGTTAAGTCATATAGGGACCAATTTTACAACAATTCTCCACCTTGGTACCTATATGGGTTAACTACTGGACATTCCCTAGTAATAGGAGCAAAACACATTGGGTTCGTCATCCATGATCCCAATTACTTTGAACCAAGTTAATACATTTAAGTAACTTGTCCAAAGTCAAAATTTTTGTGCCCATATCCACTGGATTTTCAGCAGTACAGATTTTTCGCAGTTCAACAGTGTTCCTTTCAAGCATGTCGTTTACAAAATTCCTCTTGATAGCTAAGTGCTTAGTCCTATCATGAAACACGGGGTTTTTACACAATGCAAGGGCTGATTGACTGTCCGAAAACAGTACGGGAGGCCCGTTATCGAGGTTTATTTCTGACAGTAAGCCTCTCAGCCAGATAGCCTCTTTTATGGCTTCTGTGAGGGCCTCAAATTCAGCCTCAGTGGTTGACAGCGCAGTCACAGGCTGCAACTTAGACTTCCAACAAATGGCTCCACCATTTAAAGTGTAAATGTAAGCACTAGTGGACCTCCTTTTATCTACGTCTCCCCCAAAGTCAGAATCGGTGTAACCTATCAATCTAAGATAGGTTTTTGTCCGTCCAAAAGTAAGTCCCAGTTTATAGGTTTGTTTAATGTACCTTAACAACCACTTAACTCCATCCCAATGTTCCTTTCCGGGGTTACTCATAAACCTAGACAAAACACTTAAAGGGAAAGCTAAGTCTGGACGTGTACAAGTCATAGCATACATTAAGGAACCTATAACATTCGCATATGGGACTCTTTCCATTTGTTTCTTTTCTATCTCATTCGTGGGACACTGTTGAACTGTATACTTATACTGACTTGCTAAGGGCAATTTTACAGGTTTACATTCAGACATGTTGAATCTAACCAATACCTTTTCCAAATACCTTTGTTGAGATAAGTGCACTGTTTCAGCTGCTGGATCCCTGGTAATTTCCATACCAAGTATCTTCTGGGCCTTTCCTAGATCTTTCATATCGAACTCAGCACAAAGCGTTAGTTTCAAATCATTAATATGGTTCATGGATTTACTGGCCAGCAGCATATCATCCACATAAATCAGCAAATACAGTGCATCAACAGTATCAGCATGTTTATAATAAAAACAAGTGTCATGTATTGATCTACTAAAGCCCCTACTTCTTATAAATTGGTCAAAACGTTTGTACCATTGTCTAGGGGATTGTTTTAGGCCATATAAAGACCTCTTAAGTAGACAAACATGGTTTTCATGGTTTGGTTCAATAAAGCCCTCAGGTTGGGCCATAAAGATTTCCTCATCCAGCTCACCATGAAGGAAAGCTGTTGTAACATCCATTTGTTCCAGAAATAGGCTAAACTTAGCCGTTAGTGCCATAAGTATTCTTATAGTTGTGTGCTTTACAACGGGAGAAAAAATCTCATTATAGTCTACCCCTTCTTTTTGTGAAAAACCTTTTGCAACTAGTCTAGCCTTGAACCTTGGCTGTCCAAATGATGTATCGGGTTCTTTTACCTTATAAATCCACTTAGAACCTACCAACTTCCTATCCATTGGTTTAGGAACCAAAACCCAAGTTTTGTTCCTTTTGAGGCTCTCCATTTCCTCTGTCATGGCTTTGAGCCACTGTTCAGAGGCAGCCCCACTAATAGCCTGAGTATAAGTGAGAGGTTCTGATTCTACATACTCTAGGGCAGTATTTAGGGTAAATGCTATACAATCCGCACTGCCAAACCTAACTGGTGCCCTAATTTCTCTCCTCTCCCTATCTCTAGCTAGTTGGTAGTTTGATAGGTCTGTTTGTTCAATTGTTTCTTGAGGTTCAGTGCTCCCTTCAGCACTGTCGGTCACCTCTTCCTCAGGATTTAAGGTCTGGTTTTCCTGGTATATAGGCTCTGGTGGGCTGATCTTGAACTCGTAGAGTTCAGGATCATACTTCCTAGGGTTGGAGGAAGTGGCTGCTGGTTGTTTTCTCCAAGTAAGGGAATTCCTCTTCATTAAAGGTCACATCCCTACTAATTATGATTTTGGTTCTGTTTCCATCCCTAACACCCACCCTATACCCCTTTACACCATCCGGATAGCCTAGAAAAACACCTTTTACAGCCCTGGGTTCAAGTTTTCCTTCAGATTGATGTCCATACGCAGCACATCCAAAAACCTTTAAAATAGAATAGTCGCTTGTTTTTCCAGTCCATTTTTCCTCGGGGGTTTTAAAGTCAATTGCAGAGGAGGGAGTACGATTAATTAGATAACATGCAGTAGCTACAGCCTCCCCCCAAAAGTTTTTACCAAGTCCTGATGCAAATAACATGCATCTTACCCTGTCTAGGAGCGTACGGTTCATTCTTTCAACTAGTCCGTTTTGTTGGGGAGTTTTCCTAACAGTGTTGTGTCTTTTAATACCATTTTGAGCACATAAACTATCAAATTCAGTGTTTATATATTCAAGTCCATTATCAGTTCTAAGTACCTTAATCTTCCTACCTGTTTGATTTTCTATAAGGTTCTTCCACCTAACAAAGGCACTAAAACATTCATCCTTTGTTTTAAGTAGGTAAACCCAAACCTTCCTAGAGAAATCATCTACCATAGATAGGAAGTCGTATGCTCCACCTAAAGTGGGTACCCTTGCTGGTCCCCACAGGTCAGAGTGGATATAGTCTACCGGTGACTTAGTTATATGGATTCCAGATTTAAAAGATAGTTTATGATGTTTTCCAAATATGCATGACTCACAGAAATCAGGTTTAGACACATAACCACCCCCCAACAGCCCTCTCTTGTTCAGCTCATTCAGGCCCCTCTCTGATACATGTCCTAATCTTTTGTGCCAAAGGTTGGTTAGGTCAGTTTTCTCTACAATAGAGCAGCCAGCAGGAACTACGTCACCTCTAAGCACATATAGACCGTTCTTGACCTCTCCTCTTAGCATTACAAGGGAACCCTTAAGGACCTTCATTACCCCCTGTTGTGCCTTTAAGGTCATACCTGCCTGGTCTAATTGTCCTAGAGAAATTAGGTTCCTTCTAAGTTCAGGCACATGCCTAACTCCCTTTAGGGTAAAGTCAATCCCATTTGACCCTTTAACCCTAACTGACCCTATCCCAACTACTTGGCATCCGTGGTTATTTCCCAACAGCACCTTTCCCCCAGCTACAGTCCGGTATTCAGTAAAGAAGGATCTATCTGAAGTCATATGGAAGCTACACCCTGAGTCTAGAACCCACTCATGTGTAGTTTGGTCTGTGGATACTACTAATACTTCAGCGGAGTCATATCCGTCATTAAATTCAGTGTTGTCAGTTGTGCCGTTAAATTTTCTTTGGTAATCTGGACAGTATCTTTTAATGTGTCCTAGTTTACCACACTCATAACATTTTACTTTACTACAATCTCTTCTAGGTCTTGAACTAGATCTGTTTCGACTCTTACTTCTTCTCCTATCTTTATTGTTGTAGTTATTATGGTTGCTATGATTGTTATGGTTGTTATGGTTGTCTCGAGTCTTTGTCCTACCCCTGACTGACAGCCCTTCCCCACTGTTACTGGTTGGTGGGTACTTCCCTTCCTTCCTAAGTTCTAGGATCTTGGATCTTAGGGCCTTTGTTACGTCTTTCAGTGCTACAGTGTCACGTCCATATCTTAATGTGTCTTTAAAGGACCTAAGATATTTAGGTAAGGCACATAGCAACAATACAGCCAACAATTCATCAGCAACAGTAACTTTAACGTTTTCTAGATCCTGACAGATTTTATGGAACTCATCTATAGAGTCCTCTAGGGGTTTAGTCTCACTCACCTTAAAGGTGAAAAGGGATTCCATGCACAATATCCTATTGGACAATGACTCAGACTTGTAGATTTCCTCTAACTTAGCCCATATATCTGCTACGGTCTTTTCAGAGCGAATCTGATTAAGTACCGAGTTATCAAGACTAAGTAACAAAGAAGCATAAGCTTTATGTTCGACTTCTACTTTCTCCTTTTCAGTTAGATAAGTTGGTTGATACTTTTCGGGCAAAAGTGCAGTTCCAGCACCTTGTGCCATAAGGATTGCTTTCATTTTTAGTTTCCATAGGTTGAAATCATTCCTACCGTCAAACCTTTCAATATCAACCCTAGCAGACGCCGTACTGTTTCTTTAAGGTAAAGAACCTGATGCTCTGATACCACTTGTTGAGTTTTAGGTCGTATTCCTAGGGTTTAAACTTATTAACTTTAGTTCTTGAGAAAACGTCAATAACAACAAACATTCACCACTTCAGATCTAGTTCAAGAAACCTGTAACTGTAGTTTAGCAAGATTCATCCAACACCGAACACATGCACAAAGAACACAGCGATAACAACGAGATTTTACGTGGTTCAGCCTTTAAAGAAGGACCTACTCCACGGCTCCCTATTTCTAGGGAAGTCAATCCACTATAAGTCGAGTTCAAATATTACAGACCAGACTTCAACGATATACAACTTTATACAAACCGATCCTTAAGGCTTCTAAGTCAGAAACCTAAAGAAGAACGAAAATAAAGAGTAAGGGAAGAGAAAGCTCACAACCGAAGCCTACAAGGCTTCATACATGCTCCAAACTACCAAGATTTGAACGATCAAGCCTTAACACCCACGGATATACTCCATCGCCTTCGATCGCCTCAAGATCGCCAGAGCAAATGGGAAAAAGGCGGTGGCTGAAGAGAAATCGGAGAGAAAATGAAGAGCGTACGGCAAACCCTAAAAAGGGTCAGTATATATAGGCAACCGAACTCCGATCCGTGGCAAGGCTCCAAGGTTCAATCTCGGCCGTTCGTACGAACCAGATCAACGGTCCATAAAAGCCCACAAGAAACACAAATAGTTGTCCCGGATGGCTGACGCGTGGCAGCCACTAATAACTGAATCAGGGAAGCTTCCTCGAGAAGCTTTGGGCAGCGGGTAGTGGCACGGGCAAGTAAATATCGCACACGGGTAGGGGCAGCAATGACATCTTACCTCTTTTGCTTATTTAAATGTTATTTTAACAGCTGGGTACAAAAATAACATTTACCAAAAATTTACAACTTATGCCACTTGACATTTACACCCTTTAATCTATAATATTTGAACATTTCTTGACTTAAATTTTCTTGACATAGTTAAGTCATATAGGGACCAATTTTACAAAAATGACCTTGGTGTTGTTAGAGCTATGAGGAGTGACACAATCTTGCACTTCATTCTCCCCCTTCCATCCTGCTTGAAGTCCACGGATCCTAGATTTGAATTGAGGTTCTTCTAAAACCTCAAACACATTCTTGGCTGTCTTAACCTTTTGTCCTTAAATATAGCATTGTCTCTCAACGACTTTTTCATTTAACATAGGAAATACCCCGAGGTCTGCCACTATCATGCCAAACCAGCCACGCTTGGACTCCATTTGCCCTGCCTATGATCCTTTTGATACGGCTGCTGCAGATCACAAATGAATGTGGTTGTTGTCCTTCCTTAGGATTCTTGACAGTGAGCCACCCTATTCCATGTTCATGAGGTCTTCCTCTATCAAACACGAACGAATTAAGTCCAACCTTCCTCCATCTAGCCTGGAATTTAATCTGATTTTGCAAATTTCCCATCTAAATTCGAATGTTAGTGTGCATTGGAGAGGAAACCGGTTGTGTTTGTGCTAACTTTGTAGAGTTTGCAGCAACAACCGAAAGTTCTTCATCATGCACATCAAGCTGAAATTCTCCACTTCCAGGTTGTAATGCACCTTTCTCCTCTAACTCAATCATTTCCTTAATTGCAATATTCAATGACTCTTCCACTTGCAAAGGAGCTCTTTCGTTCTACATTGCTGCCTGATTTGCATCTGCAGCTTCAAGATTCAAACTTGTGCCCACACAATCATTCTTATTTTGCTTAGATTTTGGCTCAAGTTGATCTTTAAGCACAAATGCTAACAATAAATCTTGCATTTGTTGCCGTAGTTGCTGCTGCGAATCTTGTATTTGCTGATGTAGTTGCTCATGAAAGCTCTTTAATGTTTCAAGACAAGATTCCTGAAAAGCATCTCCAATTTTCGTACAAGGACTGAGCATTTGAATGTCCATCACACAACAATAGTCGTGACATTCACAATTTTCACCAAGAGAGTAGCATCAATGGAGACTTGGTGAGATTGAGTATTCATCTTAAGCAATGTATACCGCAAGGAATGAAATCAATTATAGATGCTGAGACTTAATTTTACTGTTCAGTTGTTGGATGTTGCCTTGAACCAACAGGTATCTTCACTTGTGAACTGGAATTAGTGATCAATTCCATTCTGAACAAGCAGACTTAAGCACATTGCAGCACAGTTTGCACTGAGAGCAGTCGATGTCTTGTTCAAGTTTAGCCTTGCTTATATGTAATTCCAACTAAATCAACTTCACTTCAACAACAATTCTTTAAGTCTCCTGCAGCTAATTTGATTTAAAATCAGCAAGGCACGCGATCTCAGCATTCAAGTCATGACTTTCGATTCAATGATCAACTCTCAAGGATCAATTTCAGTTTGTCCTATGCTGGAGCAAGTAAGTCGCAGCAACAATATAACTAATCTAAGCTCAAACTCTAAACAGATGCTTGAATCAAAGATCAGATGCAGTTATTATGCTTCACATAATTCAATTACAGAACAGAAGCAATTCTGCAGCTCAATGTTACTTATAACTCAAACACAATCTGAGAATTCAGATCATATTCAAACTGATCTTGTAATTGCTGCAGAAATGAATCAGATCGTAGCTCACAGCCAAAGAAAACAAGATTCTAATCACAATTGGAAGCTAAATTCAAGCTCTGATACCAATTGTTATGATTCAAGTTAATCATGAATCATAAACTAGGGTTTTAAGAGTTTAAATTGAGATAAGAGGTGAATTCAGGTGAGAATTAGAAGAATTAGATGAGAAGATGATAGAATTAGTTAAGAGATAGATGAGATTAGAAGAGAATAGAGATGAGAAGTAGAGAAGAGATAAGAGATGGAGAGAATCTAGAGAGAGTTCAGAGAGAGAAAGATCATTTCATTCTTCAACATAACCAAACTTACAAGAGAAGCTAACTACTTATACTAGACTTCACTAAACAAGATACAATGCACCTAGACAAATGCCTTAACCGACATTACAATTGCAAGCCGCCAACATTGACTTATTCCTAATTAACTATTGACCAAGATCAACTAACCAACTAATATATGCTAAGACTAATGATAAAATGGCTCATAGTAATGACAATTACTTCCTATTTGCATCCATTGCATTATTAATATCTCCCTATATCTAGAATCATGACAACTACCCAATTCCAAGAATTGGATTTAAGTGAAAATCATACTTTCCAATTCCATGGGGGTGGTAAGGAATTGCAATTCTATATTAATTGCATCGACCTAAACCCAAAATGACCCCACTTGATTAACCCAAACCCAAAATGACTCAAAATCGAAGAACTTGGACATAACCTAAAATTTGACCCGAATCTCAAAATCACCCAACTCCAATGACTTCAACTTGAAATGACCGAAATTAACGTAATTCAAAGTCTGAAGTGACCCAACTCGATTGACCCGAAACTTAAGCTGACTCAAATCCAAAATATGAAACTACTCGACTTAAATGTAATGTAAACAAGCTGAGTCGAAGTTGAAATCATCCGACCAAATTGACCCAAAACTTAATATGACCTAAACCCAAAATGACCCGACCTATCTCAAACTTAGGCTAAAATGACTTGAAATTGAAATGATACAACCCACTCGTCCCAAAACTAAGATGACTCGAGCTCGAAATAATGGTAATGACCTAATTCAACTCAAACCCGGTTGATTCTAGCCTAAAACCCGAAAAGTCCTAATCCGATTTACTGAGCATCCGAGATAACTTGAACACTAATGATCCGATGCGATACTCCACCTGATTTGACTCGAAACTTGAATAACTCAAACTCAAAGTGAATAGCTCCGACCATAGTTGTTAGGAACAGTGTCCTGAAATCCAGATTTATTTTGGATATATTATTTTAATTAATAAATAAGATAATCGTTTCCTAGTTAAGTTTATGTAAGCGGGCATTTATACTGCATGTGATTTTCTTTTTGGAAACATCCATGAGATGGGTGTAGTCTTCAGACTACAATTTACATGTTTGTTCTAAGTAGTTTATGAGACTAAGCCACAAATAGACTTGGAACAAATGATATGGATTGTTTTTTGAAAGACTAGTAGTCAAAGACAAGTTTGGACCACTTGTATGTTAAGGCTATAACGTGACACTTTAGATGACTTGTCTTGGTCATGTGGATGGAGATCCAAAAGTGTTAGGTTAGCGTGTTTAATAAGATTGACACACTGAGTTGGACCATGTGGATTACTTATTTCTAGACTACTATCAGAGATGAGTGATTCATCTTGTACTGTTTGAACGATGACCCTAAATCCTGAGGGCATTCTGGACTTGTGCATGGAGCATTAGCTACTTTGGTGTACTATAAGTAAGGTCTAAACGAATGACTGAATCCCACGTACACTGCGTAGCGTCGTGAAGTGTGACAAGGATCAGGTATTCAATAGGGAATCTACAGTCTCTTATGAGATACAGGTGTCCCCTTAGTTGATTCGCAAATATTTGAATAGTTCGGAAACTTTGGCCAAAGTATTCCAAGTGTTTGACATTTGGAATTTATACTGTGAATATGTTCAAGTATAAATGAATTACTCAGAGAAGGGCGAGTCGCTAACTAATGGAGAAGCTGTGAGAAAGATAATGGTAGTGGTTATATTTATCCTTTGTCATGGACATCTAGTGGAGGAGTTATTGTCATCAATACAGTCTATTAGGGAGATATCGAATAAATGATTTAAGTCTGGAGTGCAGCGAGATTTATTTCGTGGAATTAAGTCTCATTAAATGGTAATTAAATTAATGTCATGAGATGGTTTAATTTAACCCATTTGGAGCTAGATTTAAATTGTTCCTGAGGTCCCTGTGCAAGCCTCTGTATTTACTGCCATAGGAAAAATATTAAAGAATTCATGAGATGAATTATTTATTCATAAGATGGGTAAAATTAATTTTGCCAAACATTATTTATGAGATGAATAAAATTTAAAAATTATAAAATAAAATAATCTTAGGAAATTAAAATTCATAAAATGAATTTTTTACATGTGGGAAACAAAGCAAAAAAAAAAAAAAAAACAATCGCAAGATATAAATGCACAGGTATTAATCCGCATCTAAGCATATCAGCCAACCAGCGCGCGACACATGTCTCGCGCTAGGCTGCCAGGGGCATGATTCGCGCCTTTGGGAGCGGACCAATCGCGTGCCGCCACGTGGCAAGCGATGATAAGCTAAAAAAAAAAACACGCAGGATTTTGCTTAAGTGAAACGCGTCGTTTTGTTTCATTTTTGAACTATACGCTAGGTTTTGTATTATAACTGAAATTATTTTGCACGCGTCCCACATCGTTTATTTTTATTTTTTCGCTCTGGTATACTACTATAAATAGAGGTACCTATTCTAAGAGTTTGACATTCAATCAAAATAAATTATTTAGGGTTTCTAGAAATAGTTTCGGATACCCAACTGGAGAGAAAAATTTCCGTTGAAATTTTTCTTTCCTCAGTTTAATATTTTTCGGACCCCACCCTCCAGGCAATTCAAGGTCATTGCGTAGAAGATCGCGGGGTCTCGATTTTCTTGGTATTCTTTATTATTAGAGCAATTCTAGGTATGTTCTTTCCTTATTTTATTCGCTTTTCTATTTATTTACAGTATCTGTTATTATGCCTGTTTGAATTTAAGTATTGTTATGAAAGTATTAGAGTAAAAGGCCTGTAGATGTAAATTAATAATTTAGATATGTTGATTTAAATTATGAATTTAAGTCAGTAGATTTAAAATTAGGAATTTTAAATCGACCCTAGGTTTAGAGTTATGAATTCTAAACCTATTCCGCTGCATTAATTTTATAAAACTATGGAGAATTTTTGAAATTCGTCCCAACAACCGGTATTAAGGCAAAGGGTTTATAAATATAAACCTATTCCCGGGAACTCTCGCACGTGAGGTGTCACGAAGCGTGACTCTCCGACCGGGGGCTTAGGTAGAGAGAAAAGTCTCCTACTCTAAGTGCTCTAATAGGTGCCTATGGTTGTGACCATAGTTCAGAACTGTGAACCCAATAGTCCGCATCATAGTCTATTTTTCCAACATAATTTATGTCTTTTCCCAGCAATAGTAACTCAGACGCAATGTGAACTGTTGGGCCTAAAATTCAACTATAGCTAATTTAAAACTTAAACTACTCCAACTCGATTGATCAAGAACCCGCTATGACTCGAATCATTGCAGAAGTGTAATTCCAACCTCCAATTCCTCTGATGAACCAAACAATGGAATTCAATTCCATTAGAATTCTAATTCCACCAGAATTGGAATTGGAATGGCAATTCCATAATCTAATTCTAAATCCAAGTGTCAAGCAAAGCTTAATTGAAAAGTACAGTAATAAAACCACTATATGATGGTCAAACTATAAAAGATTGTGCAATATATACAAACAATGCCCAATAAAATGAACGAATAAAGTTACATATAACTTCTGATCTTATTGCTTAGTAGGGTTCTTCAAATACTGGTTAAAGCCAAGTTATTTGGTATGGGATCGGAGTGGATTGGCTCTTATTCAATCCGACAATGGGTCCTTGAGGCCCCATTTGTTTAAGGGGAAAAGTAGATTTTAGGAATTGATTGTCCTTCGGAAAAGATTTTTCAAGGAAAATTAAAATTTGATTGAGGTTTTCTATTGTTTGTAGGAAACTTTGCTTTCGCATTGTGATATTTTCTTGCATGGTTAAAAAGAAACATTTTTCACCAATAATCTTACATCTTTCACCAATAATCTTACATCTTATTATAAGACAATACAAGTTACAATATAACATATATAGAAGTAATAGAAATATTAAATTAGCTACAAAGCTATAAAAAATTAGAAAATTATCTTTTAGGTACCCCGAAGTTTAAGCATTTATCACCTAAGCACCCTATCATTTTAACATATATAATATGACGTAATATACAACAACAACAACAAAACCCAGTGCCTCAAGGGCTCCCGCACATGCAAGGTCCCCCGGGGGGGGGGGGGGGGGGGGGGGGGGGTTGGGTTGTATGTCCGCAGCTGATCGAGTTTTAAAGATGATTTAAAACTGTGCACTCGCAAGCGTACGAGTTCATCATAGCTAGGTCAGGTATACGGGTGTCGTAGTCAGTATAAAGTTAAAGTCAGTGAGTACGGAGTAGTTGGAAATTAGATTTTGTTGAAAGAATGGGTTTGTAAATAAACTACAAGAATTAAAAGATAAATAAAGTTGTCAATCGATCGAAGTTGGCTTAGGGTATGCATTTAGGTTAGCCTAACTCGGATCCCTTTATTATATTTCATCACAACAATGACTTTAAAGATTTACGCTACACGCCCTAAACCTAGATTAACATCAAGTTAGGGCTTAGGTTAGGATAATCTCAATAGGTGTAGTATGGATAATCTCAATAGCACTATTGAATTCCTTTCAAACACGTAATTCCACGTTAAACCTGGATTAATACTTAAGTTAGGACTTAGTGTAATGAACTAGTCTAAGGGCATAACCTATCATATCACTCTAGGTGTTGCATGGATTATCTCAATAGCACTAACGAATTCTTTTGTCACTTATATTTAAGCATTAATTTGTGTAAAGGATTAATGTTCAGGATTGAGTACAACCTCAATCCTAACCACTCGTGAAGAACCTGTTATACTACAGTCTAGCCTACAAGCACAAGACAACACACGAATAAAATTGGAAATTAAAGCATGATTTAAAGATGATTTAAAACCGTGTACTCGCAAGCGTACGAGTTCGTCGTAGCTAGGTCAGGTATATAGGTGTTGTATCTTCAAGGAATCAGCATAAGGTTAAAGTCAATGAATACAAGCGGTTGGAAATTTGATTTTGTTAAAAGAATGGTTTCGCAAAACAATTAAAGGAATTAAAAGATAAATAAAGTTGTCAATCGATCGAAGTTGGCTTAGGGTATGAATTTAGGTTAGCCTAACTCGGATCCCTTCATTATATTTCATCACAACAATGACTTTAAAGGTTTACGCAACAAGCCCTAAACCTAGATTAACATCAAATTACGGCTTAGGGTAATGAAATAGTCTAACGGCATAACCAACTTATCACTCTAGGTGTAGTATGGATAATCTCAATAGCACTACTGAATTCCTTTCTAACACCTAATTCCACGTTAAACCCGGATTAATACTTAAGTTAGGACTTAGTGTAATGAACTAGTCTAAGGGCATAACCCATCATATCACTCTAGGTGTAGCATGGATTATCTCAATAGCACTAACAAATTCTTTTGTCACTTTTATTTAAGTATTAATTTGTGTAAACGATTATGTTCATAATTGGGTACAACCTCAACCCTAACCACACGTGAAAAACCTGTTATACTACAGTCTAGGTTACAAGCACAAGACAACACGCACATAAAATTGGAAATCAAAGCATGGCAACAAGCATATAACAAGAAAACCAATCTCAAAATACAAAACTCCCCACAAGGGTGTGGAAGTAGTATAACAAAAGTCATTATCGAAAATAAAACATAAATCTAGGATCCGAACGGCTACTCGTCCTTCACCCCTAAACTATAACTTTACTCCTCCACGAAAATTTTACAAATCACTAATTCAAAAGGAAAAGGGGAAAGAACTCATGGATTGATGAACTCCCTTAATCGGTGTTCACTTGACTCTTGCTTCGATTCCTCCGTACTCCGACCACTTGCACTTCAGCTTTCGTGAGAATTGGGTCTCTCTTGGCAGCTCGAGGAGGGAGGTGAAGTGAATGGAAAGCAAAAAGTAGAGAAAAATTAGGTCATCCTCCCTTAAAGCTTCGCAACGTGCCCCAGAGGCCCAATTCATGGCCTAATTCACGACCCAACTCACAACCCATTGTCAAGGGACCTAAAAATATAAAATTTGAAAGCCGAAACTTGACCCAATGGGTACTTTTTCCACACGTGGCCGGGTTTCTCAAAATAATCTCCAAATTTACCCGTTTTAGCTTTTTTTATACCACTTTTCAAGATGACCTTGCGCTAAAGCGTTCCAAGCCTAAATACACATAAACTATGCAATATACTCATGTAATAGCCAAAAATATCATAAGAATGTATTATAAAATATAAGGCACATCACATCCCCAAACCCAAATCTTACTAGTCCTCGAGCAAGACTCAATTCAAACTAGTTAAAAGCAGGAAGGAATTAATCAGGCTTATGGTTGCATGCATTAGTCGTGAAAAATATTTTCTGAACACCTCTAAGAGGGAACTCAAGAAAGAAGAATCCTCATGTAGTGATATTATTACACTGATTCTAGTTAGAGTCTTCGCCATTTTAAGTCTTCCAACTAGTAAGTAAGTTTAAAACTTTCTCCCCCTATCTTACTCCAAACTTTACATATCTAACTCGATTAGTGGGAATGATTAAAGATATGAGTATCTCTAACAAATTACCCTTACACACAAATTATTCTAACAAATTAAAGATATGAGTCCACCCACCAGGAAACTGGTGGACTCTCAACTACGCATGACTCAACTAGTGAGATATCAATATACCTTTACCAGATGGCTTAGCAGTCTTTATAGGAAGAGTAGCTATGTATTTAGTGTAGTTTCTTCTCCAATGGCCTAGTTTTCTTGCAAAAGAAACACTTTTCTTTTGCTGACTTCCTTATGGACTTGGTTGCTACAATAACAACCTTGCCCTTTCCTTTCTTTCTAGTAGGTTCCTTGTGAAGAATAACTAAGTCTAACTTATTTTTCAAGACCAAGTAATTAGGTTCAGTGAGTACATTATGTATTCGAAATCAAGTGAAGTTTGCTAGCCGTATCCATATCAAACATACTGTAAATGCAAACATTTGTGTAACTACCTTCTATGAGTCATGTATAATGCTGTGACATATATTCTTTCAATTTAGCATACACAATAAGTCAGATATCCACCAAACTGTACTATCATGCATACAATGACGACCCAAACACACCACTCCTTACTCCCCGGCAGCGGGGTCGCACGAAGCTAGTTTAGGTGAGAACTATTCCCAATTAACATGTTTTCTTGCAACTCTTACTAAACATGATTAACTCACCACTTTACCTTAGTCTCTAACATGACACAACAGAGCTCCTCAGAGAGGCTAATGCATCACGCCAGTCAAGTGTAAACCATTACCTAAACCTCCACACAAATACACTAAATATTCCACGGCGCAGCGTGGTCGCATCGCTTCTTTGCACTTTGGTTTATCCTAAAGAAGTCTAACCCTGTAATCTGCAAACCGACAGCCTCCGCAGGGAGGTCTATCGATCTACTATACTGCTAGATCGATAATGAAGACCGTGAGGTTACAACAATTGAAACCTCGCTCCCATTTGATTTTTATAACCAGTGGTTTTTAATTAACTTGTATTTACAACCTGGATTATCTCATAATCCACTTTAGAATCTCATTCTAAGATTAACCAAAATTAATTAATTTATTTATATTATCGTTTTACAGTATAGATTATCTCATAATCTTACATTAGAATCTCAGTCCAAAATCCAATCAATAAAATTAATTAATTAATTTTAATTAAAACAATACCAACATTTAATTTAGACTCACATAATCTACTTTTAAAATTCTAATTTCAAAATTAAATTAATAATTTTATTTAAAATCAATAGCAATTTGTGCTAAGACTATCCCATAGTCTATTTCAGAATCCTATTCTAAAAAATAAACAAACTTTAGACTATCTCATAGTCTATTTTAGAATCTTATTCTAAAATAATATCAAATAACTTTTATTTAAAATAACACTGATTTACAACTTAAATTATCTCATAATTTAATTTAGAATCTCATTCTAAAAGAAAATAAATTAATAAAATAATTAATTTATAATTATTATATAAATCAGTAAATAAATAAATAAAAAAATGAAAAAAAAATTTTAAATCTAAAACCTGACGCTGACATCAGCATGACGTAAACGTCAGCTTGATTTTTTTTTTTAATTTTAAAATAAATTGAATCTAATCTCATTAATCAATTTTGTCCAATTTTATAAAAAATTAATTGAATCTAATCTAATTAGATCAATTTTATCCATTATTAAAATATTTGAATCTAATCCTATTAGATCAATTTTGTTCGATTTCGTAAATCATGACAGATAACGTACAATCTCATTACACGAACGACATAATCGCAAATTTATGGGTTGCTCCGAATTAACAATTTAAATCGTTACTATAAACAACCTAGTTAACTATTAAATCTTTTAACCGATTTAAACAATTTAAATCGATAATTTAAATAACCTAGTTAACTATTAAATCTTTTAACCGATTTAAACAATTTAAATCGTTACATTAAAATAATCTAATTAACAATTAATTAATTTGATGATTCAAACAATTTAAATCAAAAATACAAACATTCATCTGAATGAATCATTAATTCATTATCGATTTAAATAATTTAAATAGATACGTCAAATTAAACTAATTTTCCTTCTAAATAAAATCTATATTTTATTAATTCGTAAATCTATTTATTTCGATCTTATTATACCTAGTCATGCATATTATGAATGTAGTCAGAGGCTGGCTCTTGATACCAATTGTTGGGAAAAGATATGAATTTTGTTGAAAAATAAACTCTAATGCCGTCTATTAGGTTCATAGTTCTCAACTATGGTCACAACAATATGCACCTATTATAGCACTTAGAGTAGGAGACTCTTATCTCTACCTAAGCCCCCGATCGGAGAGTCACGCTTCGTGACACCTCACGTGCGAGAGTTCCCGGGAATAGGTTTATCTCTATACACCCTTTGCCCTAATTCCGGTTGTTGGGATGAATTTCAAAAATTCTCCCTAAAGTTTATGCAACGGAACATGTTTAGAATTCATAACTCTAAATCTAGGGTTGATTTAAAATTCCTAATTTTAAATCTACTGACTTAAATTCATAATTTAAATCAACAGATCTAAATTCTTAATTTAGATCAACAGGCCTTTTACTCTAATACATTCATAACAATACATAAACTTAAACAGGCATAATAACGAATATTATAAATAAATTGAAAAGCGAAAAAGAATAAAGAAAGAAGAACATACTTGGAATTGCTCCAATAAAAGAAAACAGAAAGACAATAATATTCTTAAAAATCGAGACCCCGAGACCTTCTACGCAACGACGTCGAACTACCCGGAGGGTGGGCTCCGAAAAATATTAAACTGAGGAAAAAAATTTCAACGAAAATTTTTCTCTCCAATTAGATCTCCAAAACAATTTCAGAAACCCTAAAGGAATATTTCAACTTCAATGCCAAACCTCGAAATAACCACCTGTATTTATAGAAGTATTCCGGTGCGAAAAATCTAATTTTAATTGAAGTGGGATTGCCCAGTTAAAATCAAAACACAGCATTTAATTAAAAAAAGAAGTCAAAACGCGTCGTTTCATCACTGTTCAAAATCGTGTGATTTTTTAATTCAAAACGCGTGCCACGTGTCGCACACCTATCGGTCCAACCCGTGGCATGCGGATTCCTCCCCTGGGCAGCCCAGCGCGCGACACGTGTCGCGTGCTGATTAGCTACCAGCGCAGTTCGCAGATCGCCACTGTTTATACGTGATTTTTGATTTTTTTTTTTTTTATTTTTGCTTTGTTTCCCACATATAAAAATTTATCTAATGAATTTTAATTTTCCAAAATTATTTTATTTTATAATTTTTAATGTTTATTCATCTCATGAATAATGTTTAGCAAAATTAATTTACCCATCTTATGGATAGATAATTCATCTCCTGAATTCTTTAATATTTTTCCGATGGCAATAAAAACAGAGGCTTGCACAGGGACCTCAGGGACAATTTAAATCTAGCTCCAAATGGGTTAACTTAAACCATCTCATGATATTAATTTAATTACCATTTAATGAGACTTAATTCCACTAAGTAAATCTCACTGCACTCCAGACTTAAATCATTTATTCGATATCTCCCTAATAGACTGCATTGATGACAATAACCCCTCCACTAGATGTCCATGACAAAGGATAAATATAACCACTACCATTATCCTTCTCACAGCTTCTCCATTAGCTACCGACTCGCCCTTCACTGAATAATTCATTTATACTTGAACATATTCACAGTATAAATTCCAAATGTCATACACTTGGAATACTTTGGCCAAAGTTTCCGAACTATTCAAATATTTGCGAATCAACTAAGGAGACACATGTATCTCATAAGAGACTGTAGATTCCCTATTGAATACCTGATCCTTGTCACACTTCACGACGCTACCCAGTGTACGTGGGATTTCAGTCATTCGTTTAGACCTTACTTATAGTACACCAAAGTAACTAACGCTCCATGCACAAGTCCAGAATACCCTCAGGATTTAGAGTCGTCGTTCAAATAGTACAACATGAATCACTCATTTCTAATAGTAGTCTAGAAATAAGTAACCTACATGGTCCAACTCAGTATGTCAATCTTATTAAACACACTAACCTAACACTTTTGGATCTCTATCCACATGACAAAGACAAGTCATCTAAAGTGTCATGTTATAGTCTTAACATGCAAATGGTCCAAACTTGTCTAAATTACGAGTCTTTCAAACAACAATCCATACCATTTGTTCCAAGTTTATCTGTGACTTAATCTCATAAACCACTTAAAACAAACATGTAAATTGCAGTCTGAGGACTACACCCATCTCAGGGAGGTCTCCTAAAAGAAAATCATATGCAGTATAAATGCTCACATACACAAATTTAACTAAGAAGTGACTGGAACTTCAGTCTTATTTATTAATTAAAATAATATATCCAGAATAAATCTGGATTTCAGGACACTGTTCCTAATAGTTAGTACATACCTTAGAAGAATATCTCACTCAAATTAGGCATTGGTGCTTATCAAGCTGACTTATGGAGGTTGACTCTTCTTAAACTTTCCCTGTGGCCCGTGTTTAGTGAGCCTTCTACCAGCAGCTCCCAATCCAGTTGGCTTAGGATACTGGGTGTTAAGACAGCCCTATAGATTTACTTGCTCGAGACACAGGAGCTAAGAGAACCAAAAAGTCATGTATACTTCCCTGATTACAACAAGCATTGGCACCTCTTTATTTTATTTCTTTTTTCTCTTTTGTTTTCAAGAATGAATTCAGGAGAAAAAATAAACTGGTGATTTATTAATTTTAAGAGTATGGTGCTCAGGTTTCAATTTGCTGCCAGGTCACATGCTCTTGGCTGCAGACCAGCCTCTCAAGTTAGGGGTCCTCGGAAACAGCCTCTCTTTAGGGTAGCCCCCTAAAGGGGAAAGTTTGCGTACATCTACCCCCCCCCCCCCCCCCCAAAAAAAGACCCTGCTTTTGCAGGCGCCCTTGCTTGCACTGGGTTTGTTGTTGTTTGTTTGTTTGGTGCTCAGGTTTCAATTTCTAAAATTATCCTTCTAATACAACTTAATATGTAGGGTTTGTACAAGATTGAGAGCGAACGAAGTAAACTCTCAAACCAGTTTAAAGGCAAAAACAGCGAATACAACAGTAGAATCTAGGAATAACTGCATTACGTAAAGTTAAAAATTCTTGATAGTTCTCAAATTTGAAATCGATATAATTCACACAAATTCATAGCTACTCATGCAAAAATTCAACTAATTTAAATTAAATCATGCTAAAAAGACAAGCGAAAGTTCAAACTACTCACTGCATCCCCAAACCCTGTTGGGAACATATTTCAAAAAAATTTCCCGAATTGATTAGAGTGGGCGCAGCGGAACACCAGTTTAAAATTCTTAATTTTAAATCTAAAGCCCTTACCAAATTAAACTATTTAATTAGATCTAGATTTTACTCTAATAGGTTCATAATATAACAAACGAAAAATATTGAATAAAACAAATATAATCACGTTATGTAGAATAAACAAAATAAAGGAAAACAAATTAAAAATCAAATATTTAATTAAAACATACATGTAGAGTGAATCCCAACTCCGACTTGAAAATCTAAAATTAGAAAAAGATATCTTGACACCTCAAGGTCTTCTTCGCAATGGCTTCTTTTAGCATCGTGAGTGTGGGCTCCAAAAAATATTCATTAAGAAGAATTTTGAGGAGGAATTCCTCCTCTTTCATTTTCCGAAAAATCATATTTTTCAGAAAATTATCAAATGCTAAACTGAGTTCCCAAGACCCCTATCTATAATAGGGTAATAGGTAGAATTACTTTTTATTTCTCGATGCGAGATTTCCAAGAAAACTTAAAACCACATTCACAAACTTGCCAAAAACGACGTCATTTGCCCTGCACAAACGTGTGCAATTTTTAACTTAAAAACATCACGTGTCATTAAGTGATACATCTGTATCAACTGATGCGGTTTGACATCCTGGCTGTCTAGCATTGGCGCATGATAATGCACCCCGTTTCGCGTCACTACTAGCCCGCTTCAAAGGACACGGATTCATGAGCTGCGTGCCATGTGGCGCCTGTTGATTGGTTGTAGCAGCTGCAAGCAGATTATGGGCTGTGCTGAACGCAATTTTCCAATTGTCCTTTTTTTTTGTTTAAATTCCAACATGTACAATATTATCTCATGAATATTATTTGGTAAAATAAATTTATTCATCTTATAAATAAATAATTTATCTCATAAATTATATTTAGCAAAATTAATTTATTCATCTCATGAACAAATAATTCCTCCAGTGAGTTCAATTTAAATATTTTCAAACGATGCTTAAGTTGAGGCTTACGAAGGGACTTCAGAGGCAATCTAACTCTAGCTCCAAATGGGTCAAATCTGATTATCACTTCATAACAATTGACTAGCATTTAGTAAAATTTAATTCCACTAAATAAGTTTTATTATACTCTAGAATTAAATATACTCACTCAATAATTTTTCAAATAACTTTTATTACGACAATTAACCCTCTATTAGATATCTGTGACCAAAAGTAATTTCAACTACAATCGTTACTTTTCTACAATCTCTCGCCATAGTTCCCGACTCGCCCTTCTCGAACAATTCAATAATACAGAAACAATTTCCGTATTAATTCCAAATGTCAAACATATGGAATACTTTGGCCAAAGATTCTAGAATATATTTGTACGCTTGCGAATCAACTAAGGGGACATCTTTATCTCGGTAGAGAATATAGATTCCACGTAAAACAATTGTTCCCGCTACACTTCATGCCATTGCCCAATGCACGTAAGATTCAAGTCAACGCACTTTAACTAACCCTTTTAGCACATCAAAGCAATGACCAATCCATGCACGAATTCAGATTGTTTTCTGGATTTAGAGTTATCATCTCACATAATTAATTATTTCTGAAAGTATAGTTAAGAAACAAATAATTCAAGTGGTCCTGCACATTGTTCCAATCTTATTGACAATACCAACATAATACTGTTGGATCCCTATCCACATGACCAAAAGTCATCAAAAGTATCATATCAGACAAGTTATCCAAACTTATCACCGACTACGAACATACTTTGACAACATATCACTAGTTTGATCTAAATCTATCCGTTTTTCAATCTCATTGACCACTTAAACCAAACCTAACATGTCATCTTGGACTACGTCCATCTCATGGAATGTTTTAGAAAACAATCACACACATATTAGGCTTGTAAAACATAATCAGACAATAAATAAATAAAACAATTTTAATTATTTAATATTTAAAACTAACTAATTAGGTTTTCCAGGACACCAATTCCAACAATCTCCAACTTGTCCTAAACCCAATTAGCCCTACATTACATAACTATCCCCTCAAGATCTGTCAACTCTTTGACTATAAACATTAACCAATATTGATCTTTCATTACCCCATTCTTTTGCTCACATGCTTTCATCTATAAGGAACCTTTTGAGTCAAGTAGTCTACTTAACAACTTCATAGCTGTCAAGTACCCGACTTCCATAATGAAGTAAGCAATACAAGACTACTTCACTCTTCACCATCTAATGACTCCAACTAAAAGGGTAAACTCGAATTTCAGACCTCTAACGTCAAAAACCCCCTTTTAAAACAAATGACCCATGACAAACTCAACATTCTTTTTTGAGTCTCACATAAGCTGGATCCTAAGAACATAGTATTCTTATCATAAGTCTTTCACTTTTAAATAACTCGACAATCAAATCTTAACAGCTCATTACAATTCTACACTATTATTAATGACTAGAATCCCATTTATATACAATACCTAGAAAGTCTCCACTTTCTTGTCATGTCAGTCGTACACTCATGGTTCACTAATCATTGATTCAAATCTCTAGTACTTGATTTGCGTCATCGAACCTACTATTCAATAAACAAGATGCTTATTTAAGTCTACAAGTAGACTTCCTCAATTTGCGCACTATATACTCCTAGCTTTTAGCAACAAACTTGTATGCTCGTATCATACACATAAACTTTTCAAGATGACCATTCAAAGAGCGACGTCTTGATTTACGTTTCCATGTCTCATTATAACGAGGTATAATGGATAAGAGTATTCTTATGGACTTTAAGCATGACTTCGGGCCAAAAAGTCTCGTCAAAGATGATTCCTTCCTATAGGGTATAACCCACTGCCATCAACCTGGCCTTGAAAGTCTCTACCTTCTTGTCCAATGAACTTTTTATACTTGTAGATCCATTCAGATCCAACCTAATGAACTTAATGCCTTTCGACGCCTCTACAAGTTCCCAGACTTAAACATACAATTAATTTAACTTAACTTTTATTGCCCTGCCCAATTGGTCTGCATCTTTATACTTAAGTGTTTCATTGTAGTCTAAAGGATGAGATTCACCATCATGCTTAACTATTAAGACTGAAGACATGAACCCATCAGGTGACCTTGACCATCCTCCCATAAGCTCTCATGTACTTTATGTAACAATAACCTGATTGAAGATATATCTAATACATCATCTACACTATAAGTTGTATCATGCTGTTGAGACACAGTATCTCATACTATCAATCTATCCAACACAAGCTATCTATTGTGCTTTTAGAACACTTTCTAAAACCTCTTACATAACAAACCTTTTGATATGTATATGTGACTCATCATATGAATCTTACCATACTCAATAAAACATTATTGATCCTTTCTACAACTCCTTTTAATAAGGAAAAATAATAAGTCTCCTAAAACCACCACTTTTCGATCTAATCAAAATGACTTGATATAATTACTTAACTGATCCCAACTTTAGTCTTTAATTCTTTGAACATTTCAAAGGATTCAAGACTTCAGTCTTCAGAGGTATATCCATACATCAACTAATTGAGTAGTCATTCATAAACATTTTATGAGATACTCATCACTTCCGCTCACTTGAACTTTTAGCAGTCCATAAACATTTTAAGAATAAGTTCTAGCAGCTTAATGGTTCTACTGCCTTTACTGTTAAAGACTCATTCAAACACCATTAATTCGAACATGATTCACATAGCGGTTATCATTTTAATACTTAATGATCGCATAAGACAAATCAAACCAGTTCTAAATCATACTAGATTGATGTCACCTAAGATTAAGTATCATATCATTTCTAATCATATTCTTCCTTGTGTGTTCACACATCCACCACAGCATCCTCATCTCCGCCACCTTCAGCTTCTGTGTATGGTACCATTTCATTGGCCAACACTTCACACCATTAGCCAATCTCACCACCGTCTTATAGTATTTTCCCTTTAACTTTAACGGGAACTTTCTATCACAAAGTACCGCAGAGGCCACCCTCGATTTATGCCATCCTACTTTAATACGGTTGTTGACATCCTCGTCAACTTCACCGTCCTGCAGTACCATGGAACCCAAGTATCTAAAACACTCCTTTTGTGGTATGGGCTCCGATCCAATCATGACGTCTTCTATGCTAGGCCTAGATGAGGTCCAGAACTTGATTTCCATATACCCAGTCTTAGATCTACAGAGTCGTAAGCATTTTGATTCCAAGGCCCTTCCCCAAAGTTCCAGCTTCTCATTTATCTTTTCTGGAGACACCCCCACCAAAACTATGTCATCTGCGATACACATGCACCATGGCACACCCCCCTTGGATATGCCTACTAAGCTCGTCCATAACCAGAATGAACAGAAAGGAACTCAGGGCAAATCCTTCGTGTACCCCAACTTTAATAGGGAAAGCGTCTGTCTCTTGTGTATCCTCATACATATCTCTAATGGCTCGGATATAAAGCATAGGGATGCCTTTCTTCTCCAAAACCCCCCTTCCTCTGTTGGCACCCTATCATACGCCTTCTCCAAATCAAATAAAACCATGTGGAGACCATTTTCTCTATCCCTGTGGTGCTCTATCGTCCGCCTTAAGAGATGGAGAGCTTCTATTGTCGATCTACAAGACATAAATCCAAACTGGTTCGCGGACACCTCTATTTCTTGCCGTAACCTTCTTTCTATGACTCGCTCCCACAACTTCAGAGTGTGCACATTAGTTTGATACTATGATAGTTGGCACAACTCTGGATGTCGCCTTTGTTCTTATATATCAGGACTAATGTGTTCTTCTTCCATTCGTTAGGCATCTTCTTCTCTAGAAGGATTTCATTAAATAGTTTAGTAGACCAATTAATGCCCTTCTCTCCAAAGCATTTCCATGCCTCTATGGGTATTCCATCTAGGCCAACTTCTTTACCCCTACCCATTTGTTTCAAGGCTTCCTTGACTTCCTCGAGTCTAAATCGCCTACAATAACAATAGTTCTGGTGCTCCTCAGATGCTTGGAGTTCACCTAGGGATATATCTGTATCCCCCTGTTCGTTGAACAGATTGTAGAAGTAGGCTTTCCACCTAGCTTTAATTTAATGCTCATCCATGAGCACCAATCCATCCTCCCCTTTCATGCACTTTACTCAATCCACGTCCCTAGTCTTCCTTTCTCTCGCTTCAACAATTTTATATAGGTCCCTAACTCCCTCTTGGGTATCCAGCCTTTTGCAGAAATCCACCTATTGGATTGTGCTTTTCTTACTGCTATCTTTGCTTCTTTCTTGGCTTGCTTATACTACTGCTTCTTGTCCTCATCTCCACTTTGGTCACACTCCTTAAAACAGTCTCGTTTGGCTTCAGTCTTGTCTTGGACCTCTTTGCACCGCCACCAGGACTCTCTATTGTTTGGTGCCCCACCCTTTGACACGCCTAACACTTCGCGTGCCAAGCCACTTACCTTTTGGGCCACTTGGTTCCACATGTGGTTTATATCTCCCTCCAAATCCCAACCGATCTCAGATTCTACTCTTTCCTTATAGATTTTATACTTGTCCCCCTTCAAGCCCCTCCGACGAGTACGTGTCTGCACTGGCTTCCTAGTTTTTTTGCTCCTTCTCTTGGCCTTTACTTCAGCACACAACACCCTGTGCTGTGTAGAGAGATCTTCCCCTGCGACAACCTTACAATCCTCGCAATCTTTTTGTGCCCACTTCCTTAATAGTATGTAGTCAATCTGAGTCCTTGTCCCACCGCTCTAATACGTGATGATGTGCTCATCACTTTTTCTGAAGAAGGTGTTGGCAACCGTTAGCTCATAAGTGACTGCAAAGTCTAAGAGGGCTTTGCCCTCAACATTCCTGGTTCCAAAGCCAAACCGTCCATGCTATGATGCGTAGCCATTCGTGGTCTTCCCAACATGCCCATTGAAATGCCCACCAATCCCCACTTGTTCGCTCTAGGGTATGCCTTGCATCGGTATGTTTAAAATCCTCCTAGAATCTAGCCTTCACATGCTCTGTTAGTCCAGTTTGAGGTGCATAGGCACTAATGATGTTCAATATCTCCCCATCTAAAACCAACTTGATGCCCGTGATCTTATCTCCAATCCTGGACACTCCGACTACTTTATCCTTAAGGCTGCTATCCACAATGATGCCAACTCTATTCCTACCTCTAATCTTGCCCGCATACCACAACTTATATCCCAATACATCTCTGGCTTTCATGCCAACCCATTTAGTCTCTTGCGGGCACAGGATGTTATCTTTCTCTTCATCATCATTTGGGCCACCTTGAAACCCTTCTTTGTTACGTGTTGACATTTAGTATCCCAAATCGCAGGCTTCCCTCAACTTGTTGACTTGTCCTCCCTCTCCCCAACCCCTTTGAAAATGGCCTTACATTCCGACATCCATAACTAGTAGAGTTCATCCACTAAACTATCAACAATCACAGGTAGGCAAGCACACGAGCACAAAACATAGGGGCATAGTTAATACAACAATGGTAACAACAATCAAATCAACGAGATTCAAAAGCCATTTTGATGGAGATTTGTAGCATCATTCAAGTAAATACAGATTAAGATCGTAAAAACATGAGCTTGTAATATAGCTACACCTAATTCCAGACCGGCCAAAGCTAAGCAGATAGACTCCTTTCCCGCTGCTAAGAGAGAGCAAGAAACAAAATCAAATGATTGTTTTTTAACCAGCGCTCTCTTTTGAGTATGCAGGGGGAAACGAGAAATTAAATAATAAATTAAAATTAAAAATAACTAAATAAATAATAAAAATAAAATACGATAATATAATACCCAAAAACAGCCCAAAAACAGTGATAAGATGACTAATGCCTTTAAACTAGTTCACTATCCTAAGCCATAATTCTAGTGTTAAGCTAGGCTTACAGTGTCATGGTTAGAGTTCCATGACATATAGAGAGAAGGGGAGATTGGAAGAGAAAGAAAGGGAGATGGAAGAGAGAGAAAGAGAGAGAGAGAGAGAGTTAGGAGATGAGAAGAGAATGAGTTTATTTTGATAATTCTTGAAATGATGATTACGGGAAGTTACATTGCTATTTATACTAGAATTAGGCTAATACATCACCCCAACTCCCTAACAACCTAAAAACCAACATTACTAACATGCCCTAGCTGTGACCATGCTTCCGTGACAATCTACCCATGACGCTAACTTTGACCGTGACATAACTGGCACCCTAACAGCCATGCTAAATGTAATGAGATCATCAAAATTGACCCACGTGCCTCCCATGCTCATGTCCATGACATTTTTCACCATTTTAAACCATCCTTGTCACAAGGATTGAATTCTTGAATCATAGTCAGAAACCTCTATCAGTAGTCTTTCGTCTTCATAGAAGTGTCAACGTGAACAAGAAAAGGAAGATGCACTATATCTAACTATTACATCAACAGCCTACTAAAACATAAAACAATCCTAGCTATCACATTTCAACAATCCTTCAACATCAAAGTAACAATTCTAACTAATTTTCACAACCACCTAACACATCTTGTAACAATTACTAACATCTTCTAACAACCTACTATATATTAAGTAACAATATACTAAAATATTATGTAACTATCTACAACCACCCCTAACCCACAACCATGTTCATCCATGTGTGCTAACCGATTCCCTTCCATTTGCCCACCAACCAACCCCCAGGGTATATGCCCGCTAAACGTTCTAGATTTAGAAAGACGAATATACGAGGGGAAGAATAAAGAAAAATACGCGAAGAAGAGTAGAAGAGAGTAGGAGGAGAGAGATCAACGAGAAGAGAAAGTGTTTAGGAGAAGAATCAACAAGTGTTTATACAAGGATTAAGACTAACAACCTTTCCCTCCAAATCCTAATCAAACTTTGAATTACAAATTCAAATGTAAAATGGCAGGAAAATTAGGCGGGAAGTAGAACGTGTGTAACAATTCCTTCCCCTCGAGAATATCCTTGCCCTCAAGGACAAAAATCCTGGAAACGTAGCTGAAAGTCATAGTAGTGAAAATCTAGTAGAGTGTCCTTCAGAACACCCTTGTCCCCAAGAGCAACAAGGTATGAAAATGTATGATGGTTCAGCTACGAGTCCCTTAAACATTGGTCCATCAGGATCAAACAGAAAATTGAGAAAATCATTTTGACATGTCATCGCTCCAGCAAAAATCTTTAGCTCTTTCTGAAGGCACTGGATGAGTATTTTCTTTAGGAGTTCAATCATGTCCACCATAACGAAAACTTCAGGCAAAGTTTCAATATAATATCCTTCCATGTTAAATTTCAATGTAGATTCATGAATGATCTATTGCTTATGGGTTAAACCATTGCTTCTAAAGAGACTGTATGATTTCTTTAAGACTGAATTGGCTCTAGACTTGCAATGTCAAATCCAAATGATGCAAAAGAGTTTTGTTTGCTCAAATATTTTAACCTTTGATGTCCTTCTAGTAGATTCAACTCAGGATTCAGAGTCTCAACTACTTCATCCTTTGATTCATTAGCACTTATAAGTCTTGGAATGTCATTTTCCATAATAAAAGGTTGAACTATTGACATAGATCTTAGCTCCTTAGCTTGAGAATTACTAGGGCTTATCACCTTTAGCTCCACTTCCATCTCGGTACAAATCTGGAGGTAGTTGATGTCTAAAACACAACATTGATCATATATATGTCTCCCACCAAGGAAATGAAGGCTAAATTGGCACTCCTTCTCGTATAATAGCTAATATCAACCATAACCTCAATAATGGAAGATGAGACCACTTTGATTCTTTCAAGAGGATCATAACGAGAAAACACTAGGTGAAGAATATCCTCATTTATAGGGTAAAGAAGCTTCGAGATTTTGATCAAGAGTCAAGCATCATTAGGAGACTTGACTTGAACTGGATTGGATTGGAATAAATGTTGAAATGCATAGTTTGACATTTTGTCAAACACCTTTCGTGCAATATTTAATTTCACACCCAAGCTTCCTAAATTCAGACCATCGAAACACAAATTATATCTCTAAAATCAAATGGAGATCTTAGAATTCAACAAATGCAAAAGTCCAGTTACAACAACCACCACCAACCCAGTGCCTCAAGGGCTCCCGCATATGCAAGGTCGGGGGGGAAGGGATGTATGCAGCCTTACACCTGAAGGTCTTACCCTAAAGGTAGTCTATGTCCGAGGACCCCAACCTAAGAAGCATAAAAGCATACAAGTATAGGGGCAAAAGTCCAGTTAGAAGCTCCAAAATCAATCTCAAACTACACAATCAAATTCAGACCTCTAAAAGCCATAGAATCAAATTCAAGACTCTGGAATTCGAATCGAAACTCCGAAAATTAGATGCAGAGTGCAAAATCGTTGCAGATATCTGGAATTCAAGCTTGCCAATCAGTTGAAGCTTTCTGGAGAACTTTCAATCAAAGATGATCATGACAATTTTTTTGCCGGCAAGAATTAAATTCGATCCAAGGATGATTGGCTCTGATACCAATCGATACAATTTATTTAGACTGTACGGGGCTATGCTTTAACACACACATCCAGATTTATAAAGAAGAATATACGAGGAGAAGAAGAACAGAGAGAAATGCAAGAAAAGAGTATAACAAAGTAGGAGGAGAGAGATTAACAAGAAGAGAGAGAAAGAGTTTAGGAGAAGAATTGAGATATCATTTTCATTATGCATTATTCATTATATCAACAAGTATTTATAAAGGCATTAAGACTAACAACCTTTCCCTCCAAATCCTAATCAAATTTTGAATCACAAATTCAACTGTAAAATGGCGGAAAAATTAGGCGGGAAGGAGAACGTGTGCAACATAGAGCTTGTAGCCTAAACCCTTACCGTCCTTGTCACAATAAAGTAGAATGATGGATCCGAGTTAAGCTACCCTGAATTCATTCCCAAAACTGCCCTTGATTGATTTGATACTTTAATTTACTGTTTCATTCTTTAATTACCTTAATTGTTCAACTTTCCAACAAAAACCTGAAATCAAACCGCTCATTAATAACTGAATCCAACTTTACACCGATTCCCTAAGGATATGACATCCGTATACCCGACTTAGCTACGACGAACTCGTATGCTTGCAAGTAAACGATTTTAAACACTCTTTAGAACTGCATCAATACCACTAGCAAATAGAATAGTATAAGGCCAAAAGACATCAATCAGTCAACAAAGTGTATTATTTCTTATCCAAACGCTTCAATCATTGGTTGTATCTTGCTTTTCTTAGGATTCATAAGTGTTTTCAAATGAGAATTTGACTTTAAAACACATAATCACGCTTTCTAGCATTGATATGTTAGCATTTTAGGTATTTCTTGCAATTTTAATTTAAACTGTTTAAGATATGTGATACCCTATTTTCACCATTAACCAAGATAACCTAATCTAAACACGGATAGGAAAACTGAAAAAGGGATAACTTCCTAACAGATCTTTTTCCTAAATAATAAAATATTGCGCAAAATAATATAATTTTATAAAGTAATGAATTCTCATCTTTGGGTGTTGCATCAACTAACCTGTCTCCTTCACTATTGACAAGACGATATGCATCTGTACGGGTGGAAGGAAGCCCTAGATGTCTACGCAGCCCTACTGCCGCATTAATTCTATTTTCAAGCAGTTTCTCCATGTTTAGTGCACAAGTTGGCTCTCTGCAACATAAGGAATGAAAAATGAATTAGCCCTAAAAGACAAAGAACAGAAAGATAGAAAGCTTTGGTGCCTCTTTGTCATTGTTCTGGCGGAGTATAATTTATATATATTTTTTATATAAATGCATATTAGTTAAACTTTATTTTATCTTTAAGCCCACCCTATCTATATTTAAATGTACTAAATAAAATTAGAATAATTTTAGATCTTAGAAAAATGATCAGCATCTAATACGTTTTTTCTTTTTAAAAAAATCAGCTAGTCATAATTGTACATGATAATATATGTGAGAAAAGTTTGAATCCATCCTTACTTAAGAAGTGAAAACTATGCATTAGTTTCTATAACTATTTTTGCAAAATTAGTTATGATAATTTGATACATAGCATTCTCAAATCGTCTTTATTTCCTTTTCAGCTCTCTAGTACAAATGCAATATGCAACCCTAAACTGTTATATATACTACTTAAATTTACTTTGTATTGGCACAATATTAGCAACCAAATAAATTGAAGGAAATTAAAGGAACAAGATGAGGGGGATTAGTGAACGTAGTTTGCAAATTAAGACCACCCTCAACTAAAATTCTAGATTAGTTGTTGGTCATGGAACTAAATAAAGGCCATTGCATGACATAACAACCATCACATTACGTATTCTGAGCTGCTTGTTACAGAATTATAATACTTCTTAATGCTCCCATAATACATATACATTGTATTTTATTCACTAAAAACATAAATACAACGGTATTTCACTATCTAAAACTATCAAGGTGACATAAAATTATGAAGTGCATCATAATTCATTCAAATTTTTGTGAACATGACTCATAAAAGCAATTTAAAAACGCAAAGCAATGACCGCAACTCATTATACAATTCCTGATACCCCACTTAACCATGATTGATAAAAAACCACGGAACCCAATTTGATTCCCTGTTAATTGCTTGGTTACCTTGTTGCCTCTTCTTCAAGCTGCATGAGTCGAACACAAAACATAGAAACAGAATTGTACAAGCCCCACCCTATGGGTTTCTCTGTACCATCAGCTACAAGTACAACATCTCCTGTTTGGGGAGGTGGCCTACCAATTATTCTATCAACTGCACCACTGTAAACCATAGGACTTCCATCCTTAAACAGCTGAGTTTTTCCTTTCTTTAAAACCACCTTTGCTACCTCTGACAAGTTAAAAGTCACCATAAGTTGTTAGGACAGACTCGCACACACCAGAAAACTGAATCAAATTAGCAACAATCAAATATGTCCATAAGGGCAAATAAAAACACTGGATTCACATGGCTCGTACGTATCCTATGTCCACTATCAGGACCATATGATTTCATTATAGGAATTGTAGTCTAAGAGTATTCTCTCACTCTCTCTGTGTCTTTTCCCTCATTCACACTGCAGATTATGCACAAAAACGTACATTAGAAGAGGAAGAGGTGCCCAAGATTCTTCTTCTTCTTCATCAATGTTGTGCTTCTATGACTCGAAAGCGATTCGGGAGATAAATAGTCTCCACGACTTAATTCCTATTACTAACAAATGAAGGTTAAACAGAAGCAAAAACCAATTCATTATTGAAAAAAAAAAAGTCACTTTTTGGCTTTTTTAAGGTACGTATGTGAGTGGAAAAACAAATATGAATCCAAGAAATACATACATGACTACAGCGGAGGGGCGCAACATCCCAAGAAAGGCAAAAGACCGGTAAAACATCAATGCTAAGAGAAAACAAACATCCAAGATAATCAAAAAGGAGAGAAAATGTGATAAGAACGAAAAACTCATCTCTCAAGTAACTAAAGGCAGCGATCAACATCTCGTGGGCTCCTGGCTCCAAGAAGGCAGCTTATAGTAATCCCAGCACTTCCTTAACAACCACTAGGACCGACCTACATCGGTCTGCCCGATGTACAAGCTAAGGTCCCTCTAATACCATAGGACATAAACTACGAGGAATAGCATAGCTTCGCCATAAAATGATGCACAATCTTCCTCATAAGTGGAAGGTGGCCTAATAACATCTTGATCAGCGATGAAATAGTTTCAAGGTTTGAGCCTTAGGGAAAACAGGCTTTAAGCTCAAATCCCATCAACCCTATTTACCTAAAAGAATCCCTTGGAAAGTAACAAAACCCAATGTTCATTTATGGCTCGATTGTGAAGAGTCATAGCTTGTAGCTTTAACAATGTTTGCCATAGTTGTGTTGTGAAAGTGTTTTAATATGCAAAAAAATACCAGTGTTCTCTCTCGTGTTGTGAAAGTGTTTTAATATGTAAAAATGCAATACCAGTGTTCTCTCTCTCTCTCTCCCTCCCCCTCTCCCTCTCCCTCTCCCTCTCCCTCTCTCTCTCTATCAAGAATGATGGAAAAAACACTGAACTAGGTTCATATAAATATTTTTTAGTATTGTACATGCGAAGTTAACGAAATTTATACAATAGCTTCTCTCTCTCTCTGTGCAACTTCTCTCTCGCTAATCCCCGAGCCCACTGCCCGTCGGCCAACTTGCCGACGTCGCCATACACCTACACCGGCGATGCAACCAATACGGCGACACCCCATCGCCGGGAAAAGAGCCGCCGCCGCCACCGTCACGATCCCAAGATTCGTGACGAAGCTTCAACCGAAGTTAAGATAAGAAAATTCAGAATTAAGTCGAGAGAGAGAAAGGAAGAAATTGAGATGAGAACTTAGAGATAATTGAGACGGGAAAATGAGAAGTATTTCATTAATTTTATAATTGGATGATTATTACAATCAAGAGATCTTCTATTTATAAGCTACAATTAACAATTCAAATTGAATTACAAAAGAATAATCGTAATATTTGAAAATAAGCGGGAAAAGGGAAATGGCGGGAAAAACGGTTGGAGGAGCGGGGGTGAGCTGCTAATGCTTCTAGAATGTTCCCGTGGCTTCTAGGGAGTGCTTGTTGCTCCTTGAGACTATCGAGAGGATAATTGTCAAGTACCGGGTGAAGGTTGTCAAGGACCAGGTCCAGGACCCTATCGGATCATGTCATGACACGGGCTGCGGCAAGGATCATGACATTGCCCTCCTCTTCGAACAATCTTTGGCCTCAAGGATTGAAGTCCGGAAACTACTTGCGGATGAATGTCCAATCCTCCTAAGTAGCTCTGTCTTCGGTCACGTTCTTCCATTGGAATTGGACTTACTTAACCCTTCTCTTGTCCATTGTCACGGTGCGGTGTCACTTCTGGCTGATCCTCTATGTCACATTGAGGCAACTCTGTGCTGAAACGAACACTTTCCCTAGCTTCTTCTTTAAACGTGAGACATGAAACACCAAGTGAATCTTTGATCCAGCTGGCAATTCAAGGCGGTATGCAACTTCCCCAATCCTGGCTTGGACTCGGTATGGACCATAGTATAGGGCTACCAGCTTCAAGTTCCTCCTTAGTGCCACGGACGTTTGCCTATAAGGCTGTAGCTTGAGATAAACTAAGTCCCCAATCTCAAACACTCTCTCGGTCCTCCGTATGTCTACTTGCTGCTTGTATCGGTGCTACGCTTCCTTGAGGTTTTCCCTCAACAGATTGATCATGGTCTTGCGTTCATTGGTGAAGTCCTCCACTTCCAGAGAATAGGAGACGCAGGGAATGTCCAATGCCAACAATCGTGGTTCGTACCCATACAGTGCATAGAACGGAGTTGTCTTGAGCGAGGAGTGATAGTTCGTGTTGTACCAAAACTCGGCTAAGGGCAGCCACTTTGCCCAGTGCTTGGGTTTGTTGAGTGCCATTGTGCGAACATAATTCTCCAAACATTGATTTACCCTCTCGATTTGCCCATCGGATTGCGGGTGATAGGCGCTGCTCATTTTTAACTCAATCCAAGCCAAAACGCATGAATTCCTTCCAAAACAGGCTTTGAAAGGACCCATCTCTATCAAAAATGATGTCCTTCGGCAACCCATGCAAACGGTACACGTTGTCAAAGAAATGCTTGCGCTACGCGGGTAGCGGTGTGTCAGCGGTATGAAATGCGCATACTTAATAAGCCTATCAACAACCACTAGAACCACATCTTTGCCCAGTGACTTTGGCAACCCCTCAATAAAATCAAGGCTAATGCTCTCCCAAGCCTGATGCGGTATGGGCAACGGCTCTAGCAGCCCCGGATAGGCTACATGTTCTCCCTTAGTGTGCTAGCATGTGTCACAACTGCTCACCCACTCTTTAACACTGCACTTGAGCTGTGGCCAAAAGAACATTCGTTTGACAAGCATAAGTGGGCCATGGACCCCGGAGTGCCCCCTGAGGGGGGAATCATGTAAGGCTTGCAACACACGGGCCCTTAGTTTAGTTCCTTCCCCCATATATACTCTCCCCTTGTAGCAGGATGCCACCCTCGTAAGAGTAGTGCCCGTGCCCGGTAGGATTAATGACAAGCTGCGCAATGAGCTGGGAGGCTTGCACATCTTGCTCATAAAGTTTCCGCCACTTCACATATCCAAAGGGAAATGGTTGTGGACATCAGCGCATAGGTTGCGCACACCATATCCTCATCGCGCCGTGAAAGCGCATCTGCGGCCTGGTTCTGTGCGCCCTTGCGGTACATGATGTTGTAGCTCAGCCCCATGAGCTTGGACATGCCTTTAAGCTGTAGCTGAGTATTGACACGTTGTTCTAGTAGGTGGCGCAAGCTTGCGTGGTCTGTTTTGATGATGAAATGGTGATCCATCAGGTAGTGCCTCCATTTCTCCATGGCCATCAATACTGCCATGAGCTCTTTCTCATATACCGAGAGCCCTAAATGGCACGGACTGAGTGCCTTGCTTAGGTAGGCCAAGGGCCTGCCCTCTTGAGACAACACCGCTCCAATGCCCACACCACAAGCATTCGTTTCGAGCACCAAAGGCTTTGCGAAGTCCGGTAAGGTTAGAAGGGGGGCTGTCACCATGGCTTCCTTAAGCGCCTCAAATGCGCTCTATGCATCCTCACTCCATCTGAATTCCCCTTCTTAAGTAGAGATGTTAATGGCTTGGTCACGGCTCCATAGACTCTCACGAACTTGCAGTTATACCCGATCAGGCCAAGGAAACCACAGAGGCTTTTGACATTTTTGGGCACTGGCCAATTCTTCATTGCCTCTAATTTGCCCTCATCCGTAGCAACACCTTCCTTCGAGAACACGTGCCCCCAAAATTCCACCCAGTCCTGACCAAACGCACACTAGCTACGTTTGGCATACCGCTGGTGCGCGCGCAGGGTCTCCAGCACTGCGCTCAAGTGCGCAAGGTGCACATGTAAATTTGGGCTGTAGATCAAGATGTCATCGAAGAAGACGAGCACAAATTTGCGGAGATACGGCCCAAAGACTTCGTGTATTAGGGCCTGGAACGTAGCGAGGGCGTTGGTGAGCCTGAAGGGCATTACGCGGAACTCATAGGGTCCCTGGTGAGTCCGAAATGCAGTCCTGTAGCGATCCTCCTCCCGTACTCTGATCTGATGATATCCAGCCCTAAGGTCGATTTTGGAGAACACTACGGCTCCCCTTAGCTCATAAAGTAAGTCATCAATCACGAGAATAGTAAACTTATCCTTCACTGTGATGTTGTTGAGCTGACGGTAATCAACACAAAAACGATATGTACCGTCCTTCTTCCTGACCAAAAGGACAGGGGATGCAAAGGGACTCCGGTTCGGCTGGATTATAGAAGTGGCAATCATCTCTTTCACTTGCTTCTCAATTTCATTTTTTTGCCCATGCGGATAACGGTAGGGCCTGATATTCACCGGTCTTGCCTCTAGTAATGTAGGGATGCAAAGGGACTCCGGCTCGGCTGGATTATAGAAGTGGCAATCATCTCTCACTTACTTCTCGATTTCATTCTTTTGCCCATGCGGATAACGGTAGGGCCTGGTATTCACCGATCTTGCCTCCAGTAATGTAGGAATGTTATGGTCATAGGAGCGCGGAGGCGGAAGGGCCTTAGGATTGTCAAACACATCAGGGTATTGGCGCAATACGTGTGCAATCTACAGATGAACAAAAGCATTCGGATCCTCCTCAGCCGTGGCCATAAAGAGGTGGCCTATGACACAACCAGCCTTCCTCAAGAACTTCGTGAGGCCTTTCTCCGAAATGGATTGCAAGGAGGCTTGCTCAGCCGTTCCTTGCAAGCGCACTGCCTTCCCCTCCTTAAAACACGAGAATTTGAGATTGTTGAAGTCAATTGTCACCGGGCCTTAGCGCTGGAGCCAACCAACCCCAAGGACCATGTCACTGTCGCGGAGCTCTAGAACTCTTAAGTCATCCGTGAACGTAGTGCCCTGGACCTTCCACTTAACCTTGGAATCTGGCAACTAACAAGGCTCTCACCGTTGGCCACTGTGACAATCATGACCATTGTTGGCACTTTCATGAGCCGTAGCTCTTGCACCACGGTAACGTCCAGGAAGTTGTTGGTGCTCCCGCTGTCAACCAAGATGGTCACAGCCCGTTTCTTAATGAAACCTCTCAATCTCAAGGTATTATGCGTGATTCGTCCGAATAATGCATTTAGTGATATCTCCATGGCACAGCGTCCCTCTTCAAGTGGCTCTTCTTCTACCACAATCTCCTCCATCGGATCCTTCTCAACCCCCTTTAGGCCTTCCATGCTTTGCAGCTGTTTGGCCTTGCAAACATGCCCTGGGAAGTACCTCTCATGGCACTTGTAACACTGACTAGGTTTTCGCCTCGGCGCGCTGGATCCAATAGAGCGGCTCGGCCCTGACTTAGCTCCCCCGGGCCTGGAGACCGAGCCCCAGGACTGCGAGGGGCCTTAGAATGACACAGATGGCCCAGTCCTGGCACTTGATGCTGATCTGGCTCCCGAACTGAATTTTCTCATTGCCAGCTTGTTTCCAGCCACTCATCAAATCTCAGCAACAGCAAACTCCAGAAATTTGGCTTGCTCAAATGCCAAACTCAGGTCAACAGGACAATTGGCCTTGACAAAGGCTCGTATAGCAGGGTTGAGCCCACTAATGACGCTGGAAACGAAATATGCTTCACTCAACGTTGGATGATAGATCAACATCCAACTCTTCAACTCCTCAAAGCGCACCACATAATCCTCAACAGCTCCGGTTTACGTCATCTTACTAAATTCTTCCACAATGTCTTGAAGTGAACGATCACCAAACCTCTTTGATAATTCGTCTATAAAGAACTGCCATGTCATTTGAGGATGCTTCAATTCCAGTGCGTGGTACCAAGCATCTCCGGAGTTATAAAGATAACTAGAAGCATACTCCAGCCACTCATCCACCGGGACATGGTACCAACGAAAATACTTCAGGCAATTAAGGATCCATGCTCTCGGATTATTACCTTCAAACTTCGGTAATTCGAGCTTCAGAGTGTGATGATTTGTCCAAGTCCAGTTGCTTCCATTGTTCCGGCTGTCGTCTCCTTCCTCAAAGGTCCAGGTCTGGCTAAGGTTAATCCTCAGCTCCGGTGGCCATGATGTAGGTGGCAAAACTTCATTTCCTCCCAATCGAACCTAATTCCCTGATCCTCCAGCATCACCGTGAGTCACAGCCTCCGGTACAATCTCCGGCACGGTCTCGGACCTTTTCTCTTGACTTTTCAGCAACCGATTGATGGATGTTGTTAGTGAATCCAACGAAGATCTCAATTCTCCATTCGTTCGAACTTGATTATCTGAGGCAGCCTCCAATCTGTCCAGCCTCTCCTCAACAGCAAACATCCTCTCATGAGCCTCCAATGATGACATATTAGCAGTGGAACGAGTACTTCTAGTAATGGCCAGCTTCTTCAATCGTAAGATATCTCTGATACCACTTTGACACGATCCTAAGATTCGTGATTGAGCTTCAACCGAAGCAAAGATAAGAAAATTCAGAATCAAGTTGAGAGAGAGAAAGGAAGAAATTGATATGAGAACTTAGAGAGAATTGAGACAGGAAAATGAGAAGTATTACATTAATTTTGTAATTGGATGATTATTAATATCTAGAGATCTTCTATTTATAAGCTACAATTAACAATTCAAATTGAATTACAAAAGAATAACCGTAATATTTGAAAATAAGAGGGAAAAGGGAAATGGCGGGAAAAACAGTTGGAGGAGCAGGGGTGAGCTGATGATGCTTCTAGAATGTTCCCGTGGCTTCTAGAGAGTGCTTGTTGCTCCTTGAGACTATTGGGAGGATAAATTGTCAAGTACCGGGTGAAGGTTGTCAAGCATCGGGTCCAAGACCCTATTGGGTCATGTAATGACACGAGCTACGGCAAGAATCATGATAGCCACCACCACCACTACCTATGCGAACCCAACCCTAGCTGCGACCCCACCACCACTAGCTGCAATCGCAGCCCCCCCCCCCCCCCCAACCACCACCACCACCACGAGACCACAACACCATGGCACCACCACCGCCAACCCACTGCAACCCACCACCACGAGCCCACTGCAACCCAACACCACAACTGTACCCCTCCAAAATCCTAACCGCACTAGAAACCCTAACACTCACTCTGAAACTCACGTACCATCACCCCACACCACCACCTCCCACCTAGCACCACAAAAGCCCTAACCCTAACTTCGAAACCCACACCTCGCACCAACCTTGGACCTTCCACCTAACCCTAACCTCGCACCTAAAACCTTAACTTGGAACCACCTTGCACCACCACCTATCACCGCCACACACCACCACCTCACACCACATTTGACTTCACACACCAGCGATGCCAAGGCAGACCCAGGTAAGTACCAACTAGGTCAGACTTCTAACCCACTACCACCCAGGTGAGATCCCCCCCCCCCCCCCCCCCCCCCCTCTCTTCCTCTCTCTTCAGTCCCTGACAGGTTAGATTTTTCCTTCTTTCCTTTTCTCATTCTGTGTTATACACCAGTGACGAGGTGCTCTGATTTTGACTGTTGTTGGATTGTTGTTGCTATTGTGGTGTCGATTTATAACCTCTGTGCTTTCTTTCTTTCTTCCTTTCTACTGTCTGCTTATGTGTTGGTGTCTATGTCTTTGTTGTCAAAATAGTTCATGCGTTTTAGCGGGTATGGAGCTCCAACCAATAGGCCATCTTCAAAGAGGTTTAGTACGGGTAGGGCGAGTCTACATGATGAGCACAACCTGCAATTTGGGACACTAAATATCGGCATCTTAACAAAGAAGAGTTTTGAGGTCGCCCAAATGATGATGATGAGAAAGATTAACATCCTATGCCTCCAAGAGACTAAATGGGTTGGAACGAAGGCCAAGGATGTGTTAGGGTACAACTTATGGTATGCTAGCAAGATTAGGGGGAGGAACAAAGTGGGGTATTATTGTGGATAGTCACTTAAAGGGCAAAGCAGTGGGTGTGTCTAGGTTGGTGATAGGATCATTGACATCAAGTTGGCACTAGACGAGGAGATCTTGACCGTCATTAGTGCCTATGCCCCACAGGTGGGGTTAACAGAGCAGGAAAAGGCTAGAGTTTGAAAGGACTTAGATTTAACAATGCAAGGTATACCCCAGAGCGAACAAGTAGTGATTGGTGGGGATTTCAGTGGACATGACCTACCATGGAGGCTTTGGTTTTGGGACTAGAAATGACGAGGGTAAAGCCATCCTAGACTTCGCAATGGCTTATGAGCTAATGGTTGCTAACACCTTTTTCAAGAAGCGAGAGGAGCACGTCATCACATATAAAGAGCGGTGGAGCTAGGACACTATATATTGCTTAGGAAGAGAAACCATAAAGACTGTATGGATTGCAAGGTTATCCCAGAGGAAAACCTATCCACGCAACAGAGGGTGTTGTGTGCCGATGTGAAGGCGAAGAAAAGGGTCAAGAAAACTACGAAACCCGCGTACCCATGCACTCGTTGGCGGGAGTTAAAGGCGGACAAGTACCTAACATTTAAGACAAGGGTGCACACGGAGACTGACTGGGACTACAAGGGGGATGTGAACCACATGTGGGACCGAATGGCACAAAAGATCAGATGCTCAGCACGCAAAGTACTACGCGAATCAAAGGGATGAGCACCAAACCAGCAAGAATCCTAGTGGTGGGTGTTCAAGAGAAAATTAAGGCCAAAAGGGACAACTTTAAGGAGTGGGATCGAAGTGGAGACGAGGACAAGAGGCAAAACTACAAGCAAGCCAAAAAAGAAGCAAAGACAGCAGTTAGAGAGGCATAGTCCAAGGCTTATGAGGACTTCTATAAGAGGCTAGCTACGGTGGAGGGAGGAAAGGACCTCTACAAAATCGCTAAAGCTAGAGAAACTAGGACTAGGGATTTGGATCAGGTAAAGTGCATCAAGGGAGAGTATGGATGGGTGCTCGTGGATGAGCGACTAATTAAAGAAAGGTGGAAAGAATATTTTTACAATTTGTCCAATGAAAAAAGAGAGATAAACTTTTCCCTAAGAAGACTCGAGTCATCGGAGTACCGCAACTACTATTATTCCAGACATATCATGTAAATACCACGAAATTAGGTAACAAAATATAGAGGAATAATACTAGTCTTGATTAATAAGCACGAGGTGGCGCTTTTAAAGCATGAGGTGGCATTTTAAGCATGAGGTGGTGCCCGAAGCAGGTGAATCAACACAAGGTGGCGGCCAAAGCAGGTGAGTCAGCATGAGGTGGCATTTAAGCATGAGGTGGCAGCCGAAGCAGGTGAATCAGCACAAGGTGGCATTTTAAGCACGAGGTAGCATCCGAAGCACGTGAATTAGCATGAGGTGGCACTTTTAAGCACAAGATGGCACCCGAAGCTGGTGAATCAGCAGGAGGTGGCCCCATAAGCACGAGGTGGCATCTGATGCATGTAAACTAGGCATGAGGTGGCAACCGGCGCATGAGATGGCAACACCTAAGTAGGAGGTGTCAACCACCAGCAAAGAGTGGCAGCAACCAAGCATGAGGTGGCATAAAACCCACCAACCTAAGCTTTCTCCGCCTCTCAGCAGAATTCCTTAGGTTTAAAGAACACTCAAGTATAAATAGGGGTGAAGTGTGAGTAGTTCAAACCAGCTTCAAACAAAAATTTATAAGAAAACAAGAAGAAAAAGTCATAAGTATTTTGGTGTGTGAAAACATCTCAACAAAAAGTAATAACAACAAGGTAAGTAAATTATCATTGATCTCTTGTAATTAAGCTTCGTTTTGCATCTATTGAGTTTTATTCAAATTCTACTACAGTAGTGAGTTTGTTTATAATATGATTAAATTGTCATTTTTGATGAAAATCCTTCATGAAGTAAACTTTAAATTCATCTATGGATGTGTTTAGAGTGTAAAAATGTTATTTGCATGAGATTTAAAAGAAAAACTTTGCTGAGGACTTACCAAAAAAAAAAAAAAACTTTGCTGAGGCAAGAGATTGAATTAATGCTAAATAAAAATGACTTTCAAGCTTTGTTTTGATAAAATTAGGCAAATGACCTACATGACGTAACCTAAAATAAATTTTGTATGAATTTTCAATAATTTCATAAAATAGAGTGTTTTATGTTGAAAGATGCTGGTTTAGGCAAAATTATGTGAGTTTTGAAAGTATGTTACTTGAAATTTCAAACAATGTTGAAAAATGGCGAGTTTTATATCTGTTGAGTTGGAAGCATATAAAAAATAACCATGGTGTGTTAAGAGCTGTTTTGGAGTGGTAGTACATGTTGCATACCTTGGTGGAGAGGTTGACTACCTAGCTTAAATGTTAGAAGAGGTGTTGCTGTGCACAGTGATGCTAAAATGTTCTGAACAATAATTTCGCCATGTATGTGTTGTGAAAGTCAACCAACTCAAAGGAAATGGCTATCCTCCTTCCAAATCATTTGATTGAGAAATTGTTTGTACAGAAAGAAAGAATGAGTTTTTTTTGTAATACCATGGTTAAATTGGTCTTATGGTTGATGATGATTTGCTTATTGGGCTTTTAGCTCACTCATTTTGTGTTTTTCTTAAATGTTCCATATACTACTTGAAGACAAACTATGGGGCGCTAGATAAACTTATAAAAATTTTAGGAATTTTGTACTAAAAGAGACTTACTTTCCCTTCCTTTGTACAAGAATATATGTAGTTTCTTTTGTTTAGATTGTACTAGCTTGTAATGTAAGTTATCATATATGTAAAATTTGATGATACTCCAATCAAGACTAAATATTTTATTACTTCAACTAAGTTTAAAAAGCCTTGTAAGCTCTAAATGTGCCCACGGCGTGTAACCCTCAATTCTAGAGGACTAGGGGTGTTACATTTGGTGGTATCAGAGCTTAGGGTTATGAATTACGGTCTTAGGACGTGAGGGAGGTGAGGGGATTTACTTTTCTCAATAACTATAAAATTATGTTCCACTTGTTCTTATGGAAAACTAATATATAGGAAGATGGCACAACGGGGGACAAGTAGGGACTGGATGCACGATACCAGCTCTGGTGGTGCAAGGGAGCCAACAATGGCATCTCATCATTACTTAGAGAAAGCAAAAGGGGTAGGACTCGTGATGATGAGGAAGGGAGGGAGATGGTGACACTGTGTCATGTTCCTTGAATTCGTGGCTTCACTTCGAATAGGTCTTGGAACGTGATTGAAGAACTGAGTTGAGAAAAAATAGAGTTTAGAGAATTTGAGATGAGAAACGAATGTGAATTTAGACTTGGATGAGGAAAAGAATTAGAAATTTAGGTGAGAGAAGAATAAGAAGATATTAGATGAGAAAATTAAGAGTTGTTCACTTGAATTCTTTTATATTTCATTTGATTGATGACAATTACAAGTATTTGCTCTTCTATTTATAGAATTCTAACAATTTATTCTAGAAGCTTTCCAAGCTATTACAATCTGAATTATTCAAATAAAATGACGGGAAATAACCAACAATTCAAATAACGACAGGAAAAATGGATTATTCAAATATTTGGAGGGAAAAACGGTTGGAGGAGCGTCCCCCTTGCTGCTTCCAGATTCTTCTAGACTCTTCCAGGTTGAGGCGCGCCTTTGGAGCTTGTTGGGACACCTGCAGCCATCGTTGAAGTTGGAAGCCAACCCATTGACACTATCGGGTGCCTAGGCTGGGCTATCGGGTGCTGCTGACAAGCCCTTGACACTGCCTGGCTGCACCCTTGACACTGTCTGGCTGCACCCCGTGACACTGCCTGGCTGCGAACTGGCCCGACCCTAGGCCCTGAAGCTCTGCCACCCTGACTCGGTCCTGGTTGCGAGTTGGCCTTCCTTATCCACACCCAAGAATGACTATCCTTTTATTATTTGTTGTCCTAGCTGATGCATTGGACCATGTCATTGCTAGGATCATGACATTGCCGCCCTCTCAAAGCAATCCTTGTCCTCAAGGATTGAAGTCTGGAAATTGCTTCCAAACCTCGGACAGGTCTTCCCATGTCTCCCCCTTAGACCAGTTTGCCCATTGCACTAAGACTTGGCGCACTCTCCTTCCATTGCGTTTAATCCAACGGCGTTCTATGATTTTGATGGGCTCGATGTTAACATTCTCTACTTTTGTCCTTCTAATTCGGTCAACCATTCTCCCTACTCTATTTTTTATGGCCTCGGCTATGCTTTTCCCAGTTAGTGCATTCATGGTAGCCTTCTTCTTAATCCCACGTAGCTCAATTTTCCTCCCTTCCTGGAAGCATGCGAACTCAAGTGCCTTGAAGTCAAATGTTATTGGCCCGTGTTTTTTGAGCCAATCTACTCCAAGGATCATGTCACTTCCCCGTAGCTTCAGCGCCCGAAAGTTATCTTCGAATGTTTGGCCTTGCACCTTCCACCCAACCTTTGGACAACTTAAGTAACTCATTAGAACCTCACCGTTTGCCACTGTTACCGTCATTGCTGCTGTTGGTAGGGTTGGTAATTTCAGTTTCTTAGCCAGGTTCTCGTTAATGAAGCTATTAGTGCTTCCACTATCCACCAAGATCGTCATAGGTCTTCGTTTAATGCTTCCCTTCAATTTCAAAGTGTTGTGTGTGACATTACTCTCCAAGGCACATAGTGAAACTTCCGTCTCCTCGCCTTGAAATTCCTCCTCGTCCTCATGGTCCATCTCTTGCCCTTTTGTGTCCACCATGCCGTTCATGCTGTTCAGTTGCTTTTTTTTACATCTATGTCCTGGAAAATACCGTTCCTGACATCTATAACACTTCCTGTAGTCACGTCTTGGTTGTGAGGAACCTGTTGACACGGTTTGCCCTTCCTTGGACACGGTTGGCTTGACCACAGAGCTGACAGGCTGCTGCGGCTGCTGGATCGGGCCCGGCACTGCGGTTCTTGACACGGTATCCTCCCTGCGCACCTGAACAGGCCGGTGTGTGGGTTGCATGAGGATCTTCAACTCTTCCATTGCAATTTCCTGCAGTCGTGCTTGTTCAAATGCGGCACTTAGATCAGGTGGCCTACCGGCCTTAACAGTAGCTCTCATTACCGGCTTCAATCCGCTAATGAACCTTGAGACGAAGTAATCTTCACTCAAGTTGAATGGTAGATCAGCATCCAACTTTTTAATTCCTCAAAGCGAATAACATAGTCCTTCACGGATCCCGTTTGAGTCATTTTACTAAATTATTCCACGACGTCCTGTAGAGTACAGTCCCTAAACCTTTTGCATAGCTCATCGATGAAGAATTGCCATGTCATGAGAGGATGTCTCAATTCCAAGGCATGGAACCAAGAATCTCCATAGTCGTGGAGATGACTTGAAGCGTATTCCACCCATTCGTCTACTGGAACGTGATACCAACGGAAGTACTTGAGACATTTTCTGATCCACGCCCTCAGGTTAGTGCCGTCAAACCTTGGTAGGTCCAATTGTGGTGTATGATGCGCAGGCCATGACCGATTGCTTCCATTGTTACGGCTGTGGTCTCCGTTCTCGATGTTGCGTGTGTGGCTCCGGTCCTCTCTCGGTTCCTGCTGCAGTGGTGGCATCAACCCTTGACCTCCAAGTCTCACATAGTTACCGGAACCTCCAGCTTCTTGGTGCAGGCCAACTTGCGGTGCTATTTCGGGTTCTAACTCCGGCCTTTTCTCCATTCTTCGAATTGCTTGTTGTAACTCCTTTCTGGCTTCTGCCACAATGTCTACTGAAGCGTTAACCTCTGTCACTCCCGACTCCAATCTTTGGCAAGAGGATCTAAGGTTTTCGTTGATGCGGTGCTGCTCCTCCTTATCCTTTGCTCGGTCTTGTTGCCATGTGCGAGACATGACGTCAAGGCGTTTTTCAACGACTGCAATTCTCTCTTGAGTTGCATTGGACTCTTCGGATGAGGTCATTGTCAAGGCAGCACAGTAGCTTCTGGTGATGGCCAGATTGATTGAGGAACTCGAATGTGATCAATAAGGATGAAAGAATGCAGCGGACTTTTTTTTTTTTTTTGATAACGAGCCTCTTGATCGAGGATGGCTCTGATACCACTTGTCACGTTCCTTTAATTCGTGGCTTCACGTCGGATAGGTCTTGCAACATGATTGAAGAACTGAGTTGAGAAAAATAGAGTTTAGAGAATTTGAGATGAGAAAAGATTGTGGATTTAGACTTGGATGAGGAAAAGAATTAGAAATTTAGGTGAGAGAAGAATAAGAAGATATTATATGAGAAAATTAAGAGTTGTTCTCTTGAATTCTTTTATATTTCATTTGATTGATGACAATTACAAGTATTTGCTCTTCTATTTATAGAATTCTAACAATTTATTCTAGAAGCTTCCTAAGCTATTACAATCTAAATTATTCAAATAAAAGGGCGGGAAATAACCAACAATTTAAATAATGGCGGGAAAAATGGATTATTCAAATATTTGGAGGGAAAAACGGTTGGAGGAGCATCCCCCTTGCCGCTTCCAGATTCTTCTAGACTCTTCCAGGTTGAGGCGCGCCTTTGGAGCTTGCTGGGACACCTGCAGCCATCGTTGAAGATGGAAGCCAACCCATTAACACTATCGGGTGCCTAGGCTGGGCTATCGGGTGCTGCAGACAAGCCCTTGACACTACCTGGCTGCACCCTTGACACTGTCTGGCTGCACCCCGTGACACTGCCTGGCTGCGAACTGGCCCGACCCCAGGCTGTGAACCTCTGCGACCCTAACTCGGTCCTGGTTGCAAGTTGGCCTTCCTTGTCCGCACCCAAGAACGACTATCCTTTTATTATTTGTTGTCCTAGCTGATGCGTTGGACCATGTCATGGCTAGGATTTGACACACTGCATAAATTTTTGAAATTTGATCCTCCTGAGTTTGTGGGATCATCTGACCCAATTAAAGTGGATGAATGGGTCACAAGAACTGAGAAGATTTTCTGGACAGCTAGTGTTTCAGAAAATTTAAAGGTGAAACTTGCTACATATAAGTTTGCAAAGGAGGCTGAACATTGGTGGAAGACTGTTAGGCCTAGAGAAGAAGAACTACTATATAGTTGGGATAAGTTTAAGATTGTTTTACAAGAAAAAATATTATCCACGATGTGTACAGAGAGAAAAAGAGCTAGAATTTTCTCTCTTTGAAACAAGGAAATATGACCGTGATGCAATATCAAGAGAACTTCAAAGAATTGACTAGATATGTTACACGATTTCTGGAAGTCGAACAGGATAGAATTGATAGATTTGAGGATGGGTTAGGACTTGTAATTAAGAAGCAACTGTCTAGTCAAGCCTTTGATAATTTTCAGGAGTTGTACCAAAGAGCTGTTAGAGTTGAAAGGATTTTGAAGAAGGAAAAAGAGGTAGAAATGAAAATGAATGAGAAGAAGAAGAGAAAACAATCAAATGAGAGTTTTGGGATGACAGGTAACAAAAAGATATTTTCACATCAAAAAGGGCCGGAAAAGGGAGAGGCTTGTACCTTTTGTGGAAAACATCACCCGGGAAGGCCTTGCTTTAGAGCAAATGGGAACTGCTTCAAATGTGGGAAAGAAGGGCATATTATAGCAAATTGTCCACAGAAGGAGAAAACTTGTTACAAGTGTGGAAAACAAGGGCACATTGCTTCTTCTTGTTATATTAAGGCTGGCAAGAGTGGGAAAGATGGTAATGAACAAAAAGGAGGAGCATGAGAGCAACCTAGGACTATAGGGCGGCTGTTTACCTTGACAAAGAAAGATGCAGAGAAAGGAGGTGAAGGGGGGACAGGTACTATTCTTGTAGATTCTTTATATGCTTATGTTCTTTTCGATTCTGGTGCCACCCATTCTTCATATCCACTACCTTTGCTGTGGAATTAAAACGTGATTCCTCTAGACTTAAAACTGACTTAATCATTGCCCTACCTATTGGGGCTTCCACCACCGTCGATTGAATATATATAGGTTGTGAGGTAAAGTTAGGAAACAAAATTTTTTGGGCAAACCTGATACAATTAGATATGAAGGATTTCGACGTAATATTAGGGATGGATTGGTCAACTGAACATACAGTGGAAATTGAGTGTTATACCAAGTGTATTAAATTAAAAAGCTCAGATGGGGAGGACATAATATTTCATTGCAATGCATTAACTGCATCATTAAGAGTAATTTCGCCTATGCAAGCAAAAAGAATGCTGAAAAAAGGGTGTGAAGGTTACATTTGTAGTATAATTGAGGAAAACTGTGGTGAATCATCTCTGGAAAAATTTCCTGTAGTTAGAGAATTTCCCGATGGATTTCTTGACGATATTCCCGGATTGCCCCCTGAGCGAGAAGTCGAATTTTGTATCGAACTCACTCCTGAGACCAAACCTATCTCCAAAACACCATATAAGATGGCATCGGTAGAATTGAAAGATCTAAAAGTACAACTACAAGAACTGCTTGATAAGGGGCAAATAAGGCCTAGTACCTCACCTAGGGGCGCACCAGTTTTATTTGTGAAAAAGAAAGATGGTAGCATGAGGATTTGCATCGATTATAGAGAGTTAAACAAAGTTACTATTAAGAATAAGTACCCGTTGCCTAGGATTGACGAGTTATTTGATCAGTTACAAGGGGCGCTTGTGTTTTCGAAAATTGACTTGAGGTCTGGGTATCACAAACTACGGGTTAGAGCTGAGAATGTGCCAAAAACAGCATTTAGAACTTGATATGAACATTATGAATTTCTTGTCATACCTTTTGGATTAACAAATGCACCAGCCGTATTTATGTATTTAATGAATAGAGTATTTAAGCCTTTCCTAGATCAATTTGTGGTTGTTTTTATCGATGATATTTTGGTGCACTCGAAGAATAAGGAGGATCATGAGAACCATTTGAGGGCTATATTGCAGACACTTCATGAAAAAGAGTTATATGATAAATTGAAAAAGTGTGAATTCCGGTTGTCGAAAGTTTCTTTTCTAGGACATGTGATATCGGGAGAAGGAATATCAGTGGAACCACAAAAGGTGGAAGCAATTGTGAACTGTCCCCAACCAAACACCGTAACTGAAGTTAGAAGTTTCTTGGGTCTGACAGGTTATTATGGAACATTCGTTAATGACTTTGCCAAATTAGCCATGCCCCTCACTAGACTGACCAGAAGAGATAGAAAGTTTGAAAGGGACGAAATTTGTTAAGAAAGTTTGAATTGAATTAAAAGCTCGATTAGTATCAGCCCCAATACTTGGTGTCGTTAGGAGAAGGAGGGTATGTTATATAGAGTGACACATCTAAAAAGGGGATCAGTTGCGTCTTAATGCAACACAGACAGGTAATCGCATATGCCTCTTGTAGGAAACTGAAATTTATAAAATAAATAAAATCTCTCCTATTAGTCTAACCATTGGTATTTAGCAAACTCAATTTGACCTCTAATTATATATCACATTATGCTTGACACAAATGTATATAAATATGCTTACATGTATTTGAGTATGTATGCGTTTGAGTATGTATGTGGCATGGAGTAGGAAGCAAGGAAATAAAAAAATAAGTGGAAAGCAAGCATATGGCATGGAGTAGGGAGCAAGTATAATAAAGGATTGGAGTGGGGAGCCACCCCTCCTATAAGTAGCACTTTTAGCTAACTCCCAAATCATCCAACTCCACATTTTCTCCACCTAAGAATTGAAGGCTAGGAAAAGTAAGCTTATAATTTAGAATTTCAAGGGAGCCCTATTTCAACAACTAACTAACTTATTCGTTAACTCTTCCGCTCTTTTGTTAAAGTGTTTTGTTATGTTAATAGCTTCTTAAATTCTCAAGATACTTGCTTTATACACCACATGTTTACCCTCTATGTGTTTGAAATTAAAATGGGATCAAGCATCTTTGACTAAGTTTGTGAAACATGGAATTTGGCTGTGATGCTTTGATATGTGGAATTTCGGAAATATGATTTGAATAAGCATCTTTGACTAAGGTAATGGAAATGAGGATATTATGGAGGATGTGCGGACCTACTAGGAAGGACAGGATCAGATATGACATCATAAGAAACAAATTAAGCGTGGCTCCCAGAGGACAAGTTAAGAGAGCAATGTTTACAATGATTTGAGCATGTTAGGAGAAGACCGACTACCACCCCTGCTAGAAAATGTGAACAACTACATAATACGCATTGGAAGAGTGGTAGAAGCAAGCCAAAGAAAAGCTGATTGGAGACAATAAGACATTACCTTATGCATCTAAAGCTCAATCAGGACAAGGCCTTAAGGGCTAAGTGGCGGTTCAAAATAAGTGTGGCCGACATATCTGTTAGGAGAGAGGAGCACAATGATGCTACTTCACAAGGCCCATAGGTTTACATGTCTCCTATTATTGTCGCTGTATTGTAGCTTGCGTGCTTAATATCTGGTACGGCTTTATTTGCCTTGTCTTGGATTTTATAAATATTGTTCTGGTTTTTTGCTTTATTAGGGTTGGGGATCATTTAGAAACAACCTCTCTTTAGGGTTGCACCCCGTAGGGATAAAACTGCGTACATCTTACCCCTCTCAAACTCAGCCTTGGTGGGGTCCTTTGAGGCACTGGGTTTGTTGTTGTTGTTGTTGTTACAAGGACTAAATTGATAGGATTAAAACTATAATAACGTATTGTATAAATAATCCTAAAAACATCATATAAATACTAGTGAATTTTCAAAAGGAAAACAATAAAAGCAAAGCAATCATATTTTCACGTATGACCTAACGGATCGACACAAGTGACAAGCCTAAAAATATCTCATGACCCGACATATATATATATACAGCCTGACCAACCTGATTGCCAAGCCTAACCACCACTATTGATTAAGATGATTTCCTATCTATCCGCACCATGGTTCAAATCCTAATGCTTGCAGTTTTGCCGAGGTGTTAATATATAGGTCAAAGGAGGTTTTATCTCAAAACCAATTGACAATGGGTGGAGTAGCTCCTTGGTTTATACATTAGCACTTCTTTCTTTGTCCCACTGATGAAGGATTGCCTTATTGCCCACTTTTTGAGTGTATCATCTTAGGGGTTTAGGTTTGAAACTATCACTCTATCTCCCAATGTAATCCTTAACATCATAAATTCTAGGATTTGAACATGCGATTCCCAAGCCTAATCTTGGAATTTCAATTTCATGCCATACTGAGTCTTTTGTGCCCAAATCTATGGATTTGAACTTGGAACCTCAGAAATTTTCACCAGTTGGATGTTCAATATACTTGTAAACAATGAAGCTGCGAAAAATTGAGTAGTTATGCCAGAGATAGAGAAAGAGAGGGGAAGAACCTGTAGAGCGGGATGAAGCGATACGGAGGCGAGTAGACGGAGTAGCAGCTGCAAATAATGTCAGGGAAGAGAGAGACTTCACCGGTCGAAAGGTCACAGCCATTTGAATTCCCAACATCACTGGCTCCAGGAATCCAATGTCTTTAACTCAGATTTCTTTTTGAAGGGAGGTAAGGAGTGAGACCAGTTAAGTCCCACTTTGATCAACAATCTCAAGAAATAGACAAAATAGCACCCTTGTAATAAAAATAGGGATATAAAACTCCCGACATAACGAAAATAAAAATATAAACTCAAATATAATTAGAAAAAATATCAAGTATTTTATTTCAAAATCCAAAAACCTAAATAATATAATTTTCTCTTGCTTCTTCGTATTACATATGCATTGATACGAACACTGTTACAGATGACCCAGATCGTGACTCGGCGGACTCGACTCATGACTCGGCGGCTTAGCCCAATTGACTAGGCATGTGACCCGCAGCTAAGGCAGGATTTGGCCATTTGATCACAGATATATAATTAGCATTACTAGGCCAATTATTATTAATAACAGTATAAACAATGTCCTAGGGGGTAAGTTGAGGTATTATGTTGATTGATGTTAAGCTTCTCTCTCTCTACACTCTATTTATCTCTTTTCTCTCAAGTCTTCTTCTCCCAAATCTCTTTCTCATACTTATACTCTATATATCCCTATACTCTATACTTGTAATTTTCTATTACTATACTTAATAGCATTACAATTTCCATTGAGCTTAAGCAATTTTGATTGTTGATTAATTGAATTGAGTTGATTTGAGCTTTATTAGTGTTGGATCGTATCATTATTGAATTGATTTGATCATTGTTATTTTTGGATCGCATCATTTGGTATTAGACTTGCAATACTTGGCTTAAGTGTTGGTTGTTCACTTCGCACATAAGGTGTTCATTGAAATACCTTAAATAGTCCTTCATCAATAATCAATTGGAATAGAATGGCTAACAATACTAGATCGCAAACCACAACACATGATGTCGAAGAATCTCCCCATATCACTTTTGATTGGAGGGGCTTCGCCCTTGATAAGAAAATGGAAGAGATGTGGAAAATGGTTAATGGTCTGTCAATTTAGATTAGGGCTATGGCCGGCTTCAACAAAGATCGGACTCCGCCCCTACCGATGACGCACACAATCGATCGTCAATCTGATTCCCTGGAGGTAAATATCAAATCGAATGAAGGTAATTACCGATTCCCTACTAGATTAATGAAGATTTATTTCCCCAAGTTTTGTGGTGTTGATGTTGTGGGATGGATTCATAAATGTCAGAGGTACTTTATTTTGGTTAAAACCTCCAATTTAACCAAGGTTATGTTGGCTAGCTTAGCTCTAGAGGATGATCATTGGCCTAGCACAATTCTTACAAGGAATCCCGGCCCCAAGGTTCTGTGATTCCTTGGGAAGTATATTCCACGCAGATTAGAGCCAGATTTTCTGACAGTGTAGATGACCCGCTAATTGAGCTGACGAAATTGAGGAAAACTAGGTCGTTGGTTGAATACCTAAGTGCGTTTGAGCTACTAATTAGTTGATTTAGGTTAGCCAAGGAATAGAAAATCGATGTATTCATGGGGGGTTCGTGTGAAGAGCTCTTAGGATGGGTTAAACTGCCTAAGCCCAACAACTTACAAGAAGCGATTGTATTAGTTAAACTTCAAGAAAAGAATTACGAGGATTTGGATCAAATAACTGGACGAAACTCCTCTCAAAAGGCCCCCATCCCCCCATTACCTAGTAGCTCTAGAAGGGAAGGCTTGAGTACCACCACAAGATCGGCCCCTAACCCACCTAGCCACATAATTACCCCTCGATCTGAAGGTTCAAACACAAACCAAATCCACTTAAAGAACCAAATTAGGAGTCAACGAGCACTAACTCCCGTGGAGATTGAAAAGGAGCTTGAACATGAGCATGATTCAGAGCCTCTAGTTTCAATTCATGGCCTTGAGGGGCTTAATAACTGTCAACCTATGTGTTTACACCCTAATTTCGAAGGAGCCGAGACAACGCCGTTTTGGGCAAAGTGCCATGTGCTTATCACGTGAGGTCCATGTCGAGGAGAGTCAAACCTCGAGGTACTAAGACAACGACATCTCGAGCCCAACATCTTGTGAAGGTTATCACCCTACTAAGGGCATCAGCCACTCGAAGCTCAAGATAGTTGAGGGGTAAAGGGAGCTCAATATCACGGGATGATTTTTGACACCCTTGTCAAGCCCGTGCGCCACTTAACTTCACTCCAAAAGTACCTCGTCAAGTCAGGCTACCCGATAACCCGAAGGCTATATTTATACAAAATTAAGGCAAGAAAGTGTTTAAGGGACAAAGATAATAGGGACACAAGTATAATTGATCAACACATTAAAGAGAGAGAGAGTTTGGATGATTTGGGTGATTTTTGGTCACCATGGCAAATGCCACTTCTTTATTATTTATACTCAAAGAGAATTACATAGATGCATGAACTGTGTTTGATCCCAAAGGGACACAGCTCAAGGCTAGGGACATGACTTTAAGCAAATACATGAATCTAGTCTAAGTACATGAATCTAGTCTAAGTACATGAATCTTAATAAGAAAAATTAGGGCACGTCCCCCTTAGGCAGGCCGTATCCATGAATTGTGTCAAGGTTCAATGGACACGTCTCCTCTTGTCAAAGACGCAACCTTAGGGAAAAGACATGACCCCTCATGTCAAGGCGCGCATGGACCTTGTCAAAGGATTAAGGGACGCAACCTAACATGCCAAGGGACACGCCTCTTCTTACATACACGCATCTAAGCACAAAAATGGAGAGTCTAGTATATTCTAGGGCCTTCTATTGCATGGCAAAAAATAAAAAGTACTACTAAAATAGGCGTTGGGTAACACTCTTCCCCACCTAAGCCATTGACGTCCTCGTTAATGTTAGGTAGCTTTGAATGTCTCGATCATCTTCTTAAATTGCCACAAGTCCTCCTCCTTTTCCGGTGTTGCCTCGTTTTTTGGAAGGCCTTTCCAGCGAACTAAGTACTCGGTATACTTTGGCACTCCTCTTCGTCCCACAACCCGGTTAGCAAGGATCTTGGTTGCCTCTTTGCCAAAGGATGTGATCACGGCCGTAGGTGCTCGGTTTGATTCACTTCGGCTTAGGTCCTCATCATCCTTGTGATACGATTTCAGCATATTAACATGGAAAACGGGGCGGATCTTCATTTTCGGTGGCAGTTCAACACAGTAGGACACTTTCCCAACCTTAGCAAGAATTGGGTAAGGCCCCTCGTATCTACGGATCAGACCCTTGTGCACTTTATGTAGGGCCTTAAATTGCTGCGGCAGTAGCTTCACCATCATCAAGTCCCCAACTTGGAACTCTAAGAACCTCCTCTTGTTGTCAGCCCAATTTTTCACCTTGTATGCTGCTTTGTCAAGTTGGGCCTTGGCAATGTCCAACCTCTCATTCCAGTCCTTTGCAGCCTGGTATGCTGCGGGACTGCTCCCCGTATACCCGGTGGCCACGACTTGCGGAGTCAAGGGCTGTTGTCCCGTGACGAGCTCAAAAGGACTATGGCCCGTTGACTCGCTCTTGTGTAGGTTGTATGAAAACTGGGCAATGTCAATCAACGTTGCCCAATCTCGCTGGTTGGCCCCCACATAATGTCTCAAGTACTTGGTACATTGTGCAATATCACGATCTCTCAAAATCAGACGTTGCTAAAGGCTAAGCACCTTCGGGAGATATTGAGTTTGCAATAAATTCAAAACAAAATTCGTCTCATAAATGGTGAGGACTGAGAGAGTTTGTCTTTGTCCATGATCTCCTTTCTATGGAGGTGTGTAAATCTTTTTTAAGACTGGGGGGACTTCGCCTTGGTCGTTTCTTCAATGATGGCATAAATCTTTTTAAAATTGGCCTCGGTTGTTTGCTTAACGATGGCATAAATCTTTTTAAGCTTGGGGGACTTCACTTCAGTCATTTCCTTATTTTGGTGGCGAATCACTTTTATACTGGGAAACATCACCTCATCCATCTCCTTGGCTTAGGTGATGCAAATCAGCTTAGGATTGGGAGACTTTGTCTCGATTCATAACTTAGACCTCTTTATTTTGTTGGCGTGGATTATTCTCAAATATTAAGGGACTTCAACCCCAGGTCAAAGACTAGACATCGCTTTCGTCACAAATGATGAACTAATTCAAAATGAGAGGCTTCATAAGATGCAGCTACAAGTCAAGAACTACCCCTTCATAAGACGCAGTCCGTCTCAAAGCTAGTAAACTTCAGCTTCAATCATGTCGCGTAACATGACATTGTGACATACTTAGGAGACTTTGTTATTCACTGCAAGTTAGAGATTGAGCTGTAATTAAGCAACTTAGCCTCTTATCTTGGCCAGTAAAACATTTCCAGTTAAAAAGTCCAACATGGACCACGCATATTACTGTACTTGAACAACTCACACTTTAACCAACTTTCTACTAAGCTATTTAGTACCACTGCTAGTTAACCACTTGGTAAGAGCAGCATAAGATATCGTCTTCATCTACTTAGTGCCACCTTCACAAATGCATATATTCTGTGGTGGCACGTGATTGGTACTTCCAAACCATGGAAACAACTTGTTGACAATCATGACAACTCAATAGTAAAAACCCTTCAGAGGGTGACAATCTAAATAAGTAACAATAAGGAAAAAATAGTCCAGTTCAAAAGTCCAACATGGACCATGCATATAACTGTACTTGAACAACTCACACTTTAACCCACTTTCTGCTAAGCTATTTAGTACCACTGCTAGTTAACCACTTGGTAAGAGCAGCATAAGATATCGTCTTCATCTACTTAGTGCCACCTTCACAATTGCATATATTATATGGTGGCACGTGATCGGTACTTCCAAACCATGGAAACAACTTGTTGACAATCATAACAACTCAATAGTAGTAAAAACCCTTTCGAGGGTGACAATCTAAATAAGTAACAATAAGGAAAAAATAGTCCAATACCCGCGGTCTTCTATTTCAAGATTGTCTTGAACTTTATTACAAATAATCTTAAACTCCTTTCACGGCCTATTCGATCTAGCAATGACCGTTGTCAACAAGGAAACACACAATAAAGGATTACCAAGTCCTTAGAAATAGTTTGTGATCTTAAAGCAAGAATAACAAGATTAATGTGTACCAAGGAATGTGTATGCCATATCAGTGGCATCCTTAGAGATCTTTCATCATGAACATCGTATAAACTCACCTTATAGAGTTTTTTATATATGACTCCAACAGAGGTGACCCACCATAGGCTATCAAAAACTCATCTTTGGTAAGTTACACACTTCATATAAATACTTGCCATCCCAACATTAGTGAGGGTTCATGTGATTTACTTATAACCACTCAACATAAGCCATGCCAAACTCATCAGTTCATAAATAAACGTCTGGGACAAACGAACGTTAGCCGTTGACGTCCTATGAGGATGATATACCATAAGTTTGTCACTTGAAGGGTAATGGCCCTAGAAATGTGTTATTTCTTGCAATATTGTCTTTATTTTGATATTTATTCCCGACATATCTATTATCAAACAAGTGTGTTATACTGACCTGTTTGGTTTGATTTACTACCCTAAGTGTGCCTGATTTTATCCAGGTATTCTACGCGTAAAACTTGACGGTTATCCACGTACGCAGTAATCACCGTGGTCCGCCCTGGTGAAATCACCTGCAACGAGTGCAATGCATATCACCACGGTCTGCCCTGGTGCAATCACCCGCAATGAGTGCAATGCATATCACCACGGTCCGCCCTGGTGCAATCACCCGCAATGAGTGCAATGCATATCACCACGGTCTACCCTGGTGCAATCACTCGCAATAGGTGCAATGCGTATCACCTTGGTCTGCCTTGGTGTAATCACCCGCAACGGGTGCAATGCCTATCACCATGGTCCGCTTTGGTGCAATCACCCATAGCGGGTACAATACACCCGTATTGGGTACAATACCTGACGCCATGACTCACTTGACGGTTGTCTAAAGATAGAACGTTAAGCACTGATATCTACTTTTCATTCAATATATATGATAACAGTGTATCAAGCCCAGCATCCTGGGAAGGTAATTACCCTTGACGAGGGGTTAAGCCACTCGAGGCTCGAGATGGCTAAGGGGTGAAGTGAACTTGAGTTTGAGGGGCTATAAGAAAGGCTGCAAGACAGGTGGTTCCTAGGCTTGAGGCAGTTAGTTGGAGTGCGATTTCAATTACTTGGGCATTAAGCATAATCCAAGAGGACTTGAGGCTTCTGGAAGATAATTCTTCTAAGAATTTGGGTGTGGGCACCAAGGATTTCCCTCTAATACTGAATTCAAGGCATGTTCATCGAAGATTTGCATGCGCAGAAGAAAGATTAGTGGATGGACGTGGGTGGAATTGCCGAGAAAGAAGGAGGAGCCATTATTTTTATTTTTTATAAATAAAGGACTATGCATCAGTCACAAGTAGTACATATGCTCATTACAAAACTTTTTCAAGCTCTGTTTTATAGCACACTTGCGCTTTTTTCTTAGGAGTAGCGTAACTTAGCTAGGTGTAGCATAACATAGATCTTTGAAGTACTTATCTTCATAGTAATACAGTTCTCGAGCTTCAGGTATGACTTTCCAATTTTAATGTATTCTCACAAATCGACAAGTTGAGATTTGAGGCTTTAGTTTAAGGCTTTGACAACAAAGGATTGTCTTTTAATTTCGTTGGTCTTAGTACTATTGTCACTACTTGATAAGTCAGGTGAACTTAGGTTCGCACCATTGATTAGGGCTTTGATAGCCAAGGCGTGTCCCTTGATTGCGTTGGTCCTAACCCTGTGACCTGAATACGGTTTGCTCCACCTCAATCTTGATAGCCCTAACTCAATCGAGTTATTATAAGTTAAGGGTGCAAGGCTTCAAAACTTGATTGACTCGGGCTTGTAAGTGGACTGCTGGCTCTTGGGTTTGTCTCCACCCCAATTCCTGACTTTTAAGTGTGCGAGAAAAGGGGGATGTGGGCCTTGCTCCGTCACTGTAACTATTAGTTGAGTTAGGTCCATATCTTTTTAATTTTCTGTCATATAATATATAAAAAATCCATAAAAAAACATTTAACAAAGTCTTCTTAATTGAATCGTAAGTAGAACTCACGGTATAACCGAAGTCAAGTACACCAACATATCATAACCATTTCTCTGAAAATGGGGAATGGTTGAGGTCAAAGATATGCGGTTCATAAAAGGCTCACTCCCTAGTTGTCGTGAGTCCCTTTTGCACATTCGTTTTGTTTTTACATTTACGATGACCACACACATAAACTTAAAACAAAATAGAGCAAACACTCACAAAATAGCTTTTAGATGTCCTGGATTAATAAGGACTTTTTAGTGGGTGGCTATGCCATTTGGCTTAAAAAATTATGGTGCCACCTACTAGAGAGCCATGAACTTAATCTTTAATGATCTCATTAGCAAGACCATAGAAGTCTATATAGATGACATCGTGGTCAAATCAAAGTCCCAAGTCAAACACTTGGAAGACTTAAGTGGAGCGTTGCTTTGAATGAGGGGTCATAACCTCAAGATGAACCCATTAAAATGCGCCTTTGTCGTGCACGCTGGAAACTCTTAGTTTTTTGGTACTCCAAAGGGGCATTGAGGTGGACATATATAAGAGTAAGGCCATTCAAGAGGCCAAACCGCCTTTTAGCAAAATGGAGCTGCAACACTTCTTGGGGCAAGTAATTTCTTGAGACGCTTCATTTCAAATGTCGCTGGGAAAACCAAAGTCTTCTCTCTACTATTTAGACTCAAGTCTAAGAAAGACTTTAAGTGGGAGGAGCCACACCAAGCAGCTTTTGAGGCCATCAAGAAGTACTCGAACAGATCGCCAGTGTTGATTCCACCAAAGGAATGGTGAACCTTTGAAGATTTATGTTTCTACTTTTGATGAATCAATTGGTTATTTGCTTGTACAAGACAATAAGCAAGGATTTAGATAAGTCGTGTTTTACCTAAGCCATTGTTTGAACGAATGTGAAATAAAATAATCCTCTATTGAGAAATTGTGTCTATCTTTATTTTATGCATTTGTTAAATTAAGACATTAGTTCTTAGCATTTACCATATACGTGGTTGCTCAGATAGATGTCCTTAAGTACAATCTAGATAAAACTTTGACGAGAGGAAGATTAAACAAGTGGAGTGTTGCTCTACTTCAAATTGGTGTATGTGTCACAAAAGTCAGTCAAAGGCCAAGCTTTAGCAGACTTTTTAATTGACCATCCAAACATTCACATTGGCTTGGACTATGAGCCAGACCAACTCTTAATGGTGGAAATTGTCCCCTGGAAGCTATACTTTAATGGATCAAGGACCAATTCGAACACTACAGTTAGGATTGTGATTGAATCCCTTGTTGTGATCATCACCGAGTTAGCTGTTACCCTAGTGGACAAGTGCTCCAACAACAGAGCAAAGTATGAGGCACTAATAATAGGCCTACACACTCTTCTAGCAACGCAAGTCCCTAATGTTATTATAAGAGGGGATCGCAATTGGTCATTGTTATAATCCGAGAATCCAAGGCTTGAGAGGGTTTAATGCTATGTCCAGTATGGTGCTGATAGCTGCTGCTGGGGACTGTTATGTGGCTGAATTGGTGCCGATAATGTGGGGTCGTTAGCTAATAAAGAAGTATTAATCTTGGTTAAGTGTTGTTTAGCTATGAGTTGTAATAAAGGGCATTGTAATTACCTGCATTGTAATAACCTGCAGCAGCAGGTTACGGTGGGCTTAGGTAGTATCTTGGCACCAATTCTTTAGGTGTAAGTTAGTAGATATTTTAGTTAGTTAGATATTTTGTTAGTTGAGGCAATTAGTTGTTAAGTCTAGGTTCATTGTATTACTTTGCTTGTTATTTCCTATAAGTAGGATGATCAAGTGTAATTCTTACTCATTCAATAAAAATATCAAACCAATCTCTTTGAGATTAAACCTTCTTTCTCTCATCTAACTCTCTCTATTTTCTCATCTCCTTCACTTATTTCTCATCCCATACTCTCTTTATCTTAGGTTAAGATCAAGATTTAATCTCGATCTTAACAATTGGTATCAGAGCCATGATTTGGCTTCTGAATCAAGATCTAAATCAGTAAAAATTACAAAATCTGATTGATTGTGTTGCAATTAATCAACAAAAACAGTTTTGATACTGAATTAGTACAATTTTATATGATCAAGAATTCAATTATGAATTCTGAACTTGAGGAGTTGTGTACTGCATTATTGATCTGCAAGTGCCTGGAAATTGCTTCGGTTGGGATAAATTTGATTGAGTTACATTGAAGAAAGTTTAATTGATCAGTATTTGATGATTACATTCAACATCAGAACTGATTCATATTAAATTCAGTAGAATTGATCAAGCATTAACTGTTGGAGTTGAGTGCTGAAGCAAGCATTAGCTGCTGAAGTGAGTGCTGAGCATAATCGATCTTGATCAGATATTCATCTGAGCACCGGGAGAAGAAGTTAAAAGTGAGCTATTGGATCAACATTACACTTAATCATAATCAGAAGATCAGAAACAAGCTGATTTGAGGTTAATTCTGGTTCTATAATTCAGTTGTTGAGCTTGGGGTAACGGTTTCTGGACTTCAAGTTACAATTCGATCAGAATCTGTGTTGTTGCTGATTTGTGATATAATTAGTGTTAATAAGCATAGAAGTGGTGAGAATTCATCAGAATCTGCGTTGACTCTTAAGAATCTGCGGTGACAATGAACTGAGAACCGGAAGTGCGAAATCTGATTTTGTTCTTGAAGATCGCTTTGAGTATTGTGTTGAGGACTTGACTCAGATCTAGCGTTGAGCTTAATTCAGAATTGTGAGTCTATTTACTCAAGAAACATCGCAGTTAGGGGTTCTGGTTCGAGTTTTCTCTGAGTCGAAGTTCGTCAATTAGGGTTTGGAATTTGCGGTGTTTACTTAGCAGAATCAAGTGCGAAATTCGGTTCCATAAGCAAGAGGAATGGGAGACACAACTGATTCCGAATTATCTCTGCTACCTGAATTCGAGGAGATCATACAACGCTCACATGAAAAATTGTTGCAGCGATTAGAAGAGATTTCGGCTGAGATGAGGGAGAAATTTCATCCTCTGAGAGTGGTTTTACAGCCTGAGGTGCACAATGTGGAGCCACTTAATGTAGTTAAAGATGAATTGGACCAAGGTAATGCTGAAATTGATGAACACAAGTTGGATGAACCTGAGGTCGAACAAGCCGATCATTATGAAGACTCTTTGCTAGAGTTAGAATATTTTGAAGACCTTGAGTCCCTGCAAGATTTATTTTCGGAAGGGGAATACAGTTCTCATGTCAAGGGAATGTTAAAGAAAGCAAAGAGTAAAGCTAAGAGAAGCCATCTCAATGGAGCATTGAAAGATTTTTGGGGAAAAAAGAAGATTACAAAGAAGAAATTGAAGCGAGAGGTTGTGTGTCAGCCTAAGGAGCGTCTGAATTTGCAAGAACAGAACAATAGACAACCTGTGGTTGCTTTAATCGAGTCCAATTCAGTTATGGGAGATCAGTATGATCCACTGGAAGAAGTTAGGATTCTTGTTGATCAACAAGAACTAACTCAAGATGCTGATTTTATTGACGTATATGCTGGTATACAAGAGTTGGATATAGCGAAACCTTTGATTTCAACTGAAAAATTTGATGCTACTGCTGTAATATCAATAAATACATCACCAAATCTGTTAAGTATCACTCCATGGAAAGCTGGTGTGCAGATTCGAAGCATCTTCATTGCTGAACAATCTCATTCTATGGCGAAATCAATTGTTGCTGCTGTTGTATGATTTGATGCAGAATAAGGTGCGCTTTGGAGTGGAGAAAAGGTGTATTCCAATACACACTTTTATGACGAGTTGCCTCTTAATCCGGGAGAAGATACTCAAGGATATGTGAAGCCGAAAAGAGTCGATTTTCTATTGGAAAGAAGTAATCGAGCTGCAAGAGTGTGTTTCAAGGTTCACAACGAACAAAGCTTGGTTCCTATGCAAACAATTGAGTTGATGGATTTGTATAAAAGATGGAATGTGGGTAGACAGGTTTCTGATCAAATCCACATCTGTACAATAGATGCTTTAAATGATGTAATTGATGTTGGCAGTCCCTTTGATCCGGGAAAGGATGAATTACAAGTGATCGGAAAAGCTAGACCTCTGGTGCTGCTGTTTGATGATGAACAATTCAATGCCAGTGCAAACAATGGTGGAAAAATGGTAGTGGCTGTGGGTCATTGTGAAGTTAACATCAAAGCACGCTTTGAAGAAAAGGCTTTTACAGGTTGCAAGCTGCATAATTCAGATCGTGACATCGAAGTCTCAATTGTTCCGGAATTGGTGTTGCTTTGGTTCAAACACAAGCAATTCCTTAAAGGGATGGTAGTTGTTGTTAGTTGGTGGTTTGAGCAGGTGTTGGGCCGCTGGTATGACCTCACAGCTGGTGCTCGAAGCCAAGCAAAGACAGAGATGATAGCACTTGAAATTTGGAACAAACAGCAACTGAAAGGAGCTGATCAGATTCAGGACCTGAATGTGTTTGGGGTGATCTGTTGTGGTTGTTCTGAATGGAAAAATTATATGAACAAGCTTCAATATTTTCTTAATGTTTGGATGGAAAAGATCAGTGCACCATTGAGGATAATTCCAGCTGAAATTAGAGTAAACATCAGCAAGGGAGTTTGGAACATATCAGCTCTAGACTTGAAGAAATTTACAGCTGTTCAAGAGTTCTGTTGGTGTCTCCACTTGTTATATTTGTTACTCATGTTTGAGATGGTTGACAAGAAAGCGAAGCTTGATTATTTAAGGCATGTTTGGTGGCTGGATGAGCTTGGGATCCAGGAAAGCATTGAGGACATGCTGGAAAGTGTGAGCTGCAGCACTATCAATGTTGGTTGGAATGTTTTGGAAGTTTAGGTCATAACAATGAGTCTTTGGCATTCAACAATGGCTCATGAAAACTTAGTTGGTGTGGTCTATGCAAGAGTTTGGAAGGAAAAGGCTGAGATTTTCAGATCTTGCAAGTTCTCTCTAAAGATTCAAGCAATGGAAGTATTGGAGGCTGTAGAACATTTTTGGAGAACTACAATTCCTTCACTGTCAGCAGTAAATGAGTTGCTCAGTTTGAGTGTGGTTGGTGCTAATGTGGCCTTGGGAAGATGTATTAACTTGTTGGCATCAAGAAGCTTCCTTATGGACAAGAATCGAGCTGAAATTTGTAATATCCGCAGCTATTAGTTGTCTTAGTTATACACTACTGAAATTTTGAGTTCTGCAGCAAATCATGTGGAATTGGGAAGCAGTCAAGAGTATGTTGAGCTTGGTTTGAGATGGTTTAGTAAGTGGATGTTTAAGCAAGACAAATTTTGGGTAAGATTCAAGATGAAAGAGTTGCAGCTGCATTCCTATGGGATTTCAATGTGTTTTGTTACCATGATCAAGATATGAAGCTGTTTGAGCTGCACTGGGACATGTCTGCAAGCTGATTTTGATGTTTGGTTCTCTTGGTTTGAGTTTGGAAGGCCTCCCGAGAGGTTAAAGGACTTCATATGCAGTTTTATGGGTTCAATGACATTCAAGTTCTATTATGCAGCTTACTACAAGCAGAAATTCATAAGTACTGATGCATTTTATGGTTCTTTGCAGCATGATAGAGTTTTGAGCCATATCAACCGCATTATGTGGTGTCGTGGATGTGGGGTTGATGTGTTGTTTGATCAGTGCAGACCCCCCTGAAGGGTATTATACATTCAAATGCAAACATTGTGTTGGAACAAGATGTCATCCTCATGTATCAGCTGCATTTCAGATTGAGTTGCTTTAGGTGTCTTCAGCTCCAGAACTTTAGCAAGAAGTTCATAAATTCAGCTATCTTTTCATAAGCAATAAGTGATCTCAATTGTTACAACTCTCTTCCAGTCTTGAGGACAAGAATGTTTTCAAGGGGAAGGGAATGTTATAATCCGAGAATCCAAGGCTTGAGAGGGTTTAATGTTGTGTTCAATATGCTGCTGATAACTGCTGCTGGGGGCTATTATGTGGCTGAATTGGTGCCGATATTGTGGGGTCGTTAGCTAATAAAGATGTATTAATCTTGGTTAAGTGTTGTCTAGCTATGAGTTGTAATAAAGGGCGTTGTAATTACCTGCATTGTAATAACCTGCAGCAGCACGTTACGGTGGGCTTAGGCAGTATCTTGGCACCAATGCTTTAGGTGTAAGTTAGTAGATATTTTAGTTAGTGAGATATTTTGTTAGTTGAGGCGGTTAGTTCTTAAGTCTAGGTTCATTGTATTACTTTGCTTGTTATTTCCTATAAGTAGGATGATCAAGTGTAATTCTTACTCATTCAATGAAAATATCAAACCAATCTCTTTGAGATATTTTCTCATCTCCTTCACTTCTTTCTCATCCCATACTCTCTTTATCTTAGGTTAAGATCAAGATTTAATCTCGATCTTAACAGTCATTTGCCAAGTAAAAAGGGAATTTCAATGTTTAAGCGATACCTCGAACAAGTACATCTCAATGGTGCAATAACTATTGAGTAAGTTTGATGATGTTCAGTTTTAACACATTCCTCAAAAACAAAACAGAACACCCAATGACTTGGCTCAGTTGGCCTCAAGGTACAAGCTACCCATGACTTGGTGCGAAGAAACCATGGTCGTTAAAACTAAAGTTCTAGACCATGACATTAAATTCACCGAGTCCTTCAGTTCTGAGAGCAATGTCATTCCATGTAAGCACATGGGTTGTGTTATGAATCATTAGAATTTGATTGTAATTTCTGGTAGTAGTGGCTGGGTATTGTCCTAAATGTTGAGTTGTATGTTTTTAAGTGTTAGTTAAGTCGGTTTTAGGCACCAAAAGAGGTTAGTGGTCAAACGCGGGTCAAACTTGGTGGCGGGCTGCAGAAATTGGCGGGAAAAGCTGTTATTTGGGGTTTAGTCGGTTAGTTCTTGATGCATTGTATCCAAAGGTCTATAAATAGGATCTTAAACATGTAATTCAGGCATTCAATGAATATAAACTGATTTCCTTTTGGAATTCTCTCTCTTTTCTCATCTCTTTCTCTACTTCTCATCCCCTTTCACTTCTCTTCTCACCTTAACTCTTTCTTCTACAAGGTTAGACTTTCAATTCCTAATTAGAAGCTAACAATTGGTATCAGAGCTGGTTCAAGCAATCAATTGATTGATTGAGGCTGGCAAAATCAAAGAAAAATATGATCGGAGGCGTGAGAACTAGATCTGGAGCTGGAGGTGCTATTGCACCTGGTTCTGGAATGGATTTTGTTGCTGCTGTTACAAGATCAGGTGCAAATGTATCAAGTGATCATCACTGGGAGATGAATGACAAGTTCGAACAGCTTAATGCTAAGTTTGATCAGCAACATCTCGAGAATATGCAGAGGAATAATAGCATTCAACAAATGTTGAAGTTGATTTTGGATAAAGACTCGAATAAGGAAGAACGGCTGCAACAAATTGAAGAGAAAATTGAAAAATTGCAAGATCAGGTTAATAAACAAAGAGAATCAAGCGTTGATGCGATCTTGAAGCCTGCAAGTCAGGTCTTTTATCAGAAGGAGACCGATCAGCAGCAAGATAATGTTGACAGGCCTGAGATTCTGGTGAGGAATCGTGGCAAATCTCCGATAGTGCAGGCGACTGTAGGACCTTCAATTAACATCAGATCAGCTGAATATCAATCCTTGCAACTTGAATTTGATGTAGATAATCAGGATCAAGGCTCTGAACAGGTACATTGCAGACTTGAGGCTTTGAATACAGACCGCAGTAGCAGGCCACAGAATTCAGCTTGGCAGCGCAGGACTGATTTTGATGAGCTCGAACATCTGGACAGACCTCCTGATCGACATTACCAGCATAGAACAGTGAGTAATGACATTATATCTGGTGGTAGGAGTGGTAATTACATGCAGCCAAGAGTCAAAATTGATCCTTTTGATGGAAAACTACCGGAATCATGGTTGAGAATGTGTGACCGGTATTTCATGTATTATAGCATACTTGATGATGAAAAGCTCCAACTAGTTGTAGTGCATCTACATGGTGAACATGAGGTTTGGTACTATAATTTGTTGAAGAGCAAACCGAATCTTTCTTGGGACCAATTCGTAGAAGAAATGTGTGAACGCTATGGAGAAGGTGAATCAACAGATGTTGTGGATAACTTTAACAAATTATCCCAAACTTCAACCGTGAGAGAGTATATGCTTAGGTTTGAGAACTTAAGGGCCAACTTGCTATCCGTTTTGTCTATAGCTCCCGAGGATGCCGAGTCATATTATGTTTCTTGCTTTATAAGTGGATTAAAGCCTAGGATCAAGAATATGGTGAAAGCCATTGGTCCTAAGACTTTCTCAGGTGCTTATAACAAGGCAAAATTGATTTAAGCTACTCAAGTCCAATCAAGTGACAGGTTTAAGCAGCTGGGCAGCAAGTTCAGATCACAACCGAGAGCAAGTTCTGGTACAGGTTTTAAGCGTGCTGTTGACAGAAGCTCAGTAAGACTTTGCTTTCGTTGTAACCAGCCATGTCAGCCTGGACATAGGTGCAAGACACAAGCATTAATGTGTGCTAAAGGGACCCGTGCTGAAGCTCAATCTGGCAGTGAACAATCGGCAGTAGAATTTGACAGTGTTGGAGACTCTTCACAAGAGGATTTGAGTGAAGATGAAGTGGAGATATCAATGAAGGTTTTAACAGGTAGTGGAGCTCATAACACTATCAAAATCAGAGGCAAGGCTGGAAAACATTCCATCATTATCCTCATTGACAGTGGAAGTACACATAGCTTCATCGATTCGAAGTTGAGTAAGAAGGTAAGGCATGAAGCGACAAAGACTCATCCTTTGCAAGTGATGGTGGCTGATGCCAATTCTTTAACAATTCATAACAAGTGCATAGCATTCCCATGGTCTGTGCAAGAACATCACTTCACCTTTGATTTCAGAGTTCTTCCTTTGGGCGGTTGCGATATGGTGCTAGGGGTGGATTGGATGAGGACCTTCAACCCGGTTATATTTGATTTTGATAAGATGACGGTGGCATTTGAGATTCATGGCACCAAAGTGTCCTTGAAAGGTATGTCAAAGGAGGCTCATCTCAAGTTAATTGATGGCAAACGTGTGCACGATGGAATCAAGAAGGCGACAATACAGTGGATTGGTCAATTGTTGATGTTATCCACGGTTGAGCTGCAGCAGGGTATTCAACCTGAGGTGCAGACCTTAGTTGATGAATTTGGGGACATTTTTGAGGAGCCTAAGAGTCTTCCTCCTCAAAGGAGTGTAGACCATGCCATTCCTTTGGGTGGTAATGCTGAACTGTTCAAGATTAGGCCATACCGATGCCCACATGGCCAAAAGACAGAGATTGAGCGGCAGGTTGAGGAGCTTCTTCACATGAGCTTCATTAGACCGAGCCGTAGTCCTTTTGCTTCACTTGTGATCCTCGTGAAAAAGAAGGATGGGTCGGCCAGAATGTGTATTGACTACCGTCGGTTGAATGCTTCAACCGTGAAAGACAAGTTCCTTATTCCGGTCATAGACGACTTGCTTGATGAGCTACATGGAGCGTGCTTCTTTTCAAAGCTTGATTTGAGGCAAGGATATCATCAAATCAGGGTCCTCGAGCCAGATATCTACAAGACAGCTTTTCAAACTCATCATGGCCATTTCGAGTTCGTTGTTATGCCTTTGGTTTAACAAATGCCCCGGCCACTTTCCAAGCAGCCATGAATGACATTTTCAAGCCTTTTCTGAGGAAGTCAGTGCTCATTTTCTTCGATGACATACTGATTTATAGCTCAACATATGAAGCTCATCTCACTCACCTCAGACAAGTGTTTGTATTGATGCGGCAACACAAGTTCTTTGCAAAGTTGTCCTAATGTTCTTTTGCTCAAAATAAGCTCGAATATTTGGGTCATATCATCTCACACGAGGGAGTATCTACTGATCCTAACAAGATCTGTGCAATGCAAGAATGGCCAATTCCGATCACCTTGAAGCAATTGAGGGGATTTTTGGGATTGACAATATTATAGAAAATTTATTAAGGGCTATCGTTCTATTGCCAAACCCCTAACCGAGCTCTTGAAGAAGGATGCTTTTTTGTGGAATGAGAGATCTCAAGCTGCTTTTGAAGCCCTTAAAGCCACAATGTGTGCTGCACCAGTTTTGACAATGCCGAACTTTACCGAGGGCTTTGTTTTGGAGACCGATGCTAGTGGTACTGGTATAGGGGCAGTTCTTTCTCAAAAGGGAAGGCCTATTGCTTACTTGAGCCAAGCTCTTAGCCCTAAACATCAAGCTATGTCGACATACAAGAAGGAGTATCTAGCAATTCTCTTAGCCGTGGAGAAATGGAGGCAATACTTGGAGGGTCACAAGTTCATCATTCGAACGGATCATCAAAGCCTCAAGTATCTCCTTGAACAAAAGATCGTGACGAGAATTCAAAAGAAAGGTCTCATGAAGATGTTAGGCCTTGCTTATGACATCGAGTATAGAAGTGGCAAGGAGAACGCTGCTGCGGATGCACTGTCAAGGCAATTTGAAGATGATGTTCAGGGTACCTGCACTGTTGTTACCGTGGTAATACCTTCATGGGTGGAAGAGCTACATAAGTCCTAAGAGAGAGACCCTTTTGCCCAGGAGAAACTTGTTGCTGCTGTCCTTAAACCTGAGGCAAACATCGTTGCCGCAAAACCTGAATTACCGTGCAGAAGGGTGTGATCAGAATCAACGGGCTGTTGTATGTGGGTTCTGCTACTGATTTGAGAGAACAGGTTATCCAAGCCTCACACGATGTTGCTTGGGGAGGTCATGCTGGTGTAGAAGGCACTTATCAAAGAATTAAAGCATATTTTACATGACCGAGCATGAAAAAAGATGTGAGTGATTATGTAAAGTCTTGTGAAGTGTGCCAACAAACGAAGTTGGGAGATCATCGATACAAAGGACTCCTTCAACCTCTTCCCATTCCGGATGGAGCTTGGATCCACATTAGCATGGATTTCATTGAGGGATTATCGAAGTCTGAAGGCAAGGAGGTTTTATGGGTAGTAGTGGATCGTTTCACCAAGTATAGTCGTTTCATTGCTCTTGCTCGACCGAGCTGGAAATCAGGTTGCAGTAAATAGTCGCAGAATTCAGCATTTTCATGAACAACTTGCATTTTGGCAATTAAAACTCGATTTTTTTTAAGCCATATTCATTGTAAAAACATCACACAACATCAATATGATGTTTTGGAGCAGAATTTTGGCGGTGGAGTGTAGAAAAAATCAAGAAAAACAATAAAAAACCAGAACCGCAGAAATGCCTCAGGATGCACCAATGGGAGCTGATTTTTGAGATTTTTTTTCAATTTTTTTTTATCCCAATCCTACTTGTATAAATAGGGGATGTTTCAAGGAGTTTATTAATCAAGTTTTCAGACCAAAAAACACAAAAAAATCGAGTGAGAAAAGGGGTAGAAGAAGTCGGGTTGTGCAGCCTGCAACCTGTCATTTTGGGTCCTTTTTGTTATTTTTGTTAGCTTTATCATTTTTCTTCATTAGTTCATGTATTTTGATGTTTTTACTGTTCAATATTAAGTTTAACATGAAATAATTTTGTTAATCTAAGGCTACGATGTAGCCTAAGTTGTAAAATACGCTCATTTCTAATTCAAGGTATTCAATGTTTATGTTATTGTGTTGTTGGAGTGTTTATCATTGTTCTTAATGAGTTTTAAAGGCTTGATCACCATTTAAGGCCCTTAATGATTCATAATGAGACCGAAAGGAGATTTATGATGAGTGCTGAGGTGATAAACACTACAAATTGGGCGAATGCTCAAAAGAGATTAATGCTATTTGTGTGATTTTTAAAAGAAAATCTTAGAGCTTTTATAACTCTTTTCTTATTTAAATTCATGCACGAAAGTGATGGGTTAATATGTTAAAGAGTATGCTAAATGTTGCTCGAGAGAGAATGTTTAGTAAATTAGGATTTTCAACCATCAACACAGTAACAACTTGAATATCGAGAATAGAAAATGCGTATTGATGCAACTAAGGTGAAATCGGATGCCTTAGACTTTATTAACTGTTAAAAACATCTTAAATCGGCTCGTTCTAGTCTAGTTTTAACTTTTATTTTCATTTCATTTTATTTTGCTTTATATCAAAATCTCCAATTTTTCGATTTTTTAAATAGTATTAAAACTACTAATTTTGGTAATCACTTAGCAATCCTCGTGGGACGATACTCTACTCACTTTATATTACTTGAAGCGACTAGTGCACTTGCTAGTAAAAAAATTCGCATCACCGAATTTTGATTCAATACCCACTTCCATACATCCATTGGCATTTCACCCTTCCAAGCATTGTATGGCTATCCTCCTCCCTCTCCTTTCATGTTACAGCAACTGAAGGTTACCGACTCTGCAGCAACAGATCTTGTGCAGCAAAGGAGACATTTGTTGCAAGTGCTTAAGGACAATCTCCAACAAGCTCGAGCTCGGATGAAGTACTATGCAGACAAGAAAAGGGTAGGCAAAAGCTATGACGTTGGTGACATGGTCTACCTTAAATTACAACCGTATAGACAGTCCTCCTTGGCTGTCAGGCGTAATGTCAAGCTAAGTGCCCGATACTTTGGCCTGTACAAAATTCTGGAGAAAATTGGCAATGTTGCTTATAAGCTCGACTGACTTACACATTCATACATTCACCTCATGTTTCATGTGTCCCTACTTAAAAAGTAGGTCAAGAAGGGTGCTGCAGCTGCTCAGGAACCTCCTACTGCAGAAACGAACGGGCTACTGGTGTTGCAACCTGCTGCTGTAAAGGCTCGGAGGACGCTGCAGCATGATCACGGTGCTGTGCAGGAGGTATTGGTGACTTGGTGCAACTTGAACAAGAGTTTGATGACTTGGGAAAATTGCAGTTTCTTGAAGAGCCAATTCCCGAGCTTCACTTCTTGAGGACATGAAGTTTCTCAAGAGGGAGAGAATGTTATGAATCATTAGAATTTAATTGTAATTTCTGGTAGTAGTGGCTAGGTATTGTCCCAAATGTTGAGTTGTATGTTTTTAAGTGTTAGTTAAGTCGGTTTTAGACGCCAAAAGAGGTTAGTGGTCAAACGCGGGTCAAACTTGGTGGCGGGCTGCAGAAATTGGTGGGTTAGTTCTTGATGCATTGTATCCAAAGGTCTATAAATAGCATCTTAAACATGTAATTCAGGCATTCAATGAATATAAACTGATTTCCTTTTGGAATTCTCTCTCTTTTCTCATCTCTTTCTCTACTTTTCATCCCCCTTCACTTCTCTTCTCACCTTAACTCTTTCTTTTACAGGGTTAGACTTTCAATTCCTAATTGGAAGATAACTGGTTGCTTTGAGATACATCAATCTATCACATGTCAACGTGAGGATAGGAAGAAGCCCTTAATGGACTACTTCAAGTGCCTTCGAGACTATGTTAAGGAGAGAAAGATGAAAATGAGAGCTCATATGTTCCATTTAGATGATGAATCTGGAGAGTTATACAAAAGGGAAGCTAGTGGAGTGCTCCTCAAATGTCTAGACTTAGACGGAGTACTGCTAGTGATGGTAGGAGCCGAGGAGAGTATCTGTGGATCCCATTTGGCTGGCAATAAGATGCATTGACTCATCAAACGTTATGGCTATTGCTGGCCATTAATGATGGATGATTGCATTAAGTATGCCAAAGGGTGTAGAACATGCCAAAGATATGGTCATATACCAAGAGTCCCTGCAGCTGAGATTCATGCTATTGTCAAACCGTGACCCTTCAGAGGATGGAGAATGGACATCATAAGGGAGATTAACCCTTCTTCTAGCAAGCAGCACTCTTACATTCTTGTGGCCACAAATTACTTCACAAAATGGGTGGAGGCTAAACCATATAGGAATATTAATGAGCAAGATGTGATTGATTCTATCAAAGAGTACATCCTATGCAGGTTTGGAATCCCAGAAACCTTTACTGTGGACCAAGTCAAAGTATTCAATGGGGCTGAGGTTAAGGAGTTTACCAACAGTTTCAACATTGAAATCTTAAACTCAACCCCTTATTATGCTCAAGCTAATGGCCAAGTAGAGTTTACCAACAAGATTCTAAAGGCCAACATCGAGAAAATGATTGAGGATAATCCCAGAAAGTGGCATGAACTGCTACTTGATGGCCTTTGGGTTTATAGAACGTCCAAACGTGATGTAACTGGGACAACCCCCTTCCATTTAACGTATGACCATGATATTGTACTCCTAATGGAAGTCATGGTTTAGTCTATTAGGCTAGTTCATCAAGGGAGGTTTTCTAAACTTGTCTATAAGCATGCTGTGATGGATGAGCTAACTAACTTGGACCAAGTTAGGCTTGATGCCCTTCACAAGCTAGAAAAATAAAAGAAGAGGGTGGCTAAAGCCTATAACAAAAAGGTCAAACCTAGGTCCTTTGACTTGGGGGACTTAGTCTGGAAAGTGGTTCTGTCTATTGGCTAGAAAGATTGCGTCTTTGGGAAATGGTCCCCAAACTTGGAGGGTCCATTCAAAGTCATAGAAGTAGTTGGAGGAAATGCTTACTTACTCCAAGATGTTGAAGAACTCAACTAAGGGCTATTAATGGAAGGTTCCTAAAGAAATGTGTGCCATCTATATGGGATTCTAGCAAGGAAGGCCTTAAATTTAGATTCCCAAAATTAGCCCAGTTTCAATATCAATGTCTTGAGCATCAAATCCATTATCCTTAAGTTAGAAAAATAAAAGAAAGGGAACTACCAAACTGAGAGAGATATTTGACAAAAATGCATATTTCATTAACAATGTTGAGAAGTACATGGCTTACACAGAACAATACAAGAAAGTTGCTTGTACATCCAAAAACTTCTTTACAAGGGAAAAATCAAAAGAGTTAAGTCCTAACTCTAGCAAAGGATTCCTTTATAACTGATAGCTAGTTGGTTGCTTCATTTAGGTACTGGTCCAAGGAGAGTGCCTCTTCTTGAAGGACTTGATTACTTCTTTGAGCTTGCATGAGCTCTCCAACTACTGAGTCTTTAGAGATATGCTGTTGCTTGAGAGAAGATAGTTATGCCTTGAGATGGCCCAACTTCTCCTCTAAGTGATGAATTTCATCCTTTAAGCCCTTGAACCCTTCAGGGCAAGTTTGCATGCCTCAGTGAGATCCGTGCCATCATGGAGGATATCCGGTGTATATGTCAAAATCTGCATTTTTTCTCTTTCTCTCATGTGTTTAGAGAAGCTAACAGGTCTGCGGATTTTGTGGCGGGTGAGGGCTACAAGCGATTGGATTTCCTAGTCGGGAATTCGGATCCTTCTAGCACCCTCATTCTGATTTCCCGTTCTGAAGCTTCAGGCCGCCCCGTGCTTAGAGGGGGGAACTGAAACTGATCCCTTTGTCTTTACCATTATCAAAAAAAAAGAAAAAATGTCTTGGGCCTATTGACTCGGGACTCTTTTAGCAGCTTAGAGTTCTTCAAACAGAAGTAGTAGGCCTCCTAGGCTAGCTGAACTCCCTAGGTCCCTGATGGCATCTTGACAACACTGCTTCTTTTAAAGGAGTGATGTGACCTTCTAATTCACTTTCATAGATACCTTCTACAGAGCCCCAAGTTCTTTGGCAATGGCTGGAGCCACCTTGGGATCTTCGTTTAAGGTCTTCACCAAATAAGTGGCCTCTTGGTAGGTGGATCTCTCGGTCAGAGCACGAACAAAGAGGTCTGCTATTTCCCTCAGTCTATGAAGCATTAGAGATACTTGTTCAGATTGCTGGAAGGCCAATCTCCCACTTGCCCCTAGGTTCTCCAAATGGGATGCCATCCTCTCTGAGATTGGTGGTGGGATAACTCTTGGTGGTGGGACATGAAAGGGACAACATTCAGAAAGAGTTAGATTAAGTCCTAACTTTGGAAATGAACCAGAGTGTGAAAGGACTATTTTTACCTCTGAAACTTCAATTGAAGGGGTAGGAGGAGCCTCTACTGGCACTTCAGTCACTGGGATGCCTTCCTCAAGAGGGGTTTATGAAAGGCAATGCTTATATGTTAGAACCAACTGATGGTTTAGACATCAAGGATCTATGAGCTAAAGAATGAGATCATACCTTCATGGATCTCTTCAATGGTTATGGAGGATGCTACTGGAAGGATGTATGGAGCCTGTGCACGACCCTGGTTCCAAAGGCTAGGAGGAAAGCTTCTTTACGGGGTTCACTTATAATTGGCTCCAGAGCTGAAGTGGCGATGTCTCCTCTTTCCTTAGTGCTTGAGCTCAGTGATTCAGTTTCCTGAGGGAGCTCTAGCGTAGGTTGCTGTAGTGGAGAGTCTAGAGTCTCCACTATAACTGAGCTTGTTCCTTCATGTGATTGTATAAAGCCAAGTTAGAAACAATTTGGCAAAAGACGAATAGAAGAAACACCAACTAAGAAAAGCCAATACCTCTGATTCAGGAAGTCTGAATCTTTTCTTTCTCGCTAACTATGAGATGGGTACTTCTTCATCATCATCTTCTTCTTCTTCCTCTACTGCCTACATGGCTCTGGTTGAGAGAGCGTTGGGGACATCTCTCTTCTTCCTTTTCTTAGAGCCACCAACTTTAAGGGCTGGTGGAAAGGTTCCTAGAGGGGACTCCTCTATAAACATCTTGGTAAAACTCCTAGTTTTAGCAATCTTAGGAGTTTCTTGAACAGCTGCTTCTACAAAGGAATGAGGATCAATCTTTATTTAAGCCATCTAAGAGGCAGAACTGAAGTATGCTTCAGGGATGGCTATTTACATGGTAATGCCTTCTGTGGAGTCCGACTTATGTTGGCTAGTTGACCTCCTCTTGAGCTAGGACCTACAAGTTCAAGTGATGGCGTAAAATATTGCTTGGTGCCTCTGGCCTCCAAAGAGGCGAATAGGCTAGGAACCAAGCGGTGAAATGGGGTGTGGCACAAGTGGAGTACCTACAAACAGCTGGGTACCAATAAAGTGATTTAACCTCTTGTTTGGACTTATGAAGCTCTTGACATTAGGAGAGCTGGATGGGGATCTTTTTAGCCCGCCAAAGGTTTTTGGTCTTCAGACTTGGAAAAGGGATGTCTTGGACCATTCCAAACTACCTAGCAAGCAATCCAGGTTTGTAAGTCTCTATACCAGAATGAGTCTAGTGATGAAAGATGAGATCCTGAGGGGATAAGATTGCCTGCCAGGTCTGAGAGTTGATGTCCATAGAGACATCATGGTGAAGGTCCAGCTTCCTGAACCAACGAGGTCTATTGAATCCATTTCCTACCATGAGGAGACATGATTCTCTCAAGGCATTTGTCAAAGGACCATCCTAGGGAAAAATGGACCTAACATCGAGCAAACTATTTCTCCTTAGCAAGAGACCCCCTCACATGTGGGGACATAAAGGCCTTTATGGCGGAGCTTAGGAAAGTAGCTTGGACCCAAAGTTGGATTGGCCACAAGGGTCCTCCTATATTGACAGCATAGTTCTTGACTACGATGTCCCTAAGGCATCCATATACTTGGGCCAAAAACAATGATCCTAGAGCCAATGGTTCGCCATCGTCTTAAGGGACTTAAGGACTGAATTAGAGGAGTTAGTGAAGAAAAGCTTATTCAATCAAAACAAGTAAAAGCAGACCTCTTCTTTCTTGGACCCTTGCCCAAAGGCATGTCTCCTTATGACAAAAGTCTTATCAAAGGACTCATAACTACAAGGCAAGTTGGTCACAGAGAAAGAAGAGGCAAAGGCTTCAGCCTATGTAGAAATGAAAGAATCAAGAGGCAGCTCCTCTCCTCCTGGAGAAAGGCCTGTTAAGGCCGCAGTGTCCTCTAGAGTGATACCAAGAAATCCCTTAGGGAGGACAAAAGCATTGTAATAGATGTTCAAACAGCATGTGAGTGCCATCATAATGGGATAGTCGTACCTGAGAGCAATCTTAGAAAGTATGATGGCCTCATAGATGCAAAGGTTCTTCCTTTTCTCTTCATGGGTAAGAATCAATTGGTCTACCCATTCGGCATACTTCTTAGTCACGAACTACCATCCTTTGAAATGACCCGCTTCTCTACAAATGCTCCTTCCTCCCCAAGATTGACCCGCGGAAGTTGTACAAAGCAAAGGAGATTCATCAATATCTGGAAACACGCAAAGATGGGCCTTAGGGCTCAGGGTTCAGAGGTTGAAGAAGGATCATGCTCTGTCATCCAAGAAAGATCCTCTTTGATGTCATTAAGATCAGTAGGGTTCTAAAGCGTATTAGAGACCATTGAGGTGTTTGATTGAACTACATGCACCAACTACTCGATAAGGCTATCAGCCTGAGGAATCGGGCCAGAGACAGCGTAAGAGATGTGAGCCATCGTTGCTTGATTCGAAGAAATGCAAAGAATTACGGAGCAGATTAAGCAAGATAAGAGATTCAAAAATAAAAAGCCAGTGAAGATTTGAATCCCTAATTGTCATACTTATAGACATATAGGAAAGAAGATCAGACGTCAAATAGTGTTCTCTCGAGCTCCCTATAGCCGTTGAGGGTCAAATCGAGCAGATTTTTACCCGTTGTAAATTAGAATTTACCAACGGCAAAAAGAGGGGCATTTGTTTAAAGATGGTCACTAATTTTTTTGAAAATTTTCTGATTTTCTAAGATTCCAAGGCATCCGATTTCACCTAGTTGCATCAATACGCTATTCTATTCTCGGTATTCAAGTTATTATTACATGTTGATGATTGAAAACCCTAATTTACTAAATATTCTCTCTTGAGCAAGACTTATCATACTCTTTTACATATTAACTCATCAATCTCTTGCATAAATTTAAATAACAAAAGAGTTCTAAAGATCCATGTTTTTCACTTAAGACCACATAAATCGTGTTAATCTATGTCTAGCATTCGCTCAATTTATGGTGTTTATCACTTTAGCATTCATTATAAACCTGCTCTTGGACTCATTATGAATCATTATAGGCTTTGAATGGTGATCAAGCATTCAAAACTCTTGAAAAACAATGATAAACACTCAAACAGCGCAGTAAGCAAATTTTGAATACGTTGAATTAGAAAAGAGCGTATATTACAACTTAGACTACATCGTAGCCTTGGAAAAGACAAAATAAATTCATGGTAGACATAATGTAAAGCAAAACTAAGACAAAATCCATGAACTTAAAGAAGGAAAGGATAGAAAAGAATATGAAATTGAAAAATTACAAACCAAACTCTTTCTTTTCACATCCTTCCTCTTCTATCCGACTTTCTACTTAAGTTTTTCTACTTTGTATTTGGTTTTTGCTGGTTGAATTGATGCCTAAACTCTTCCCTAACATCCCTATTTATAGTACATGAGGTTGTAAATTCATAAAATAAAAAACTACAGTAAGTTCATGCTCATTTGCTAGCTTTGTTGCCCACCCTTACAAGTTGAAACTTTAGCTCTTTTTTTTTTTTTTTTTTCTTTTCATTTTTCCAGCCTTCCAATCGCCCAAACTCAGTCCCTGTCGCAAGTTGTATGTGTTCTTGAAGTGTACAATGTATTTTTGCTTTGATTTTCTAGCATTGCTGCCCAAATTTTGCAGATTGCACACATTGTACATGTTCTTGCTCTTTTCTTGCATTACTGTGTACATTTGATGTATTGTGCCCATTTTTTGCTTTTGTTTGATGTTTCTTGCATTCACTTGTTGATGTTGATGATAAAATGTAGCAAGAATTAGCATAAAATGAGTGTTTTTGCAACAAAATAGCAATAGAAGTGAAGAAGAGCAAAAGCGATAAAAAATTGATGTAAAATGGTTAAAAATAAACCTAAATGATATGAATAATTATATACTAAATTAGACTCATCAAAATACCCCCAAACTTACATCTTGCTTGTCCTCGAGCAAGGTTAATCGTGATAGTGTAGGATCTCATATTTTTTAAGAATTTATCGCAATTCAAAGCAAGACTACTATTAGAAAAGAATGATCGAGACTCAAAGCTTAAGGTTCTAAAGGCAAAACAGTATTTCTAAGGAAAAACCCATCAATCACCTAGGTGACCGAATTCAAAAGCTGGCTAAGCAAATTAAGTTTATCCATTCTTTCTAATCTCAATCAAACCTATTAGAAGACAAAAATCATGCCATTCATAACAAGACTTCTCAAGTATGCCCAAGACTAGAAGTTATTCTGAAAATTTTCTCTTCAGTTTCTTTCTATTTTTTTTTTTAATGAGGGAATGATCTGCCCTAGCGAACCCTAGCTAATGAGTATGTCTTTAGCGAGAATTGAAGTCCTGACCCATGGGTGATGATCGCATGGGTAAGAGAAGCAACCATTGAGATGCTCTCAATGTGACCACATGAGTATATCTTCAGCGAGAATCGAACTCCTAACCCCTGGGCGATGACCGCATGGGTAAGAAACGCCATCACTAAGACGTCCTATGAATGGGCAACACATATCTTAAAATGTTTATATGGGATACCCGGTGTTTGGAGATGCTTCCACAATTTCTCTTTTTTTCATATTTTTCTTTTACTTAGAATTGGGCATAACTCTTTAATCTTTTAATTAGAAAGACAGGTAAAACATTCATGCTAACTAGTGAACGCAAACACCATGGTTTTATTAAGATAATGCCTTAGAATAGGTCATGTTTAGCAATTAGAACACAAAAATAATTGATTATCAGTTTATTCAAGTCCAATTATAGTAAACTAGCTAAAAAGAGTAGAAAAATTGCCTAAAAAGTACGAAGGTAAGTTCTAATTTTTTTTTTTTTAATTTGGTTCAAAATAAAGCAACACTCCCAATGCCCTAAGGGCTCTCGCCTAAGTAGGTTTTGGGGGTGGATGTACGCAACCTTCCCCTTTGAAGGTGGTACCCTGAAGAGAGGCTATTTTCGGGTACCCCCAACCTAAGGGGTGGGGACTTCCCAGGAGGTCACCCATCCTGGTACTACTCTCGCCAAAGCACCCTTAACTTTGGAGCTCTAATGGGATCTAGTGATTACGTGTTGGTATCCTCTTTGGTTGGTTTAAAATGTGCAATGAAATTGTTTTAAAAAAAGACTTATGATCGAAACTATAGAAAATAGAAAATCTTTTTGTTGGCCAACACTATCTACATCCCAGCACAAAGGCTCAGATCTCTGTAAGGGACTAAAGCCGACTCTAAAAGATAAAATAGGACCAGACAAGAAAACATTTTTGAAAAACTTTTTCAAAATAAAAAAAAAAGTCTCTTGCACCCCAAAACTTAAAGTTAACATTATCCTCAATGTTAAAAGAAATACAAAGAACGAAGCAGTAGGTGAGAGATATTTCCCAGGTTTCAGGATTGCTTTTTGATGGTGAATGTTGACATCATGTTACCCCCAAACTTGTTTTAAAAACCCGTTGAACAAAATCTAAAGAATCACAAGAAAATAACAAAAATAAAAGGAAACTAGAAAAAGTAAGGAAATGAAAACTTCGGTTGCCTCCCAAGAAGCGTAAGTTATAGTCGTTAGCTTTACTTTTTTATGATACTCTATCCTGTATCCTGAAGGAGAATGGAGTTTCCTCCATCCACCCTCAATGACCATTTTCTTTCGTGGATCTTCTTTATACCCTTCTTTACACGATCACCTCCACCTTCTTTTGTGATGGGATCCTTAAGATTAATGTGCCACAACTTGAATTTTCTTTTCCGATCTTTTTACAATTTTCACTAAGTCATCCTTAGCTCCGAGGGCCTCTGACTTCGTTAGACAAGCTTGACACTTTATTTCGATCACTGGTGGTGGTGTGTCGATCAAGATAGGTTTGGTCATTGGTGGGGATGAGTAGATCCTATGTCATATTAAGGTGGTTCTCCTAATGTGTCCTTATCCCTCAATGTTGTGGCATTAGTTTGCTCCCCTGAGTTGGTGATGGTATTGCTAGGCAAGGAATCTTTTGACCTCTCAGAAAATTGCTTTAATATTGTCCCTACTTGAGTTTCTAAGTTTCAGATGGAAGCTTCTTGATTTCTAAAGATAGCCCTGGTTTCTTGAGTAAAATTTGTCATTTTTCGCATGAACTCCCTAAACATTTCTTCTAAGTCATATTTCTTTTCTTGAGTTGGATAAATGGGGAACCGAGGTGCATCGTGATGGTTCCAAGAAAAGTTAGAGGGGCTCATCCATCCTTGACTATAGGTGTTAGGGTAAGGGTTGTATTTGGCTTGTTGATAATTTGACATATAGTTATCGTGTCAAAACCCCAACGAGGAAAAAACTATTGCCTACTTGGCACTCCATACTAGCATAGTTACCTGCACAAAATTCACATCTAGGAGTACGAACAACTTTGACACTTATGTTATCTAGTTGTTTTTGAATTAGTTAGAGTTGAGCAGATAACGTATTAATTTCATGAATTTCCAATGGTGTTCTTAGTACAGTTTGATATTGAAGTCTCGTATAATTGTTGCAGGCCATCACCTTTAGCAAATTCTTTGTCAAACTTGAGTAATAAATTTTTTATATCAAAATCTTAACATACAAAGTATGAAAAATAAAAATTAAAAGTTAGAAGAAAGATAAAAATAATGAGAAAGTACCAAAATACGATATTATAATACAAATCTTAACAAAAGCCAAGTTTTAAAGTAGGGTAGTAATATTACTGTTTTGAAGAGCATAAACAAAAAAAAAAAAAAAAACTTAAACTTTCAAAAACTTATCTAGGTAAATTAAAAAGTTAAAATAAAGATAAAACTAATAAGAAAACTTAAAAATCCAACAATCTAATACAAAAACTTAACAAAAGCCAAATTTTAAGAAGGAGGGAGGGAGGTTAGTAACACTAATGTAATGTAAATCTTAAAAATAATAATTTTAACTTTCAAAATTTTATCAAAGTGAACTTATAAGTAAAAAAAGATTAAAATAAAGAGAAAACATAGGAAAAACAACAAAATAGTACAAACTTAACAAAAACACAATTTCAGAAGGGGGTGCGACACGAAGTTTTGAAGTAAAAATAACTTTACAAATAAAATCTAGTGAATGAAATAAATGAAAGAAAAGAAATTTCTTCTTCAAACTTAAACAAAATTTACAAATTTTAGCAAAACAACTTCAAATTAGTGTTAAAACTGGTTGGTATCAATATCATTCAAGTAAAAACAATCCCCGGCAATGGCACAAAAACTTGATGCTTAAAGTTTTTGCTTAGCAAGTGCACTAAGTCATGTTAAGTAATAAAGAAGTGAGTAGAGTATCGTCTCACGAGGATTGTTATTGAATAAGTACCCAAATTAGTAGTTTCAACACTTCGAAATTAAGCGTGCTTGGGCGAGAGTAGTACCAGAATGGGTGACCTCCTGGGAAGTCCTCACCCTCAGGTTGGGGGCACTGGGAAACAACCTCTCTTTAGGTTAACACCCTGAAGGGGGAAGGCTGCGTACATCCGCCCCCCCCAGACCCTGCGTAGGTGGGAGCCCTTGAGGCACTGGGTATGTTCCTTTTTAGTAGTTTCAACACTATTTGAAAACTAAAATTTGTAGTTTTTGGTATTTAACAAACAAAAGGAAAAGGATTAAAGATGGTCACTGATTTATTTGGCTTTCTGGTTTTATAAAATTCGAAGGCAACCGATTTCACCTAATTACATCAATACGCCTTTCTATTCTTGGTATTTAAGTTGTTATTATTTGTTGATGATCAAAAACCCTAATTTACTAAATATTCTCTCTTGCGTGACACTTAGCATACTCTTTTACATATTAACTCGTCAATCTCTTACATAAATTTAAATAAGAAAAGAGTTTTGAAGATCCATGGTTTTCACTTAAGACCACATAAATCGCGTTAATCTATCTCTAGCATTCGCTCAATTCATGATGTTTATCACTTTAGCATTCATCATAAATCTCCTCTCAGACTCATTATGAATCATTATAGGCTTTGAATCGTGATCAAGCATTTTTACGTTCGTTGGACAATTGTATGAAGTGTGGCGGGAACGGATATTTTACTAGAAATCTACCATGTAAAATGTCCCCTTAGTTAATTCGCAAGTATTCAAATTGATTCCAGAGACTTTGGCCGAAGCATTACTTATGTTGGACATTTTGAATTAACACAAAAGCATTTTTCTATATTAGTGAATTATTCGAGAAGCGTGAGTTGCGAACTAAGGAGGAAAGTGAGAAAGAATAACAATAGTAGTTTAAGTAATTTTTCTCATGGACATTTATTAGAGGGGTCAATTGTGAGGAATTATTATATGAAAATTTGATAAGCAAATATATTTATTTCAGGAGTGCAGTAAAACTTATTCAGTGGAATTAAGTTTACTAAATGGTAATCAATTGCTATCATGAGATGATAATGAGATTTGACTCATTTGGTACTACAAATAAATTGTCCCCTAGTTCCCTGCACAAACCTCTAAATTATGCACCTAACAGAATCCAGAGAATTCGTGAGATGAATTATTTTATTCAAGAGTAGAATAAAATTATTTTTTCATTAAACCCAAAAATTCATGAATTTTTACAAGAAAAACAAAAAAAAGATCAAATATAACGTGGGGGGGTCCCGGTGGCGATTCTTGCCATGAGGTGCGGACCAATGGCAAGGTGCTACGTGGCGCCCTACAACGAATTAAAAAGGGGACGCGCGGTATTTTGTATTTTGGATGAGTATTTTGGGTGTATCCTAACTAAAATACAATTCTACAGTTTATTTTAAGTTTCGTATTGAATTACTCAGGTTTTGAGACTTCCATAAATAGGGGGTGCCTAGCTCATTCAGGTTTAATTCAATTCGCTCGATTATCTATCAATTATTAGAGAATTAAAAAGGTGAAAATCTCTTCCCAATTAATTCTTAAAAACGGTTTAAGAATTACTTGATTTCACGGCGCCCACTCATTCGGTGCTAATAGAGGAATCGCGGAGAAGATCTCAGATGTATCGTTTGAAGCATCTTTACACTTTCGATCTACAACAAGGTATGATATTTCTCAACTTATACTTTTATATTCGTATTTACATTATTTTGCATGGGTATGTCATGTATGATATGCATTGTCATCTCTAATTAGAGTTAAAGACTTATATGTATTTAAAATTAGGGAATTTTAAATTGGGATTCTGCTGTGCTAGATGCAATTATTGTTTGCTATTTTAGTTTATGAAATTGACGTTGTCCATCCAACACAAGATGACATGTCAAGTTTGGTTTAAGTGGTCAATAAGATTAAGCCACAGATATACTTAAATCAAATTAGCGATACTTTGTCAAAGTTAATTTGAAGTTAGCGACAAGTTTGGAGTGACAAGTTTGGACTACTTGTCTACTAAGGATATAATATAACGTTTAGATAACTGTGTTACTGAAGAAGCATCATAACAAAATCTACGCTATGCTGAGCTAAGTTAAGTTACACTACTTCTAGATAAAAAGTACAAGTGTGCTGTAAAGAAAACTTGAAGAAGTTTTGTATGAGTGGTGTTGGAGACTTTACATCTACAATAGTGTCTCTTATAAAAAAACTAAATAACGGCTATCCCCTATTCCCGCGACATTTTCTTCCCACGTAGGCCATCAAGCTCCTTTAGTGCGTGAATGATTAGTGAACACACCCCTGATTTGGTGTGCTCAAGCAAATTTCTTGAAGCCCACGTCTATTTTTTCAGCTTGAGTCTCTTTTAGATGCTCCACATTCTCTTGGATAAGCTTATTGCTCATGCATCTGAAATTATGCTTGAAGTAACTGTTTGAAACCACCTGTCTTGTAGCCTGCTCTGAAGTCGCTTGAGCTAGAGCTCCCTTTACCCTTGAGCCATCTCGAGCCTTGAGTGGTTGATACCCTTATTTGGGTGCTAAAATTCTCAAGTAGTTGGGCTTGAGACACCGCTAACTCAGTACCTAGAGGATTGACTTCCTCAAGGAGGACCTCACATGAAAAGCGCGTGACGCTCTTCTCAAAATGGTGTCATCTCAACTCTTTCAAATTTAGGGTGAAAACAATGCCCCCCTTTTAGCTGTTGGAAGATATAAATTCGAAACAGTTAGAAAATCAGCTTGATATACCCTCGACTGCCATAGGGAGTTCGAGAGAACAATGTTTGACGTCTGACCTTCATTTCCATGTGTGTATAAACATGACAGCTGGGGCTTCAAATCTTCACTTTTATGCTTTGTGGTCTCTCTTCATTATGATCAATCATTTAGAAACACTTACTCTCTATTCTTGAATCTATGTTTTCCATTAATAATTTGCTCCTTGCATCTTTGCATTTCTTCATACCAAGCGACAATGGCTCAAATCTCATACACTGTCTCGGCCCCCATCCCTCAAGCTGATAGCCCTATTGAGCAGTTGCTAGATCTAGTCCAATCACGAAATTTCAATGGTCTCAAATATGCTTCAGAGCCCTGTTGATCTTAGTAACATCAAGGAGGATCTTTCTTGGATGTCAAAAAATGATCCTTCTTCAATCTCTTAACGCTGTGCCCTAGGGCTCATTTTTTATCTTTTTATAGCGTCCCTAGACTTGAGGGCGTGTTTCAAGATATTGACGAATCTCCTTTGCTTAGCACAGCTTCTGCAGGTCAATCTTGAGGTGGAAGGCGCAGACGCAACGAAGCGACCCCCTTCAAAGGATTGACGTTCATGACCAAGCGGTATGCTGAATGGGTGGATCAATTGAGCCTTACCTATGGAGAGAAATAAAAGAATCTTCACATTTATGAGGCCATTAAATTCTCCAAGATTACTCTTAAGTATGATTACCGCATCATGACAGCATTCACCTGCTGTCGGAACATTTGTTACACGCTTTTGTCCTCCCTTAGGAATTTGTTGGTATCAAATTAGAGGACATAAGGGCCTTAAAAAGTGTTTCCCTGGGAAGACAGAAGCTACCCCTTGACGCTTTTCTTTCAAGAGAGGCTGAAGCCTTTGCCTCTTCTTTCTCTGTGATTGACCTACCTAGTAGTTATGAGTTTTTTGCTAAAATTTTTCTCATAGAAAAACATAACTTTGGACACGGTTCTAGAGAAGAAGAGGTTAGCTTTTTGGTTAAACAAGTTCTTTTTTGCTAACTCCTTTGATTCTTTGCTTAATTCCCTAAGGACTATGGCAATTAACCTAGCCTTTAGCGCTGGTCCACTAGCTCTAGAACCATTATTTTTGGCCCTAGTGTATGGATGCCTATTATGATTCAAGATCAATCTTGAGTCATAACTAGGGGGAGAGAAAGAATTTGAGTTGAGAAATCGAGAGAAAGAGAGTTTGAGATGAGAGAAGAAGATTTTTATCAATTCATTCAATGAATCTAATTGCATGATCAATCAACTACTTATACCAATTCCAAGCTAAGTCGGTTTTTTAACTACCTTTCCCGCGAACACTTATTTCAAACATTACTGAGCAAAAATCCTAAAATCAGCACGGTCATGACAACACTCCGTCCTTGACAATATTCTTGTCTCAAGAACAGAAAGAAGGGAATTGACTTTTGATAAACTTCAAGACCTCCCAAGTGGCATCTACTTGACTCAAATTGGCCCATTGAGTTAACCCTTGCTCAACACTCCTTCCCTGCTGCTGAACTACCCAAGACTCCAAGATAGCTATAGGTTCTTGCAGAATCAATCCATTGGAAGAGGCTATAGGAGGAGTAGCTGAATTGACCACACCATCATCCATGTGTTTCTTCAACATGGATACATGAAACTGGATGTACAAAGGAGTAAGGAGGCTAGTCCAACTTGTAAGTAACATTTCCCAGCTTCTCTAACACCTTGTTGTTGAGAATAGTGTTTTAAAATTCAGATTTATTCTATTAATATTATTTTATTAAAGAATAAAATTGAAGTTTCACCCTTTTCTTTATTAAATTTGTGTCAGCTAGCATTTATACTGCATGTGATTTTCTTTTAAGTATCGTCCATGAGATGGACAGAGTCCTCAGATTGCATTTTACATGTTTGTTGTAAGTGGATAATGAGATTAAGCCACATATAGACTTGGAACAAATGGTGTGGAATGTTATGTGAACAACTCGTGGTTGGTGATGAGCTTTGGCTACTTGTCTGTTAAAATTATGACTTAATACTTTTGGTGACTTGTCTTGCTCATGTGGATGCTGATCCCAAAGTAAGGTTTGTGTATTTAATAAGATTGACACACTGAGTTGGACCATATGGGTCGCTTGTTTCTAAACTACCATCGGAGATGAGTGACTCATGTTGTACTAATTGAACCATGACTCTAAATCATGAGAGTATTCTGGACTTGTGCATGGAGCGTTAGTTACTTTGGTGTACTATAAGTAAGGTCTAAACGTATGACTGAATTCCCATGTACACTAGGTAGCGGCGTGAAGTGTGACAATGATCATGTATTCAATATGGAATATGTAATCTCTTATGAGGTACAAATGTCCCCTTTGTTGATTCACAAGTATTTGAATCGTTCAAAAATTTTGGCCAAAGTATTCCGAGTATTTGACATTTGGAATTTATACTGTGAATATGTTCAAGTATAAATGAATTTCAATGAAGGGCGAGTCGGTAACTAATGGAGAAGCTATGTGAAGGATAATGATAGTGGTTTTATTTAATCTTTGTCACCGACATCTAGGTGGAGGGGTTGTTGTCATCAATACAGCCTATTTAAGAATTATAGAATAAATGATTTAATTCCAGAGTGCAGTGAGCTTTTTTTAGTGAAATTAAGTCTCATTAAATGATAATTAAATTATGTCATGAGATGGTTAATTTAACCTATTTGGAGCTAGATTTAAATTGACACTGAGGTCTCCGCACAAGCCTCTGTGTTTATTGTCATCGAAATTATATTAAAGAATTAATGGGATGAATTGCTTATTCATGAGACGAGTAAATTTAATTTGCTAAGAATTATTAATGAGATGAATAAAAATTAAAAAATTATACAATAAATAATTTTTAAAAATTAAAATTCATAAGATGAATTTTTACATGTGAAAAACGAAGCAAAAAAAAATTAAATAAAAATCGTGTTTAACCGGTCGTAATTCGCGTGATTTGAATCGGACGAACGAACGCGCGACACGTCCTGTGGCTATCCGCATCCACGTGCCGGGATGAATCATGTGCTACTACGTGGCTGCCTTCTATTGGCGATAACACATGCTTTTCCCTATGTATTAAACGCGTTGTTTCTTTTGCTTTATATATCAAGTGCTGCGTTTTGTTTTAACAGCTGTGAATCTCACATCAAAAAAATCAGATTTTTTCGTTCCGATATGCTACTATAAATAGCGGTAACTATTCGAAGGGTTTGGCATTCAATTGAGAATAAAAAAGAAAGGTTTCTGAGAGCATTGACTTTTGGAGACCTAGTGGGAGAGAAAAATTTTCTTTAGAAAATTTTCTTTCCTCAAGTTTAATATTATTCAGAGCACATTCTCCGGGCAGTTCGAGATCACTGCGTAGAAGGTCACTGGGTCTCGATTTTTTGGCTCTCTTGGAATTATTATCTTTTTGGTTTTCTTATATTGGAGCAATTCCGGGTGTGTTCTTCTTTCCTTCTCTTTTAGTTTTTACTTTTCTATTTATTTGTATTTTTTTTATTATGCCTGTTCAATTTCATGTTATTATTATGAATGTATCATAGTAGAGGCATATAGATTTAAATTAAGAATTTAAATCTGTAGATTTAAATTCCTAAATTTTGAAATCAACTTTGGGTTTAAAATTATGAATTTTAAAGCCGCCCGTTGCGCTAGTTCATAAACTAAAGGAAAATTTTTGAAATTCGTCCCAGCAATTGGTATTAGACTAAAGGATTCTATAGAGATAACCCTATTCCCTGGAAGTCTTGCACGTGAGGTGTCACGAAGCGTGACACTCCAACTGGGGGCTTAAATGGCGAGAAGAGTCTTCTACGCTGAGTGCTCTGATAGGTACAATTTGTTGTGACCACAGTTGCAGAACTGTGAACCCAACAATTTGTTAAGCTTCAAGATGATCTTGAAGCTTAACCTAGTGGTAGAATAGAGTTAAGATAAGAAAGAAGGGAATTAGGGATGAGAATTGAAGAAGAATTAAGATGAGAGAAGAAAATATCTCAATGAGATATGTGTGTTTGTATTTTCATTGATACCGGCTGCAATTAACAACCTTATGCTTATATAGTATAGCTAAGTATGAAAGATTAAGCTAAACACAACTAACTCTCTTTCGGCCTAAGCCCAACAACATGACTTACAACCTTTAACACATAAATAAAAAACAATAAACCAATTCTTGTACAATTTAGCTCGGTGTATAATATTCCCTCCTCCTTAAGAGATTTCTTGACTCGAGAAAGAATAGGTTGGGAATTGGCTTCTGATAAAGTGCTCTGCTTCCCAAGTGGTCTTTTCCTCCTCCAAGTTTGTCCATTGTATCAGCAGCTCCTTATGTCCCTTGGGTGTAGTCTTCAGTAATCTGGTTCCTAGGACAGCAGCTGGTCCTAGCTTGATGGCTCCATTAGATCCGGTCTCCGGTGGTTGCTGTGTACTCCTCATGCCTTTCTTAACCTGCTTTTTCAGAAGGGATACATGAAAAACAAGATGTATATATGAATCAGGAGGTAGTTCAAGCCGTTAAGCCACTTGTCCATTTCTTTCAGCAATTCTGTAAGGCCCAAAGAATCTTGCACTGAGCTTCACATTTTTCCTCACTTCCATGGTCGCTTGTCTGTAAGGTTGAAGCTTAAGGTAGACCATATCTCCCACTTCAAAGGCCTTATCTACACGCTTCTTGTTGGCATAATGTTTCATTCTTGCTTGCGCAAGGTGGAGGATGTCCTTTAGGAGCTGCAGCAATTGTCTTCTCTGCTGCAGCAAACCACCAACTTCAGGTGTGGAGGACACAAATTTCTACAACATCAGGGGAGAAGGTGGTGCATAGCCATAGAGAGCTTGAAAAGGGGTGATGCCAATGGAAGAATGGAAGTGAGTATTGTACCAATACTCAGTTAATGACAACCATCTACCCCACTGCTTAGGATGACAGAACACCATACTTCTCAAGTACTGCTCCAAGCATTGATTTACCCTCTCTGTTTGCCCGTCAGTTTGTGGATGGTATGAAGAGCTTAGGGCCAAGGTGGTGCCTAACAAGCTGAATAGCTCCCTCCAGAAGTCGCTGGTGAACAACTTGTCACGATTAGAGACTATGGTTTGTGGCAAACCATGTAGCTTGTATATGTTGTCAAGGAAGAGCCTAGCAAGTTTTTCTACTATAATTGGTCTAGCAAGTGCAAGGAAGTGGCTGAATTTGGTAAATCTGTCCACCACGACCCAAATTACCTCCTTCCCTTCAGACTTTGGCAGACCGTCTATGAAATCCATGCTGATGTGTTGCCAAGATCCTTCAGGAATTGGTAGGGGTTGAAGGAGGCCTTGGTACTTATGATGCCCCAGTTTGGTTTGTTGACAAACCTCACAACTTTGCACAAACTCTTTCACCTCCTTCTTCAGCCCACTCCAGTCAAAGTGAGCCTTCAATCTCTGGTAGGTACCTTCTACCCTAGAGTGTCCTCCCCAAGCAGAGTCGTGGCCTACAGCAATGATCTGTTGCCTTAGTTTAGTAGAGACTCCAATGTAAAGCTTCCCTTGCAACCGGATAATTCCCTGAACAATTGTAACATCTGAGCCAATAGTTGCCTTGTCCTACCCTTTAATGGAGAATGCAATGATACATTCTTGTGCAAATTCATCACCTTCATAAGACTTGTGTACTTCATCCATCCAGGCTGGTAAGATGATGGACACAACCCTACATGAGCCATGTTCAGCTTCCTTAAATCTCCTTGATAGAGCATTGGCCGCTTGATTTTCTTTCCCTTTCTTGTACTCTATAGCATAAGTCAGCCCCAACATCCTCATCAACCCTTTTTCTGAATTCTGGTGATGATCTTTTGCTCCAGCAGATATTTCAAACTCTGATGGTCCATTCTTATGATGAATTGATGACCCTCCAAGTAATGCCTCCACTTGTCAATAGCTAGCAGTATTGCCAAATATTCCTTCTCATACGTTGATAATTCCTGATGTTTTGCACTAAGAGGCTGGCTGAGATAAGCAATTGGTCTTCCTCCTTGTGACAAAACAGCCCCAATGCCACTCCCACTTGCATCTGTTTCTAAGATGAACTCCTCACCAAATTTAGGCACAGCTAAGATAGGTGCTGCACACATTGCTTCCTTCAAGGCTTCAAAAGCACTTTGAGCCTTAGCAGTCCATAGGAAAGCATCTTGTTTTAGGAGGTCTGTCAATGGCTTGGCAATGGATCCATAACCAGCGATGAATTTCCTGTAGTAGCCTATTAAACCCAAGAACCCTCTTAGTTGCTTTAAGGTAGTGGGAATTGGCCACTCCCTCATAGCTTTTACTTTATAAGGATCAGTGGCAACCCCTTCTTGGGAGATGACATGACCTAGATACTCAATCTGAGGCTGCGCAAAGGAGCACTTGGATAGCTTAGCGTACAGCTTGTGACTTCTCATCAGCATGAATACTTCCTTCAAGTGACTCGCATGTTCTTCTAGTGAAGAGCTGTAGATGAGTACGTCATCAAAGAATACCAGAACAAATATTCTCAATAGCGGTTTGAAAACTTCATTCATGACTGCTTGGAACATAGCTGGAGCATTTGTCAAACCAAAAGGCATGACTACGAACTCAAAATGTCCATGGTGAGTCCTGAATGCTGTCTTGTAGATGTCTGGCTCTAAGACTCTAATTTGATGGTAACCTGGCCTCAAGTCCAACTCGGAGAAGAAGTAAGCTCCTCTCAACTCATCAAGGAGGTCATCAATAATGAGGATTGGAAACTTATCTTTAATGGTCATGGAGTTCAGCTGTCTATAGCCAATACACATTCTAGCTGATCCATCCTTCTTCTTCACTAAGATAACAGGAGATGCGAAAGGACTGTGGCTGGGTCGGATGAAGCAAGACTTGAGTAGCTCTTCCACTTGTCTCTCTATCTCTGTTCTTTGTGAATGAGGACACCTGTAAGGCTGGAGTTACACAGGTTCTGAATTCATCTTTAATGGAATTGCATGATCCAGGTTCCTCTTGGGAGGTAGGGCTGTTGGCACTTTAAACAAGTCCTTAAACTCTTCAATGAGATCATGTACTGCTGGGTGAGTCTGGACCTGCACTTTAGAAGGAAAAATAGCAAACAATTGCCCCGCCCACTGGTAGGCCTTCTTCTTGATTCCCTCACTTAAACCTTTGCCACTTATTAGCTGAATCTGGCCTTGATCTGCCATACCCTGCAGCTTAATCGTGGAACCATGCATATCAAAAGAGACTACCAATTGTGCAAAATCAAAGACCACGGGGCTAAGTGTCCTCATCCAATCCACCCCAAGGACCACCTCACATCCTCCTAGGGGAAGAATTCTAAAACCATATGTGAACTTATGATTTTGCATCATCCAATTGAAGTTCTGGCACTTAGTTTGAGTGAGGATTGAATTGCCATCAGCTACGGTCACAGCTAATGGGTGTGTTCTGATGATCTCATGTTCCACCTTCCTTACTATCTTAGGGCCAATGAAACTATGCGTGCTACCACTATCAATCAAAATCACAATGGACCTTTTGCTAGCCTGTCCCTTGATCCTTATGGTATTGTGAGTCCCACTGCCTGTTAGTGCCTTCATTGAAATTTCTACTCCATCCTCCAAGACTTCCTCTGCACTGTCTGCTTCAGAACTAGCCTCTTCACTATCGGAATCATCCTCAGCTGCAACCCCTCTTACAGACATGAGGTACTTAGCGTTACACTTATGCCCAAAGAAGTAAGGTTGGTTGCATTTAAAACACAACCTCTTATCCTTCCTATCATCAGTACGCCCCTGCTTCATTTTTCCACTGGTCTTTAGTTGTGAAGAAGCTCCACTGGATCTGTTCTTACCTCCTTCACTTGTAGCTAAGACTGTAGCCTCAAACAGCTTGGCTTTGGCATAAGCCTTAGACAAAGTTCTAGGCCCTACGGCTTTCACCAAGTTCTTTATCTTTGGTAGACCACTGATGAAACTGGACACATAATAGGCCTCAGTTGCTTGTGGGTAGGCCGCTATCATACCTGCTCTAAGGTTTTCAAATCTAACCATGTATTCCTTCACAGAAGTAACTTGAATTACTTTGTTAAAATTATCAACTATATCACTAGAATCTTCATCCCCATATCTCTCACACAATTCCATCACAAATTCGTCCCAAGTCAAGGAAGGGTTGCTTTTCAAGAGGCTATCAAGCCATACCTCGTGGTCACCATGAAGGTATACAAAGAAATAGCTCAACTCTCTGATCATTCGCAATGTGGTAGAAATGGAAATAGCTTTCACATCTCCTCAGCCAAGAGTGTGGTTGCTTCCCTTCAAAGGGCTCTAACTGGATCCGTGGTTGTCTAAAACCACTAGCCTTACTTCCCGATGAGTTGTCATTGTTCACAGAGTATTGTGGTTGTGGTTGATCAGCTGGTTGGTCATTCTGTCCCATTAATAAGCTGGCAGCAGGAACATGTTTGTGCTCTGGGGGACGATCCTGTGGTCCCACAGCTACATTAGGAATGAGGGGTGGCTCCCCTCTTGGAGGTTGGCCCAATTGACTGGCCGGCAACAAAACCCCAGCACTGGATGAGGCCTCCTGTCTACTAATTTGAGCTTGAAGACCAGCAATCTGATCATCAAACCTCCTGCTTTGTTGAAGCATTTGATCAGACAGCTTCTGATCATGATTTGATTGCATTACTCTCACCTGGGCAAACATCTGTTCCATTTGCGTTTGAAGCATTGCCTTCATCTCCTCTCTGAATTGGGAGATAGTGAGTTGCTCCGGATTAGGAGCTGTTGCGCCCTCCAGTACTACTACATAAGAAACATTTGGATCCAGCTGTAGCTGCTGCGTTGGCTGACCCAGCTCTCATGGTTACTCCTCGTCCGGCCATGGATGATTGTTACTCAATGATCAGAATCAACCCAACAGTAACGAGCTCTGATACCAATTGTTAAGCTTCAAGATATAGAATAGAGTTAAGATGAGAAAGAAGGGAATTGGGGATGAGAATTGAAGAAGAATCAAGATGAGAGAAGAAAATATCTCAATGAGATACGTGTGTTTGTATTTTCACTGATACCGGTTGCAATTAACAACCTTATGCTTATATAGTATAGCTATGTATGAAAGATTAAGCAAAACCTAAATAACTCTCTTTGGGCCTAAGCCCAACAACATGACTTACAACCTTTAACTCATAAATCAAAAATAATAAACCAATTCTATTACAATTTAGCTCGGTGTATAACACAATTGCCATCAGAGTTAGATTAATTAATAACTAAGTTAGTTTTTCCAACGATTGGTATTAGAGGCAGTCTCTGATTATATTCATAATATACATGAATAGGCATAATAAGATCGAAATAAATAAACTTACGATTTAAAAAAATAGAGATTTTATTAAGAAGGAAAGATTCTTTAAAGTAATAATTCAAATTGTTTAAATTGTTGATAAATTAATGGTTAATTAAATTGTATAAAGTAACATTTAAATTGTTTAAATTGTTAATGATTTAATTAATATTGTATAAAATAACGATTTGAATTGTTTAAATTGTTAATTAATTAATAGCTGATTAGATCATTTAAATTGTTTAAATCATTAATGAATTAATAGTTAATTGGGATTTATCAATTCATGAAATTACATTTATATTATATGCATGATGAGATTGTTCATATATAATCATGATTTTTGAAATCGAATAAAATTGATGTAAATGAGGTTAGATTCAATTAATTTTTACAAAATCGGTTAAAGTTGATCTAATGAGATTAGATTCAATTATTTTTACGAAATTGGATATAATTGATTTAATGAGATTATATTCAATTATTTTTTATGAAATTGGATAAATTGATCTAATGAGGCTAAAGTGCAAAGAAGCAACGCGATGAAGTTGCCGTAGAGTATTACGTGTATTTGTATGGAGGTTTAGGTAACAGTTTACACTTGACCAGCGTGATGCATTAGCCTCCCCGAGAAGCTCTGTTATGTTATGTTAGAGACTAAGGTGAAGTGGTGAGTTAATCATGTTTGGTAAGAGCTACATGGAAACATGTTAATTGAGAATAGTTCTCACCCAAGCTAGTTTTGTGTGACCCCGCTGCTGGGGAGTAAGGAGTGGTGCGTTTGGGTCATCATGACATGCATGATAGTATAGTTTTGTAGATGCCTGACTGATTGTGTTTGCTAAAATAAAAGAATTGATATCACTGCATTGCACATGACTCTTGTTAGACAGTTACACAAATGTTTACATCTACAGTTTTTGGAATAGATATGACTGGTAAACTTCATTCAATTCTAATGCACAATGCACTCACTGGACCAAATTAATTTGCCTAGAAAAACCAACTTGGGCTTAGCTATTACTCATAAGGGATCTACTGAAAAGAAAGGAAAAGAGCAAGGTTGCTAGTGTAGCAACTAAGTCCATAAAGAGGTCAGCAAAAGTGTTTCTTTTGCAGGGCCACTAGAAGAAGAACTGCACTAAGTACTTAGCTTCTTTTCCTACAAAGACTACTAAGCCATCTGGTGAAGATATGTTGATAACTCACTTAGTTAAGCCATGCACTGTTGAGAGTCCACGAGGTTCTTGGTGTGTGGACTCAGGTTCAACTAACCATGTCCGTAATATGTTATAGGGGCTCAGGCTAACTAAGCAGCTGTATGATGGGAGTTGTACTGATGGTCAGGGACAGTACAAGAGTAGCGGTCATAGGAGTACGAGATTTAAGCATGGTTCTTAGCTTAGTACTTGGTGCTAGAGTTTCGATTTTAAAGGATTGCTTATTTGTACCTTCACTGCACATAAATTGATTTCTGTATCTTGTTTTAATGGACAATGGTTATTAAGTTAATTTTGGTTTTGAACGCGTCATTATAAGAAATAAATTGTTTGTTTACAAAATATACATGTATAAATGGTTTATTCTTGTTGTTTATTGATCAAAACTCTCATATTTGTTTAAATGAATCTAACACAAGCTCACTTGTTCAATCTCCTAAAAGAAAACACCTGAAAAGGATAATGCCTACACATGGCACCAACTTTTAGGTCACATTGATTCGAACAGGATCTAAAGACTAGTGAAAGATGGACTAATAGAGCCTTTAGATTTAAAGTCATTACCAATCTGAGAATCTTGCATAGAAGAAATGTTGACCAAATCTGTCTTTAAGAGTAAAGGCAACAAGGTTGGTGACTTGCTTGAGCTGGTTCACACATATGTATGTGGACCAATGAATGTTCAGGCAAAAGGTGGACATGAGTACTTCATCACATTTACTGAGGATTACTTAAGGTATATATATGATTACCTAATAAGACATAAGTCTTACTCTTTTGAAAAGTTCAAAGAGCACAAAAAGCTGAAGTTGAAAGCAATTAGGTAAACGAGTGTAGTCACTTCGATCAGATCGAGGTGTTGAATAACTTTCGAGTGAGTTTCTAGATTTCCTAATTACGAAAACAAAAACAGAGTAGTGTTAGAAGAAAATGACACTAATTTTGAGCAGCTAGACATAACTCGGGATACAGTAGATGCATTGGATGCACCAACTGTAAGGGTTGAGAATGCTTTAAGTAACGAGAACCTAGTGTAGTGGGAGGATTGTCAGGGCACCTGACAAGTTCATGGTGGGAGCCTTAATGGTTAACTGTGATATTGAATCTGATCCTCTCATCTACAGTGAGGTAATTAAAGACAAGGATGTTGCGCAATAGGTCTTAGTAATGAAATATGAGTTAGGATCTATGTATTTTAATCAGGTATGGAATCTTGTAGAGGCACTTGTTGGCATTAAGCCCAATGGATGTGAATGGGTTTACAAGTGGAAAAGAGGAGTGGATGGGAAGGTACAAGACCTTTATGGCAAGACTAGTTGTTAAGAGTGTTACCTAAAAGGAAAGAATTCATTATGATGAGTCCTTCTCATCAGTAGCCATGCTAAAGTCCATAAGGATACTCCTATCCATTGCAGCTCATTTTGAGATCTAGCAAATGGAAGTCAAAACGGCCCTATTGAATGGTCGTCTTGAAGAAGACACCTATATGGTGCAACCGGACAGTTTCATTGGAAAAAATAAGGGGATATGGTATGAAAACAGAAGAAGTCTATGCACGGACTGAAGCAAGCATCACGCTTATTGAATAGTAGATTCAATGAAGCGATTAAGTCTTATGGTTTTGAGCAATTGGTTGACGAACCAAACATGTACAAACAATGTCAAGAGAAAGTAGTGACTTTCTTAGTATTGTATCTCGACGATATACTGCTCATTGAGAATGATGTAGGCTGCTAATAGCTGTAAAGTTTTGGTGTTCACGTCAGCTCGAGTTAGTTCCAGTCGGCCATACAGATTCAAACTTCTAGTCAGATGGAGATGCCAGATGTTCAGACGTCTGGGCATGTCTTTACCTTTGGTGTAGGAGCCATTAGTGGGAGGAATGTGAAGCAATATTGTATAAGTTTTTGTGAAGCAATATTGTATTGCTGACTTTACTATAGAGGCTAAATACGTTGTGGCTTCAGAAGCTGCATAGAGTGCATGTTGGTTCAGATAGAACAATTGACCCAGTAGACCTTTGAATTAAGCTTGTCATATATTGGATTTAGGACAAATGGGAGATTGTTAGGAATAATATCCTAAAATTTAGATTTATTCTGTTAATATTATTTTATTAAAGGATAAAATTGAAGTTCCAGTCGTTTCCCTGTTAAATTTGTGTAAGCAAGCATTTAAACTGCATGTGATTTTCTTTGTATCGTACATGAGATGGACAGAGTCCTCAAATTGCATTTTACGTGTTTGTTCTAAGTGGATAATGAGATTAAACCACAAATAGACTTGAAACAAATGGTATGGAATGTTATTTGAATAACTCATGGTCCATGATGAGCTTGGGCTACTTGTCTATTAAAAATCATGACTTAACACTTTAGATGACTTGTCTTGGTTGTCTAGATGGCGATCCAGAAGTGTTGGGTTGGTGTGTTTTATAAGATTGATCGGACCATATGAGTTACTTGCTTCTAGACTACTATTGGAGATGAGTGATTAATGCTATACTGTTTGAACGACGACTCTAAATCCTAAGAGTATTTTGGACTTGTGCGTGGAGCGTTAGTTACTTTGGGGTACTATAAGTAAGGTCTAAATGTGTGACTGTGTCATGACCATGAAGGTTTTTGTACATTTTTAGTTGATTTTTGATGTCTATTTCTCATTTGAATTCAAAGCATGTTTCTGGCGGGAAAAGTAGGTAAGTTTGTTAGCTGACTAGGAGTGTTTTGGCGGGAAAATGCTTGTAGTTGGATTTTAGCTTGTTTTCCTTCTTTTGAGCTAACCGTCTGTTTCTCTAGTATAAATAAGCATCATATCACATAATTGGGACATTATTGGATGAAATTGATCTAATTCTCTTTCTCAACCCTAATTTTTTCTCTAATTCTCATCTCTTTCACTTCTTTCTCATCCCATACTCTTATATCTCAAGTTTGTGATTCAAGTTTGATCTTGAACCGTAACAATTGGTATCAGGGCTTCTGTTCGCTGCCGATTGATTGTTTGATCGATTGATTGGAGCTGGCTAGACACAAGAAAATAGTACCAATGGCTGGTGGAGTACCTAAGATCAAGGCTCCACAATCATCATATTAGCAGTAGGTTGCTTTTGTTAGTGGTCCAAAGACCTTGGGTTTGGATGAGAAGAAGAATTAGAGGTTGTGTTTCAAATGCAATCAGAGGTATTTCTTTGTAGACAAATGTAATCCTAAGCTGTTAATGGCTGTTACTGGAGTAGAGGCTTGCGAGGACATTGAGGTTTAGGAGATAGAAGAGGTCCTTGAAAAGCAGGATGAGGAGGATCCAAGGGAGTATGAGAATGATGAGATGGATATTTCTGTTAGAGCTCTCATTGGTAATGGCTCTCATAGCACTGTAAGAATCAAGGGAGAGGTAGGGCACAAGCATATGTTGATTTTGATTGATAGCAGCAGTACACATAACTTTGTGGATCTTAAGGTTGTGAAGCAGGTTGGGCATGAAATGATCAAAATCAGTCCCTTAGGTGCCTGTTATAAATCATTTAGTCCTTTGGTTGTAATTGGTTCTTAAATGCTTGTAATGTGTTAGGCTGCTATGGAAGTTGTAATTGTTAGTTAATTGGCAGGTCAGTTGGCACCAAAGGGTAGTTTGTAAGTCAAACCAGGTCAAACGTGGCGGCTGTTTGGTGTTTAGGCGCCAATTTCAGTTAGGCGGTTAGTGGTTGTTGTGTCTTGGTGCGTTGTACTTAGACCTTCTATAAATAGGCCTAATGCTTGTAATTTCTTCATTCAATCAAAAAAAATCCTGATTTCCTTTTGAAAAACCTCTCTAATTCTCATCTATTTCTCTACTCTCTTATCTCCTTTCAATTCTTTTCTCATCTTATCTCTCTCTTCCACAAGGTTAGCTATCAATCTAGGTTTGGTAGTTAACAATTGGTATCAGAGCTGGTTCAAGTTGTCTATTGCTTGAATTGAGCTGGCAAAATCGAAGAAACACAATCAAAGTATGGCTGAAGGAGTTAGGACACAATCGGGAGCTGGTGGAGGCAATGTAGCTCTAGCTGTTCAACCAGGTGTGTCCTATGCTGCGGTGGTTGGTTCGGACAGTCCAAAGGAGTATGTCACGAGTGATCAGATGAAGTAATGGATTACTCATTCACAATTACAATCAGAGGAATTCCTATTTTTGAGATTATAGCAAATGCAATTGGAAAATCAGCAAATGCAGATGGCAAATCAACAAAGTAATGATGATCGATTGTCAAAATTGGAGGAAAGGATGGAGAATCTGCAAGATCAGCTCAAGAAACAAGGAGAATCATCTGTCGACGGGATCCTTAAGCCTGCAAGTCAGCTCATTCCTCCAGCTGTTGTGGCTCAACCGCAGGTTCATTTAGACAGAAATGAGAATTTGGACAAAAATCGTGGCAAATCACTTGTGATACAGGCAGAAGCTGGTCCTTCAGTTCATATTCGATCAGTGGATGATCGACCTTTAGTAGTTGAAGCTGCTGTAGGAGCGCATGATCGTAATGTAGGACCAGGCCAATTTAGATTTTGTGGCCAGAGTGCAGGTTTGCAATCCCGGCCACCTGATTCAAATGCTCACCAAAGGAGTTCATCCGATGATCTTGAACAACAGAACAGACCTCCTGATTTGCATCAACAGCAGAAATCATTGAGTAATGATGCTATCTCTGGTGGCAAAAGTTATGCTCATCGACAGCCAAGGGTGCAAATCGAGCCATTTGATGGAAAACAGTCTGGGTCTTGGTTGAGGAGGTGCGAACGGTTTTTTCATTTCTATAACATCAATGAAGCTGAAAAAGTACAGCTAGCTACAGTGCATCTTCATGGAGACCACGAGGTATGGTTTCATAGTATATTGAAGAGTAATCCTTGTCTTTCTTGGGACAATTTCGTGGAAGAGCTGTGTGAGAGGTATGGTGAAGAGGATTCAAGCGATGTTGTTGATAGCTTTAATAAGGTTTATCAAACATCTACGGTGAAAGAATACATGATCAGATTTGAGAATTTGCGTGCTAGCATGATAGCCATTAATCCACATTCTACCGAAGCATATTATGTCTCAAGCTTTATTAGTGGATTGAAGCCAAGAATTACGAACTTGGTTAAGGCCATTGGACCAAAGACTCTCTCCAAAGCCTATAATAAGGCTAAATTGATTGAGGCTACACTTGTATCTTCAAGTGACAAAAGCAAATTCAAGAGTGGCAATTACAAGACTCATCAAAAGGATTCATCAAGCATCAAGGCTGGGCTTTCTGTGGACAGGAGATCTACACGGTTATGTTATAAATGTAATCAGCCATATCAGCCCAGACATAGGTGCAATCCCAAGTTTTTGATGTCTGCAAGAGGTTCTCGTGTTGATGCTGAATCAGGGACTGAAGATTCAGGTTTTGCAGGGGACAGTTCAGGGCAAGAATCACATGATGAGTTGTTTGAGGATGAAGTTGAGATTTCCATGAAGGCATTGACCGGTAATGGAGCTCACAACACCATACGCATTGGTGGGAAGGCAAGAAAAACTTCCATTACCATTCTTGTGGATAGTGGGAGCACACATAGCTTTGTTGATCCCAAGTTGGTAAAGACGGTGAAGCATGAAATCATCAAAACTCATCCCTTAGCCATAATGGTAGCTGATGGCAACTCAATTACTACTCAAAACAAGTGCCAAGCATTCCGTTGGTCTATGCAAGATCATCAATTCACTTTTGATTTTAGAGTTCTTCCTTTGGAAGGGTGTGATATGGTGCTTGGAGTAGATTGGATGAGGTCCTTTAACCTAATGTTGTTTGATTTTGACAAGATGACAGTGTCCTTCTAAGTTCATGGCAATAAGGTCACACTACAAGGAATTTCAGATCAGGCATAGTTGAGGTTGATAAATGGCAAGTGCTTACAAGGTGGGTTCAAGAAGAATGCAATACAATGGCTTGGACAATTATTTGTGATTGCTCCTGCAGAACTGCAGCAGAACATCCAACCTGAAGTACATGCTTTGCTCGATGAGTTTGAAGACATTTTTGAGCATCCAAAGAGCCTTTCTCCTCAAAGAAGTGTAGATCATGCCATGCCACTTCGAGCTAACTCGGATCCAATGAAGATCAGGCCCTACGACTATGCCCATGCTAAAAAATCAGAGATTGAGAAGCAAGTTGATGAGTTGCTTCAAATGAGTTTCATTAGACCAAGCTATAGTCCTTTTGCCTCACCTGTGATTCTTGTTAAGAAGAAGGATGGCACGGCTAGAATGTGCATCGATTATCGCCAATTGAATTCTTTGACAGTGAAAGATAAGTTTCCTATTCTTGTTATTGACGACTTGCTTGATGAGTTATATGAAACACATTTCTTCTCTAAGCTTGATTTGAGGCAGGGATATCATCAAATCAGAGTTCTTGAGCCGGATATATACAAGACTGCTTTTCAGACACATCATGGGCATTTTGAGTTCGTTGTTATGCCTTTCGGTTTAACAAATGCTCCGGCCACATTCCAAGCTGCTATGAATGACATTTTCAAGCCTTACTTGAGGAGATCGGTGTTGGTTTTCTTCGATGATATATTGATTTATAGTTTGTCTTATGAAGATCACCTCACTCATCTTAGAGAGGTGTTTGTAGTAATGCGGCAGCACAGAATTTTTGCTAAGCTATCAAAGTGCTATTTTGCTCAGTCCAAACTTGAATATTTGGGTCATGTAATCTCTCATGAAGGAGTCTCTACCGACCCTTCAAAGGTGCAAGCAATGCAAGAGTGGCCAATTCCCATGACGTTGAAGCAATTGAGAGGATTCTTGGGTCTGACCGGATATTACAAAAAGTTCATTAATGGTTATGGGTCGATTGTAAAGCCCCTAACTGAACTTCTAAAGAAGGATGCATTCAAGTGGAATGACAAGGCACAAGCAGCTTTTGATGCACTCAAGTTGGCTATTTGTGAGGCTCCAGTATTGGCCATGCCGAATTTTGCTGAGGACTTCATCTTGGAAACTGAGGCAAGTGGGACTGGATGTGGGGCTGTTCTCTCACGACATGGAAGACCAATTACTTATTTGAGTCAAGCTCTTAGTCCTAAACATCAAGCCATGTCCACTTACGAAAAAACGTACTTGGCAATTCTCCTTGCAATTGAGAAATGGAAGCATTACTTGGATGGTCATAGGTTCATTATTCGAACATATCAGAGTCTCAAGCATCTCTTGGAGCAAAAGATAGTGACAAGAATTCAAAAGAAGGGGTTGATGAAGTTGCTAGGACTTGACTATGCAATCGAGTATAGAAGAGGGAAGGAAAACCAGGCTGCCGATGCTTTGTCAAGGAAGTTTGAGGACCACGAGTAGGGTTTTTGTGGGGTAATATCCATTGTTTTGCCTTCTTGGATGGATGAAATCTACAAATCTTATGAAGGGGACACTTTTTCTCAAGAGTGTGTGGCTGCAGCGTTGGTTAAATGTGCTGAATTAGTTGACAGTGAGCATGGAGTGTCTGTGCAGAGAGGCATTATCCGACTGCAGAACAAGATATATATTGGCAACTCGACTGATTTGAGAGATCAGATAGTGAAGGCTTCACATGACTCAGCTTGGGGTGGTCATTCCGGGGTTGAAGATACTTATCAAAGAGTTAAAGCATAATTTAGTTGGCACGGTTTGAAGAAAGCTGTATTAGAATTTGTTAAGTCATGTGAGGTGTGTCAACAAACCAAGTTGGGGGATCATCGATACCAAGCACTCTTGCAGTCACTTCCCATTCCGGAGGGTGCGTGGATCAACTTAAGCATGGATTTTATAGTAGGACTTCCCAAGTCTAATGGTAGGGAGGTAATTTGGGTTGTGGTGGATCGTTTAACCAAATATAGTCATTTTATAGCACTTATCCGACCTGTTACAGCTGAAAGGTTGGCTAAGAGCTTCTTAGACAACATATATAAGTTACATGGGTTGCCTCAATCCATTGTTTCTGACCGAGACAAGATCTTTACGAGTACTTTTTGGAGGGAGTTGTTCAAATTGTTGGGAACGACATTGGCGCTCTGTTCATCTTACCATAATAGAGCGAGTCAATCAGTGCATTGAGCAGTATCTTCGAAGTATGGTTTTCTCACGGCCTCGAGAGTGGAATCAGTGGTTTTTCTTAGCCGAATATTGGTTCAACACCCATGTTCATGCTTCTATTAGTACTTCTCCTTTTCAAGCCTTGTATGGGTATGCACCACCTTCTCCAATGTTGTTGCAGCAGCAAAGTATTCCAGGATCTGCAACAGGGGATTTGTTACCGTAGAGGAGGCAGATGTTACAAATCCTTAAGGATAACCTTCATTAAGCTCGTGCTCGAATGAAATTTTATGTAGACAAAAAGAGGGTAGACAAATCTTACGAAGTTGGAGACATGATCTACCTAAAATTACAACCTTATAGACAGTCCTCGTTGGCTGTTAGAAAAAATGTCAAGCTAAGTGCACGTGACTTTGGCCCATACAAAATTTTGGAGAAGATCGGCAAAGTTGCTTATAAACTTGATTTACCACTACAATCTTACATTCACCCGGTGTTCCATGTTTCATTATAGAAAAAGCAGGTGAAAAGGGGTGTTAAAAGCTCACAATCTCCACTAGAAGTAGGAGCAAATGGAGCGTTGCTGCTTGGACCGGTGGCTGTCAAGAAGCCGAGACTGATCACAGGAGGAACTGGAGCTTTTCAGCTAATATTAGTGCGGAGGCTGAACCTGGATAAGAATGTGGTCACATGGGAGAATCCTACATTCTTGAAGAGCCAATTTCCGAGATTTTCTCCTTGAGGACAAGGAGCTTCTCAAGGAGGAGGGAATGTTATAAATCATTTAGTCCTTTGGTTGTAATTGGTATTTAAATGCTTGTAATGTGTAAGGCTGCTATGGAAGTTGTAATTGTTAGTTAATTGGCAGTTCAGTTGGTGCCAAAGGGTAGTTTGTAAGTCCAACCAAGTTAAACCTGGCGGCTGTTTGGTGTTTAGGCGCCAATTTCAGTTAGGCTGTTAGTGGTTGTTGTGTCTTGGTGCGTTGTACTTAGATCTTCTATAAATGGGCCTAATGCTTGTAATTTCTCCATTCAATCAAAAAAAATCCTGATTTCCTTTTGGAAAACCTCTCTAATTCTCATCTATTTCTCTACTCTCTCATCTCCTTTCAATTCTTTTCTCATCTTATGTCTCTCTTCCACAAGGTTAGCTATCAATCTAGGTTTGGTAGTTAACACTGTCACAATGGCTGATGGGAATTCCATGATCTCTTAGATGAAGTGTAAAGGGTTCTGTTGGAGAATGCAAGGGCATCAGTTTGAGTGTGACTTTAGAGTACTTAAGCCAAGAGGTCATGATATGGTCCCTGGAGTTGAATGGATGAAAATAATTAGCCCTTTAATCTTCAATTTTGCTCAGCTATCTGTATCTTTTGAAAAGGAAGGACAGAAGGTGGTTCTGTAGGGCATCATGGAGAAAGGCCAATTGCAGATGATGAAGGGGAAACACCTTGAGAAGATGGTCAAGAAAGGAAAGTATTAGTGGATTGGTCAGTTGTTCTCTATCACGGCTAGTTTTGATGCAGCTCAGGAGATTTATGATCCCTCCATTGGACAGGTGTTACATGTGTTTGAGGATGTGTTTTCTTAGCCATCTACCTTGCCTCCTAAGAGGGTTCTGGATCATGCTATCCCTCTTAAAACTCATTCCAATCTTGTGAACTTAAGACCTTACAAATACCCTCACTCACAGAAGAGTGAGATTGAGAGACAAGTTAAAGAGCTGTTGAAGCCAAACTTCATTCGACACAGTCACAGCCCCTTTGCTTCTCCGGTGATTCTTATCGAGAAGAAGAATGCCTCATCTTGAATGTGTGGATTATAGGCATTTTAAGTCTCTCACCATTAAGGATAAGTTTCCCATTCCTGTTATAGACGATCTGCTTGATGAGTTTAATGGTTCCCAGTTCTATTCTAAGTTAGACTTGAAGCAAGAATATCACCATATTCGGTGTTGGACGAAGATATTCACAAGACTGCCTTCAGGATACACCATGGGCATTATAAGTTTATGGTTATGCCTTTTGGTTTGACCAATGCTCCAGCAACTTTTCAGGCAATGATGAACCAGGTGTTTAAAGCTCATCTAAGGACGTTTGTACTGGTTTTCTTTGATGATATACTAGTTTATAGTCACTCCATTGAAGCACATGTCAAGCATTTGAGGCAAGTCTTGAAGATTATGCGCAAGAATAAGTTGTATGCTGTGCTTGCTAAGTGTTTATTTGCTTAGACTCAAGTGGAATACTTGGGACACATAGTCTCTAAAGAATGTGTTGCCACAGATCCTTGCAAGATTCAAGCAATGATGGAGTGGCCTATTCCTCAAAACCTCAAGCAGCTGAGGGGTTTTCTTGGATTGTCTAGATACTATAGAAAGTTCATTGCTGGATATGGAGTGTTGGCCAAGCCCTTGACTGATCTCTTGAAGAAAGATGCATTCTTATGGTCTGAACTAGCTCAGGAAGCATTTGAAAGTCTCACGTTGGCTATGTGCTTTGCGCCAATCCTAATTATGCCTGATTTTGGAAAGCCTTTCGTACTGAAAACTGACGCTAGTAACATGGGAATTGGGGTTGTCCTTTCTAAGCAGGAGAAACTAGTGGCCTTCCTCAGTCAGGGTCTCAGTTCGAGAAATCAGTAGCTCTCGATTTATGAAAAGGAATATTTGGCCATACTGTTAGCAGTGCAGAGGTGGAGGCACCACCTCAAGGGACATCATTTTATTATCAGGACTAACCACCAGAGCCTCAAATATCTTCTAGAGCAGAAGATTACCACTAGAGTGCAGAGAAAAGGACTTATGAGGATGTTGGGACTGAGTAATTCTATTGAGTATCGCAAAGGGAAAGAGAACATTGTTGCTGATGCTCTCTCTCGAAGGTTGGAAGGAAGTGAATTTGGCTCTTGCTAAGCTATTTCTTTTGTCTTGCCTGATTGGATGGAGGAATTGTACAAGTCCTATGAAGGGGATAAGTTTGCTACAGATGGCATTATAGCGTACAGTGTGAGTAATTCCTCTAATGCAGAAGCTGACAAATATTTTGTAGTTGGAGACTTGGTGTATCTTAAGCTCCAACCCTACATGTAGACTTCTATTACAGTACGTAAGAATATGATGCTAGGGGCTTGTTTCTTTGGTCCTTACAAGGTGTTAGAGAAAGTGGGCAACATGGCTTATAGACCGAAGCTACCACCTAACTCTTTTATTCATCCTGTATTTCATGTTTCTCTTTTGAAAAGGCACAGGACAGAAGGGAAAGATTATTCGAGTAAGCCTCTTAAAGCAGCAAACAATGGAACTCTGATACAAGCTCCTACAGCAATTCTGGGCTCTTATTTGGTGTAGCAGAAAGGCAAAGCAAAGAAGGAAGTCTTGATTTAATGTGTCAATTTGGATCCAAAACAAGCTAGCTGGGAGAATTTGGAGTTCCTGCGCATCCAATTCCCTTCTTCTTTATTCTTGGGGCAATAATGATTCTGTGGAGCGGGTATTGTCAAGACCGTGAAGGATTTTGTGCATTTTTAGTTGATTTTTGATGTGTATTTCCCATTTGATTTTAAAGTATGTTTCTGGCAGGAAAAGCAGTAAGTTTTTTAGCCGACTAGGAGTGTTTTGGCATGAAAATGCTTGTAGTTGGATTTTAGCTTGTTTTCCTTCTTTTAAGCTAGCTGTCTGTTTCCTTAGTATAAATAAGCATGATATAATGTAATTGGGACATTGTTGAATGAAATTGATCTAATTCTCTCTCTCAACCCTAATTTTTTCTCTAATTCTCATCTCTTTCACTTCTTTCTCATCCCATACTGCTATATGGTTTATGATTCACGTTTGATCTTAAACAATAATAGACTGAATTCCCACGTACATTGGGTAGCAGTATGAAGTGTGACAAGGATCAGGTATGTAATAACTAATCTGCAATCTCACATGAGGTGTAGATGTCCCCTTAATTGATTTGCAAGTATTTGAATAGTTCAAAAACTTTGGCCAGAGTATTCCAAGTGTTTGACATTTGGAATTTATACTATGAATATGTTCAAGTATAAATAAATTATTCAGTGAAAGGCGATTCGGTAACTAATAGAGAAGGTATGAGAAGGATAATGGTAGTGGTTATATTTATTCTTTGTCATGGATATCTACGTGGAGGGGTTGCTGTCATAAATACAGTCTATTTGGAAATTATTGAATAAATTATTTAAGTATAGAATGCAGTGAGATTTATTTAGTGGAATTAAATCTCATTTAATGGTAATTAGATTATATCATGAGATGGTTAATTTAACTCATTTGGAGGTAGATTTAAATTATCTGCGAGGTCCCTGCCCAAGCCTCAGTACTTATTACTATCGGAAAAATATTAAAGAATTTATGAAATGAATTATTTTTCATGAGATGAGTAAATTTAATTTGCCCAATATTTTTCATGAGATGAATAAAAATTAAAATTTATAAATTAAAATAACTTTTAAAAATTAAAATTCGTAAGATGAATTTTTTTATGTGGGAAACAAAGAAAAAATAAATCAAAAATAGCGTTTAACTGGCTGTAATCAGCGTGATTCCAATCACACGAACCAACGCATAACACATCTTGTGGCTATCCTCATCCCTGTGCGAGGATGAATCATCTGTTGCCACGTGGAAGCCTTCTGTCAGCGATAACATGCGATTTTCCCTGTGCGTTTTGTTTGCCTTATACATCAAGTGCTGCGTTTTGTTATAACTGCTACGAATCCCGCATCGAAAAAATCAGATTTTTTCGCTCCGGTATACTACTATAAGTAGAGGTACCTGTTCGAAGGGTTTGGCATTCAATTATGAATTAAAAAAAAACAGTTTCTGAGAGTATTGACTTTCTAGACTATTATCGGAGATGAGTTATTCACATTGTATTGTTTGTGTGACGACTCCAAATCCTGAGAGTATTCTAGACTTATGCATGGAGTGTTATAAGTATGGTCTAAACGCATGATTGAATTCTCACATACACTAGGTAGCGGCATAAAGTGTAACAAGGATCAAGTATTCAATACAGAATCTACAATCTCTTATGAGGTACAGATGTCCCTTTAGTTGATTCACAAATATTCGAAGGGTTCAGAATCTTTGGCCAAAGTATTCCAAGTGTTTAACATTTAAAATTTTTACTATGAATATGTTCAAGTATAAATAAATTGTTCTGTGAAGGGCGAGTCGGTAACTAATGGAGAAGCTGTGAGAAAGATAATGATAGTAGTATACTTATTCTTCATCATGGACATCGAGTGGAGGGGCTGATGTCATCAATACAGTCTATTAGGGAGATATCGAATAAATGGCTTAAGTTTGGAGTGCAAAGAGATTTATTTACTGGAATTAACTCTTATTAAATGGTAATTAATTTATATCATGAGATGATTAATTTAACCCATTTGGAGCTAGATTTAAATTGTTCTTGTGGTCCATGCATAAGCCTCTGTATTTATTGCCATTGGAAAAATATTAAAGAATTTATGTGATTAATTATTTATCCATAAGAAGGTAAATTAATTTTGCGGACATTCCCTACAAAAAAAGAGATAAGAGTAAGAAATAACCAAAAGGTAACAGATTCTTCTCAAAGAAGAAGAGAGATTTTACAGGCTCAACTAAAGGTTCTTCTCAAAGAATCAAAAAGAGAGCGCCATAAGGGGGTCCTTGAAGAACAGGTCCAGGCCGAAATCTCCCGCCGGGGATTTTCTCGCTCGGATTTAGATTTTCGCAACCTGGACCTCTTTTTGGGCCAGGTCATCAGCCAGCATGTGCAGCGCTTTGATCCTGATAAATTAGAGAAAAAGCATTAATCTTTTTCCCGGCTTTTATTTTAACCCAGCTTAGGAAAGATGATGGCCCCATAAACTATCAGGTAAAACGCAATCTTCTCGATTTCATTGTCCAAGAATGAAAAAGAAGCTTCTATCAATATCGTGTCGCCCCAGGGAACCCAACAACGACTTACAACCCACTTTTCACTAGAAAGAGGGTTGTAAGTCGTTGTTGCGGAATGGGCTTTTTCTTCTTGATTTTTTTTCCGGTATGCCGCTCCGCGAGCAAGGAGCGAGAGAACAAAGTGGGCTGTGGTGATGTCAGAATTTGCGCCTATTTGTATCTATTTAGTGATCAGTCCGCTAGTTTCTTTGATCCCACTCGGTGTTCCTTTTCCATTTGCTTCTAATAGTTCGACTTATCCAGAAAAATAGGGCAAAAATCGGGGGGAAGGACAAAGGAAAGAGCGCTGCCTACATTAAATCAATTGATTCGTCATGGTAGAGAAGAAAAACGGCGCACGGACCGTACTCGAGCTTCGGATCAATGTCCCCAGAAGCAAGGAGTACGCCCGCGTGTTTCAACGAGAACACCGAAAAAACCTAATTCAGCTTTACGTAAGATAGCCAAAGTACGGTTGAGCAATCGACATGATATATTTGCTCACATTCCGGGCGAAGGTCATAATTTGCAGGAACATTCTATGGTGTTAATAAGAGGAGGTAGAGTGAAAGATTCGCCAGGTGTGAAATCCCATTGTATTCGAGGAGTCAAGGATTTGCTAGGAATTCCGGATCGAAGAAGAGGCAGATCAAAATATGGTGCGGAAAAACCCAAATCGATATGAATGGAAGATGCCTCTGGAACTAGTTTTTCTCGGTCAGTCGAGGGAACAACCACAACCTTATGCTCCAAAATAGAGTAGAAGGTCATAGAGTAGAAGGTCGCTTGGTCTCGATTTTCTTGGTACTTCACTTGAGATTATTGTTCTTTCTGGTATTCTTTGTTGGAGCAATTCCAGATATGTTCTTCTTTCCTTCTTTTAATTTTTTTCTTTTCTATTTGTTTACAGTATTTGTTATTATAGCTGTTTAAGTTCATGCTATTTTTATGAATGTGTTCAAGTTGAGGCTTGTTAATTAAATTACGAATTTAAATCGGTATATTTAAAATTAGAAATTTTAAATCAACTTTAAGTTTAAAATTAAGAAATTTAAGCCCTTCCGCTGCGTTAACTTACTAAATTAGGGAGGATTTTGGAAATCCATCCCAACAGTTAGTATCAGAGCAAAGGGATCTATAGAGATAACCCTACTGCCAGGAGCTCTCGCATGTGAGGTGTCACGAAGTGTGGCTCTCCGCTCCGGGGCTTAGGTAGTGAGAAAAGTCTCCCATGCTTAGTGCTTTGATAGGAGCGCTTTGTTGTGACCACAGTTGAGAATTGTGAACCCAACAATTGATATCAGAGTTGGATTAATTTATAACTAGGTTAGTTATTCCCAACAATAAGAAGCAGTGGATATCCTTTCTCCTTCGATTGAAGGACAACTTTCCTAAGGACCACTATGAGATGCTTGTCCTACACAGAAAAGTGATTGAGCACCGGCTATCTATTAAGCCAGGCTCAAGGCCTGTAATTCAGGCCCAGAGAAGAATGTCTGAAGAAGTGGTATATTTGGTCAAAGAGGAAATTGGGACACTCTTAAAGGCCAACTTTATCAGAACAGCCAGGTACATTGAATGGTTAGAAAATATCGTGCCAGATATTAAAAAGAATGACAAGGTTAGAGTTTGTATTGAATTTAAAGATCTAAATACAGCCATCGCAATGGATGAATATCCAATGCCTGTAGCTGACATCCTATTTATCGAGTCTTGACGCATGAGGTATTGTCTTTTATGGATGGATATTACGGGTGTTACCAAGTCATTATTGATTCGGACTATAACCACAAAACTACATTTAAATGTCATGGGTCAATGGGGACCTTTGAATGGATGGCCATACCATTTGGATTAAAGAATGCAGGCGTCACCTACCAAAAAGCCATGAACACGATCTTTCATGACCTCATTGATGTTGGGAAGGGTGTTCTAAAAATTCAAATTTGTCCTGTAAATGTTATTTTATTAATAAAAAATTAAAGTTTCAGTTATTTTCTTGTTAAATTTGTGTAAGCGAGCATTTATACTACAAGTGGTTTTCTATTTGGTAACATTCATGAGATGAGTATTGTCTTCAGACTAGAACTTACATGTTTGTTCTAAGTGATTTATGAGATTAACCAACAAATAGACTTAGAACAAATGGTATGGATTCATGTTTAAAAAACTCAAAATCAAAGACAAGTTTGGACCATTTTTATGCTAAAACTATAACGTGATATTTTAAATGACCTGTCTTGGTAATGTGGATGGTGATCCAAGTGTGTTATGTTGGTGTGTTTAATAAGATTGACACACTGAGTTGGATTATGTGAATTACTTGTTTCTAGGCTACTATCAAAGATGAGTGATTCATGATGTACTGTTTAAACATCAACTCTAAATTCTGAGAGTATTTTGGACTTGTGCATGTAATGTTAGTTACTTTGGTGTACTACAAGTAAGGTCTAGACTAATGACTGAATTTCCACGTACACTAGGTAGTGGCATAAAGTGTGACAAGGATCAGGTATTCAATATGGAATCTACAACCTCTTATGAGATACAGATGTCTCCATAGTTGATTCACAAGTGCTTGAATGATTCAGAATCTTTGGCCAAATTGGTCCAGGTGTTTGACATTTGAAATTTATATCATGAATATGTTCAAGTAAAGGGAAAGTCGGTAACTAATGGAGAAGTTCTGAGAAAAATACTGGAGTTGTTTTTTGTCATAAACATCTAGTGGAGGGATTGTTGTCAGTAATACAATAAATTTGGAAAATATTGAATAAATGGTTTAAGTTTAGGGTGCTGTAGGATTTATTTGGTGGAATTAAGTGCCATTAAATGATAATTAAAGTTTATCATGAGATAATAGTTAATTTAACGCATTTGGAGCTAGATTTAAATTGTCCTTAACGTTCCTGCGCACGCCTCCTTTTTTATTGCCTTTTGAAAAATATTAAAGAATTCATGATATGAGTAAATTTATTTTGTCAAATATTATTCGTGAGATGAATATAAATTAAAATTATAAAATAAAATAATTTTTGAAAAATTAAAATTCATAAGATTGCAGAAACAAAGCAATATATATATATAAATATTGCAGAAAAACATCGCGTTGGGCCTTGTCTATGGCTATCCTCGTGCAACGTGGCGGACCAATCGTCAGTGATAGTGCAGTTAAGCATAAGCTAAAACACCGCGTTTTACTGTGGTTTGAAATGAAACGGTGCGTTTTGTTGTTTACTTGTGCATCCCGCATCGATTTTTTGGTTCTTTTTTTCGCTTCGGTAACCTACTATAAATAGAGGCACCAGTTTCAAGGTTTGATATCGAATTCATTCAATATAAAAATTAAAGATTTCCAAAAGTATTGACTTTTGGAGTCCTAATTAAATAGAAAATTTTCCTTTGAAATTTTTTTCTACAGTTTAATATTTTTCGGAGCCCATTCTCCATGTGTTTTGAGGTCATTGCATAGAAGACAGTTGGGTCTCAGTTTTCTTAGCGTTCTTAAAGAAATTTGTTAATTCTAGTATTCTTTATTATTGAAGCAATTCCAAGTATTCTTCTGTTCTTCTCTTTTATGCTTTTCACTTTTCTATTTATTTACAATTTTTTGATTATGCTAGTTTAAGTCCATGTAATTATTATAAATGTATTGGAGAGGCCTATAGATTTAAATTAGGAATTTAAATATATAGATTTAAAATTAGCAACTTTAAATCAATCTTAGGTTTAAAACTAAGAATTTAAAACCCTTCCACCGTGCTAGTTTATCAAATTTGGGAAAAATTTTTAAATTCGTCCTAACAATTGGATGGACCATGGAATTTTATACGATATTATGGTCAAATCAAAGCCCTAAGCTGAATTCCTTTGAATGTGAAGCCATAGCTTCAAAATGGACGCACTAAATTGTGCCTTTGGAGTTTGAGCTTGGAATTTCCTTGGTTTCCTAGTGCTCCAAAGGGGGATTGATGTTGACATAAATAAAATTAAGGCCATTCAAAGGGCCAAACCACCTTCGAGTAAGAAGGACTTCAAACGTTTCCTGGGGCAGGTCAATTTCATAGGACATTTTATTTTAAATGTCACTGGAAAGACCAAAGTCTTCTCTCCATTACTGAGGCTCAAGTCTGAATAGGACTTCAAATGGGAGGAGTCACACTAAGCAGCTTTTGTGGCCATCAAGGATTATTTGATCAAGCCACAAGTGTTGATTCTAACTAATTAGGACAAACCATTGAAGATCTATGTCTCTACTTCTGAGGAGTCAATTGGATGCCTGCTTGTACAGGATAATTATCAAGGGTTCAAACAAGCTGTGTTTTGCCCGAGTCGTTGTTTGAATTACTATAAAATAAAGTACTGTTCCATTGATAAATTGTGCCTATATTTTTATTATGCATCTATAAATTTAAGGCATTACTTCTGAGCTTTTAGCATTTATGTTGTTGCTCAAATTGATATTCTTTAATATATGTTAGATAAACCCTTGATTAAAAGAAGATTAAACAAGTGCAATATTGCTCTACATTTATTTGAATGATTCTATTTGTCACAAAAGTCAGTAAAGGGTTAGGCTCTAGCAGTCTTCTTGACCGAACATCTAAAAATTCAAATTAAAGTAATCCATGAGCCAGATGAACCCCTTGGGATTGAAATGGTCCCCTAGAAATTATATTTTGATGGATTAAGGACCAAATCACATGCCAGATCAACAATTGTGATTGAGTCTCCTACTAGGAAAATCACTGAGCTTGTTTTTACCTTGGTGGGCAAGTCTTACAACAATATGGCTAAGTATGAGGCATTGATTATTGGCCTGCAAACTCTCCTCGAAATGGGGTTCCTTAATATTTTTGTAAAAGGGGATTTAGAATTGGTGATTTGCCAAGTCAATGGCCACTTCCAATGTTTGACTGATACCTCGAATAAATTTATCTCAATGGTGCATGACTTATTGAATAGGTTTGATTGTGCTTATTTTGAGCATATACCTTGCGAACAGAATAAGGCAGCCAATGATATGTCCCAATTAGCTTCCAGCTATGAATTGCCTAGGACATGGCATTACGATGCTATGGTCATCGAAACCCACATCTTAGACCACAAGCTAGATGTTATTGAACCCTTTAGTATTAAAAGCAAGGCGATTACAAGTGTAGTGGCATGAAGTGTACATCCATGGGTAATGGCATGAAGTCTATTGGGAACAGGTGTTTTACGTGGAATCTATAGTTTCTCACAAGACAAAGATGTCCCCTTTGTTGATTTGCCAGCATACTAATAGATTCAAGAATCTTTGGCCAAAGTATTCCATATGGCTGAAATTTGGAATTAGGAAAAAAATTATTTTTTGTATTATTGAATTGTTCCAGATGGGAAAATTGGGAACCACGGTGAAAGATGAGAGAAGATTAGTGATAGCATTTAAAGCTATTTTCCCTCAGAGATACCTAATTGAGGGGTTGATTACCACAATAAAAGTAATCTGGGAGCTATTGAATGATTACATTTAATTCTAAAGTGCGGCAATATTTATTTAGTGGAATTAAATTTTACTAAATAGTAATGAATGTTATCAAATGGTGATAATTAGATTTGACTCATTTAGAGCTAGAATTAAGTTGTCTCTAGGGTCCCTCTACAAGCCTCTTGAAGTAGACCAGTTGAAAATATTTAAAATGAATTCATGAGATGAATAAATTAATATTGTTAAACATAGTTCATAAGATGAATTATTTAGTCATAAGATGAACAAATTCATTTTGCCAAATATAATTCATAAAATAAATTTATACATGTGGAATTTAAACAAAGAAGAAAAGAAAAATCGCGCAAACAGGGGCCAATCCGCGACATTTAGTGAAGACCAATAACACGCGGACACGTGTCACGTGCATGTGGGCTCCTTGCGCCATCCCTTGCTTCATTTACCGACTTATTACATGCTGACACGTCGTGTTTTCATGTGGATATAAAAAAAAAGCGTGTTCCTAATCCGTGCGACATCGTTTTAAGTAGTTTAAAATGTGTTTTTATTTAGAATCCTACATCGTTTCTTTTGAAAATTTTCCACCGATTGACCTATAATAGGGGGTGTATAGAATTCAGTTTAGCATATGAAAATTTTGATTTGTTAGAAAATTAAAAAAGGAGGAATTTGTCTTTGAAATTCTTCATAGTAAATATTTTCAGAGCACACACTCCGGATGTCCAAGAATCAATGCCTAGAAGATCTTGCAGTCTCGATGATTCCTCCCGGGTGACAATGGCGGTCTACAATCGAGATATTCCTTATTCTTTTGTTTTAAAGCTTTCCTTTAATTCTCACAACTTCATTTATGCTTTTAATTCAATGTTTATTATGCTTAGATATTCTATGTTGTGATGTACATATTAGAATAGAGATCCTTAGATTTAAAATTATTTCCGTTGTGCCTAATCTAGAAAATTTTTAAAAAAAAATTAATTTCTGAAATTAAAATTTTCCAACAATTGGTAACAGAGCTGCCTCTAATTATATTCATAATGGGCATAAGGTACATATTAAGCATAATAAAGTTTCATAAATAGATTTTTGAATGACAGGAATTAAGAATTTCTTTATTGGAAAGAATGCCTGATTGTGTTATTGAAGAGTTTAATGATGAGATTGCTATTCATCAAATTTAAATTGTTTAAATTAGGATGAATTATAATTAAATCAAGTGGGAGTATATTTCTAAATAATCTAAGAGCTAGACATGTCAATTATGACTATGTGATACTAAATTTTAAAATGTTTAGAAGTACTATTAATTAGTCCAACTTTGTGATGCTTTAAGTAATGTTAGACAAAATAGTTTGGTAACGCGATGATTATTAAATGTTGTTCACATATTTAATATTATTTAAATGAGTTAAATATTATGTATGTTGTGAATAGAGTTATAAGTTCATGTAACTTCATGAAAATATTTGGGTTCATTGGGTGAGAGAATTATTTTAAATAGGTCTAATTAGTTTGTAAAATTCAATAATTGAATTATTTGAAAGAAAAAATTCTTGTAATGTATCTATTGAGATTAGATTACACAAGTTGAATAAATAAAGGAACCTAATATGATTAGAATTTTATTTAATCGTTAAATAAAATTTAGAATATGATTCTAATAATTTATTATGAGATAATCAAACTTAAAAGAAAGATCCGCCATTTAAAATTTCCAATGGAAGCAAGGTTTGGGAGTTGAATCCTCACGGCCTCCATCATCGGTCTAATATTTTAGTGGATAGGCACTACTCTTGAGGAGGGTTTTTGTTCATGGAATGCAAGGTGAAACTTCTTTAGGATATATGGAGGTTCCAGAAAGCAGATGCAACCACATTACATTGGAGTATCTTGTCGACTTGTACAAATATCTTGCAATGGTTTATGCTTGGCTAGGATAGTATGTTATACTCCTAGGAAGCACTACTTCACTCTTATGAGAAAGAAATAAGCACCAACAAAAATAAGAGTAATCATCAAAAATTACAAGCCTATACATGTTTCACCAAGTCTTAAATGTCTAACAGGATTAAGCAAGTCTATATGCAAGAGTCCAAGATACCTTGAGATAGAAACTATACTCTTGGGTTTGAATGAACATCTTGTTTCCAATATCAAAATGCATCACAAATATGATCCTCTTTGAATTAAGCTTTGTTAATAGTCAAACGAGATCTATTTTTGAAGGTTTTGAAATTTTGTCCATACTAGAATGGTCAAATATTCTATGTCAAATCCAAGGATAAGTTTCATTCAAGACACTAGAACATTTCACAAAGTTCATACGCTTTGGATCTATCATATGGACATTATCACATCCTAATCGATCAAGTAATACTTCATTCATCTAGGCATGCACCACGATAAATTTAGCTGACTCAAGAAGGCACATAATAACCTTTATCATAAAATAGATTAATGTTTAGAAGATTACGCATAAAAGAATCAACAAGTAAACCATCATCAATGCAAGGAGAAGAGTTGGGAGCAACAATACCGATACGAAGAAATTTTTTTTTTCTTCTTGTTGAAAGTGAGATTTTTCCTTTCCACTGTTTGATAGAAGTTGACTTGCATTTAGATCCAGTTATATGACATGTGAAACTACTATCCAAACACCACTTTCAATTTTTCTTGTTAGTCTTCAAGCACACCTTTTGGCATCCAAATTTTCTTGGGTCCTTCGTTGTTAGTCTTGACCTTAGGTGGCCGACATCCCTTTGGAACCCAAACCATCTTAGTTTTTCTCAAATTCGTTTTAAATCCACATTGATGCACAATATGCCGTGATCTCTGTAATAATGACATCTTACTAGTTTGTGGTTGCTAAGGAGGCTTTGACAAAAAGTATATTCAATTTTTTTATTTTTAACATTGCTATTATACCCAATTCCTTCTTCGTTGTACACTAGTTTTCGAGAGGAGAGTATCTTGTGAAGTGTTTCTTGCCCTTTGAAAATTTTGTTTGAGATTTTTTAAAGTTCGTTTGTTCCTTCTTTTAATACTCATTTTCCTTCAATAGTGGTTTATCTTCCTTGGATTTTCCTTGTCCATTTTCATATGATTGAAGCTTTTCTTCCAAGAATTGTTTTTCATTAGTTAGCTTCTAAGAATTGTTTTTCATTAGCTAGTTTTATGATTTGATCATTCAAAGACTCATTCTTTTTCCTTAAGGATTCTTTTTCAAGCTTAACAATAAATGTGGTTTTGACTTCTTTTCTAGACCGTTTATGAAAGTATTATGTCGTTTTTTTCAATTTTTTATATTTCTCATATAATTCATGAAAGCCAAAAGCAAGTTTTTCATAGGATAAATCGGTTACCTCATCTTATTCAATGCTCTTATCATCAAGGGCCATGAGGCATGGATTCACTTGCTCTCTTCACTTGTATCAATCGATTCTTCATCCGACTTTCTTTGGAAAGAGGCTTCAAGTTTGTTCCAAATCTACTTTGCGATCTTGCAGCTTTTGATATGATCAAACACATTGGAAATAATAGCACATAATAATCGGAAATGAACTTTAGCATTTTTCTCTAGCTTTATCTTGCCATATTGGACAAGCTCCTTTTCAAATTTATCAACAATTTCATTTTCTTCATTTGTTGGAAGAACAAAATCACCATTTTTAGGGTTTAGCCACAAGTCCAAATAAATAGGGGTAATAAAAAGTCTTATCTTGAGTTTCCAGTAGCAAATGTTTTTACAGCTAAAAACTGGAGGCTTGTCGGTTGATTGACCCTCGGTCAAAACAGGTACAAAGGTTGCCAAAGGGATCACTCTAAGGTTGTTTGACCCAAAAAAGAGTACTAGCTCTTATACGAATTGAAGGCCAAAAAAGCAACTTGAGGGGGGGGGGGGGTTAATTAAGTTCTTTCACGATAAAAAAATATTTTAAACTTTAAGAACCAAATATTAAATTGAAAGACAAACAACAAACAAAGAACATAAAAAGTAAAGTTGAGAAGGAAATAATGCGCAATGATTTTTATAGTGGTTCACTTCTAACCTAGAAGTAAGTTCACTCCTCAAGTAACTACTCTTTTTCACGTTAGCCTTTCACTAAGCTTAATGATCCTTTTTAAAAACCTAGGCTTGGGATCCAACCTTTACAACAGGTCTTTTTGTAGGTAGGCTCAAGACTAACCTTTTACAACTGATACTTTTGTACGTAGGTGTTGGGCAAAATATAAATTTTTGTTGGAAAATAAACTATGATACCTACTATTGGGTTCACAGTTCTCAACTATGGCCACAACAGTAGGAACCTATTAGAGCACTTAGAGTAAGAGACTCTTCTCTCTACTTGAGCCCCCGGTCGGAGAGTCACACTTCGTGGCACATCACATGTAAGAGTTCTCGAGAATATGTTTATCTCTATAAAACCTTTGCCCTCAAATCGGTTGTCGGGGTGAATTTCAAAAATTCTCCCTAAAGTTTACGTAGTGGAAGGGGTTAGAATTCATAAGTCAAAACCTAAGGTTGATTTAAAATTTTTAATTTTAAATCTACAGATTTAAATTCATAATTTAAATTTACAGATCTAAATTCTTAATTTAGATCTACAAGCCTTTTACTATAATATATTTATAACAATACATAAACATAAACATGCATAATAATGAATACTATAAATAAAGAGAAAAAGCCAAACTAATAGAAGAAGGAAAGAAAAAAATACATGGAATTGCTCCAATAACAAAGCAGCCCATGATCTTCTACGCAATGATCTCGAGCTGCCTGGAGGATGGGCTTCAAAAAATATTTAAAAAGGAAAGAAAAATTTTTAAGGAAAATATTCTCTCCAATTAGGTTTCTGAAACCATTTCAAAAACCCTAAAAAAATTTGTTTCAATTGAATGCCAAACCTCTTGAATAGGCACCCCTACCAGAGCAAAAAATTGGCTGATTTTTGAAGTGGGATTTGCCCAGTTAAAATCAAAACGCAACGTATCATACATAATGTAAAGCAAAACGACGGGTTTCGTAGCCTGTACAAACAACGCGTGCATTGGCTTATCAAACGCTGCCACGTGGTAGCTCTTGATTCGTCTGCTAATGCAGACAAGGATCAACTAGAGGGGCGTCCTAGCGCGCGTCACGTGTCAAGCGCTGGTTCGTTGAATTCGGTGCACGCGAGTCAAACCTGATAAACGCGATTTTGGGATTTTTTTTATTTTTTATTTTTTACTTTTTCGCCCACATGTAAAAATAAATCTTTTGAATTTTAATTTTTCAAAATTATTTTATTTTATAATTTTTAACTTTTATTAGTCTCATTAATAATGTTTGGCAAAATTAAATTTACCCATCTTATGGATAAATAATTCATCTCATGAATTCTTTAATATTTTTTCGATGGCAATAAATACAGAGGCTTGCATAGAGACCTCAGGGACAATTTAAATCTTGCTCCAAATGGGTTAAATTAATCATCTCATGAAATAATTTAATTACCATTTAATGGGACTTAATTCCACTAAATAAATCTCACCGCACTCCAAACTTAAACCATTTATTTGATATCTTCCTAATAGACTGTATTGATGACAACAACCCCTACATTAGATATCCATGACAAAGGATAAATATAACTACAACCATTATCCTTCTCACAGCTTTCTCCATTAGTTGCTGACTCGCCCTTAACTGAATAATTCATTTATACTTGAACATATTCATAGTATAAATTCCAAATGCCAAATACTTGGAATACTTTGGCCAAAGTTTTCGAACTATTCAAATATTTGCGAATCAAATCTTTATCTCATAAGAGACTGTAGATTCCCTATTGAATACCTGATCCTTGTCACACTTCACGCAGCTACCCAGTGTACATAGGAATTCAGTCGTGCGTTTAGACCATACTTACAATACACCAAAGTAACTAACGCTCCGTGCACAAGTCTAGAATACTCTCAAGATTTAGAGTCGTTGTTCAAACAGTGCAACATGAATCACTCATCTGCGATAGTAGTCTAGAAACAAGTAATCCACATGGTCCAAGTCAGGGTGTTAATCTTATTAAACACACCAAAATAACACTTTTGAATCACCATCCACATGGCCAAGACAAGTCATTTAAAGTGTCACGTTATACTCTTAGCATACAAGTGGTCCAAATTTGTCTTTAACTACGAGTCTTTCAAACAATAATCCATACCATTTGTTCCAAGTATGTCTGTGGGTTAATCTCATAAACCACTTAGAACAAATATATAAATTATAATTTGAGGACTACACCCATCTCGTGGATGTTTCCAAAACGAAAATTACATACAGTATAAAGGCTCGCTTGCACAAATTTAACAAGGGACTGACTGGAACTTAAATTTTATTCTTTAATAAAATAATATTAACATAATAAATCTGGATTTTATGACACTATTCCTAATAGTAGGTTCAGGACCAACCTTTACAAGAGAATAAACTAGAAACTATACTCTTACTCTTGATAGAGTAATATGGCAATTGATCAAGCTTAGGAAAAGTTAAGAATACGCCAATAAATCTCAATAAACTCAATAGCAAAGAGAACTAGTGATGCATAAGAAAAACTCCATGAAAAATAAGAAATTAAAATGTTAAAGCACAAGTAGAACACAAGAACTCCTGATCAAAGAGAGCTTGAAGAATTGGATGATTTTATAAAATAACTGAATTCCTATTTATAGGCCACATAACGCTTAGAGCTGTTGGCAAACGTTTTTCAAAAAATTGGAAAGAGCCCTTGTGTGTCAACTAATAGAAGCTCTAGTGGGCTACTGTATGTCTGTGTGTCGATACATGTCTTTTGTGTGTCGACACTCAGTATGCTTCGGTAGATTTTAACAATTTTGGCCATTTAGCTTGATTGATTGATTTATAGCTTTTTTTTTTTGAATTAACTTTCATATTTGGCTTATTCATTTGAATGAATAATTTTCAAACCAAGCTAAAATATCATCCTAATAAAATTTTTGATATTGTTATTTTTTGGCATGCTTTCCATAGTATCATTTTAAAAAATATTTTCATTGAAAAATTTAATTGGTTTGAATTTGAATTGATTGTTTTCAAAATAAGATTTGGAAATCCAAATTTCAAAATATTTAAAATTTTTTTTTGTCAGAGCATGATATATCTTAATCCTAAGTCTTGAAAAACAAAAACAAACAACTTGAAGCACCTAGACTTAGATTTCATTCTCTTGATTGTGGATGATTTTTTTATTCAACTTTGATCATTTTCCTCTTGATCCATCATCTTCAAATGTTTCGTATCAACATGGTCATTTTTGATTTTCTGTTGCCATCTTATGTGTCACTTTAAATAAAGGTTCAAATAATTAAATACAATAAATGACTAAATGGCTGTTATCATCAAACATTCAATGTAAAAGGCCTGTGGGGCTAATAATAAAGTTGTCCCTTTAGTTGATTTCGCAAACATACGAGTAGATTCAAGAATCTTTGGCCAAATTTTTTCATATGTTTGACAATTAAAATCAGTACAAAAATTATTTTTTATTAATTAATTATTTGATAAGGGAGAGTCAGGAACTATGGTAAAAGAAGTGAAAAAAAATAATAATAGCAGTTAAAGTTTTTTTAATCATGAATATCTAATAGAAGGGTTGTAAAAATAAAAGTTATTTGAAAATTCTTGAGTGAGTATGTTTAATTCTACAGTGCAACAACATTTATTTAGTGGAATTAAGTTTGTTAAATGGTGGTCAATGTTAGCAAGTATTCATCATTAGATTTGACCTATTTGAAGCAAGAATTAAATTGTCTCTGAGGTCCTTTTCAAGCCTCAACCTAAAGCACCCTCTGAAATTTTTTAAAAATTAATTCATGTGATAAATTATTTATTGAAGAGATAAATAAATTTTATGGTAAACAAATATTCATGAGATTAATATATACGTATATATGTTAATTTTTTAAGGGTTATTTACGCCAAATGTCCCTTTACCTTATCCATTTATCCATTGTAAAATTGGTCCTTGTACTTCTAGTAGTGCCAATTTAGTCCTTAGAAAAAAAAATTATGCTAAGTATTTAATGAAATTTTTAATTGTTTGGCCACAAGTTGGGCTAAATGGAATAAATGGATGAATTTATAATAATTTATTTGCATCTAACATAATTTTTCTGTTCAAAATTAAATTAGTAAGTTAACTTAAATTTGACCAAAGGACTAAAGTGACACATTTTGAATTGTACAGGGAATAAATTGACATAATTAAAAGTACAAGAACTAAATTGACACATTAGACAAAGTACCGAAACCTTTAGCATAATTAACCTATGTTTTTAGGACAGATGAAATGCCAGATGTGTCAGCCTCTTGCGCACTAACAAGTTGCGCTCTAGGCACGTTAGCCCATCCATTGAGAACGCGACAACTTGTTACACCAATTGATGGTGTAACCTAGATTAGGGTTAGGGTTTTGAGTCAGAGTGAGATGAGAGAGAAAATTAGAAGAAGGGGATGAGAAAAGAGAGATATAGATGAAAAGAAATTTTTGATCAGTAACCTCTAATTAATGAGTTACACTTCCTTTTTACACTACTACAAGTCATAAGAGCTCTCATTCTTTTTTTAAGTATATCATTGAACTAATGCATTATTGTACTATGTATTATTATACGTAACAATACCCCCCGCATAAGATCTTCCTTGTCCTTAAGGAAGAAAGTGCGGAAAATATAGCCATAACTCATAGTAATCCTCCCCACGTCGCCTCCTCCACAGCATGATCCTGCCACTTGACAAGTATTTGAGTGGTCGGGGCATGGTGACGCTTAGCGAGACGACGGTCCAAAATAGCTTCGGGGTGCCACTGCTGGTCTGGCAAATGCGGTAATGAGCTCGAGTGCCCCTCCATCACCGTCCCACACGCAAATGCAATCGCAACAGAGATCGTAGGCGGTCGGCCACGCAACACACACTGTTTCCCTTGCCACAAGAATGACATTTGGAGTTTCTCGAAATTCCACACAATGGCCCTTAGCGGAGCCAACCACTGAATCCCAAGTACCATGTCACACCCACCAAGATCAATGATGAGAACATCATAATCAAAATCAGTACCTTCTGAACTCCATTTAAAATCATGGCACATGGCGCGGCACGGAATTCGATTCCCATCGGCTACCACAATAGGGGTCGTAGAGACGGGTGTGAGAACACATCCCAGCCAATGTGCTTTCCCGAATCGAGAAAGTTATGCTTGATACCACTGTCGACAAGAATATGGAGTGGTTTACGGCTGTGGTAACCTGTAACTTGCATAGTATTAGAAGCGGAGAGACCGGGGAAAAAATTGAGAAAATCCCCGATCACGGTCTCAATATTATCTGGAAGGAACTCCTCAGTATCTGCGTCAGGAGCGTCATCTAGGCCCCCATAAAAGCATACGCAAATGAGGGTTATTAACTTTACAGAATTTCATGTGTCCAATAAAAGGCTCGTTACAAATGGAACAAAGTCTTTTTTTCACGACGGTCTTCAATTTGGGCTGCAGTTATTGTACGGCCTTCCCAGTTAATATTGCGAGAGGTGGAACTTGAATTAGGGGAGGAATGCACCACCAAAACGGATGGCGGAACAAATGATGGAACCGACACATGGGAAATGGGCTGTGTAGACATCCCGGTAAACAAAGGACAATAGCCTAAAGTCACATTGTCCTCCTGTAAATGTGCTAAGCGCATGGCATGTTGAATCATGCCCGGTTGAAGTATTAAGATGGAATATGGAATCGAGTCCTTAAGACTAGTGAAAAAACATGAGACTAAGTGCTCCTCAGACAAATTCAACCGAGGCACCAATCGCTCAAGCTGAGTCTGTTAGGCCGTTACGCTGCCAGTTTGGCATAATTTCATTAAATCGGCCATTGGATCCTCATAACTATGACCAAAACGTTGAATTAACAGTGAGGAATATCAGACCACATGACATCCTCAATTGGCCTAGCTAGGGTTTTGAGAAACGAGCGATGCCACTCAAGAGCATCCTTTTCAAGATGCATAGAGGCCATTTTAACTTGTGACGATATTGGAGTATTATCAATTTCAAAGAATTGTTCTACATTCCACACCCAATTCTTGATTTCAAGACCATAGGAAAAATGAGGAAAGCCGATTTTGGACAAATGATTATGAAATTGATAAGGAGAAGTGACCAAGGATTCAATACCAGAGACCGGAACCGAGGTGGTTACCGGTGGTGCCGGTTCGGAAGGCCGGACGAATAAACCATTGCTTTGACGCTGATTTGTTGTAATTCACAGAGAATTTCCATCATCGATGCCATATCCGTCTGCATCACTTAGAATCGTTCATCAATTTCATTGAGTCGTCCATCAGTTCGGCTTTCCGTGTTGTCCAAACGAGCCTCTAAGCGTCGCAAGTAGGACATGCTCCGAGTATTAGCCGCCATTTATCCCAAATGCAGCACGTTACCTAAATTTGATACCAATTGTAACACTAATTTATGGTGTAACCTAGATTAAGTTTAGGATTGTGAGTTAGAGTGAGATGAGAGAGAATTAGAAGAAGGGGATGAGAAAAGAGAGAGACAGATGAGAAGATATTTTTGATCATTAACCTCTAATCAATGAGTTATACTTCCTTTTAATACTACTACAAGGCATAAGAGCTCTCGTTCCTTTATTAAGTACATCATTAAACTAATGAATCATTATACTATGTACTATTATACATAACACAACTATCATCCAATTTTTTTTAAAAAAGGGCTAAGGCTGATGCACGGTTTTAGATACGCAAATAATATATGGATATTTGTTGGACTGATATGTATATATACACTATGATATGCATAGATGAAAGAGGTGGTTCTTCCTCCAATCTGACAATAAATAATTAATGCAAAACTAGGGTTTTTTGAATAAAAAGTTTAGCATAAATTTTTGAAACATCAATTTTCAGAAAGATTAAAATGAAAAATTTTGTGCTAAAATGTTTCCTAAATTAAATATTTTAGGAGATCACAATCCCGGTGTTGCGACGTATTTCCAAAATATCCCTGAATTAATTAGGACTAAAGCAATGGAATGATTTGAAATTCCTAATTTTAAATATGCAGATGATTTAAAATTTCTAATTTTAAATCTACGGTCCTCTACTCTAATACATTCATAACAAAGGCATGAAAATTAATTAGCATAATGAACACTGTAAATAAATAAAAAAACAAAAAAGAAAAGAAAAAGAAAAGAAAGAAAAATATCTAAATGTAGACTGTAGTGTCACTCGTAGAAATTGCCGAAATCATGAGACCTTCAACGCTATATCTTTTGAACACCCAGAGAGTAGGCCCTGAAAAATATTGAATTGAAAAGAAATTATTTCAACAGAAAATTTTCCTCTGTTAATTCTTTGAAAGTTAATACTCAGAAAACTGTTTAAATTTTCATTTATGCTAAATCTTAATTTCAGGACTCCTATTTATAATAGGCTACAGAATGAAATAACGCATAAAATACCAATATGGGATGCAAAAAAAAAAAAAAAAAAAAAAACCCCTAAAGCTAAAACGACACTGTTTAACTAGCTTTGCGTGCTGTGCCCAGAACATGCCATGTGGAACGTTTTGATTCGGCTGCTATTGTTGGTGTGGATGAAGATATAGGACATCCCCGCGCCCCAATTCGAGAGGTGTGGATAGTGCCTCACGCTTTCACGCCGTGACACATGTTGTGCAGTGATTGGCTGAGCCTGTTAGCGTGCGGAATTCAGCATTTTTTTTATTTTTCACAAGTATAAATTCATCTATTAATTTTTATTTCAGCAAAATAATTTTATTCTTCTAATAAATATTGTTTCACATTATTAAATTTACTCATCTCATTACTAAATAATTTATCTTATGAATTCTTTCAGCATTTTTTTGATAGTGTAAATTTAGAGGCTTGTGTAGGAATCTTAGGAATAGTTTTATTCTAGCTCCAAATGTGTCGAAGCTAATTATCATCTCATGATAATATTTAGTTACTATTTGGCCGGGCTCAGTTCCACTAAATGAATTCTACTGTACTCTAGAATTAAGCTTATTTATTTGATAAGCCCCAAATAGACTATTTTCATAACAACCCCTTTATTAAATATCCTTGAGAAAAATAATTATAATTACTACCATTATTTTTCTCACAGCGTTTCCATTAGTTCCCAACTTGCCTTTTGTCCGATTAATTAATTTATACATGGACAAATTCACAGTATAAGTTTCCAATGTCAAACACTTGGAATACTTTGGCCAAAGATTCTGAATTAATTGAAACATTTGCGAATCAACTAAGGGCACATCTTTATATTGTAAGAAACTATAGATTCCATATTGAACACCTGATCTATGGAACACTTCATGCCGTTATCCAATGCATATATGACTTTGGTCGCAGGTAGAGAACAAACATTTAGTACAACAAGATAACCAACACTCAATGCACAGGTCCAGAATACCCTTATGATTTAGAGTCATTGTTCAAGTAGTACATTGTGAATTACTCATTTTTTATAGTGGTCCAGATACAAGTAACTCACTTGGTCCAATTCAATGTATCAATCTTATTGCAAACACCAACACTACACTTTTGGACCAGCATTCACATGACCAAGACAGGTCTCTAAAGTGTCATAATATAACCTTAGCAGACTAATAGTCCAAATTTGTCACTGACTATGAATTTTCAAATAACAAGTCAATCCATTTGTTTTATGTCAATCTATGGCATTATGCCATTGCCAGTTAAAACAAACATTAAAACGTAATTTGGGGACTGCATCCATCTCATGGATGTTACTTAAAAGAAAATCACATGCATAATGAACTCACATACACAATTACAATGAAAACGAAAATAATTAAATTTTACTCCTAAAAAAAAATATTTACGGGAAAAATTGGATCTTCAAGACACTGTTTCCAACAATTTTCCGCTTATCATAAATCCAATTAACTATACACCTTATCCCCATCTCTTAGGTGTGACTCAAAAGTCTTTATGAAAGGATCAACAAGGTTGTTGCTTATATCAATCTTTAATATTGCTATCTCACCCTTCTCCATAAAATCTCGAATGAGGTGGTACTTCCTTTCAATGTGTTTGGATGTCTTATGACTTCTAGGTTCTTTAGATTTAGCCAGCGCACCAGAGTTGCAACATACTCGACCTCCATGGTTGAGTCAGCAATGCGAGACTGCATGACACTCCTCCAACTTATGGCACCGCAGCCAAGGGTAAAGACCTATCCAAACATCGAATGTCTAGTATCACTATTTCACTAAAAATCTGGATCAATATAGCCCACTGGAACCAGCTCATTACTATGAAAGATTGGCATATTATCACTAGTCTTTCTCAAGTGCTTGAGAATATGCTTCACTGCCATCTAGTGCAATGGACCTAGGTTAGACTGATATCTACTCACCATACCAACACCATAGCAAATATTTGGTCTCGTACTCAACATAGCATACATGAGGCTTCCCATAGCCGAAGCATATGGTACGTTCCTCATCTGCTCTTCCTTTTGAGGTGTCTTAGGACACTACTCTAAAGAAAGAGGGACTCCATGCCTGAAAAGAGTCTGCCATGTGATACCTTGATAGCATCTTGTCAATATAAGTAGCCTAAGACAGACCCCACATCCTATTCTTAAGATCTCATAAAAGCTTGATCCCAAGATGGCTTCACCTATGTCCTTCATATCGAACTGACTTGAAAACAAAATCTTTACAGCTAACAAGACACCAACATCACTCCCAATGAGTAGTATGTCATCCACATATAACACTAGGAAAGTCACTACTTTCTCTTGATTTCACTTGTACACGCATTGTTCATCAACCAATTTCTCAAACCCATAGGACTAGATTGCTTTTTTGAATATTCCATAAGCGTTATGCTTGTTTCAGCCCATAAATGAACTTCTTCAGTTTGCATACCATATGCTCCTATTTTTTACCAATGAAACCGTTTGGATGAACCATATACATGTCATCATTAAGACGACCATTCAAAAAGGTCATTTTGACATTCATTTGCAAAATTTCATAGTCAAAATGAGAAGCAATGGACAAGAGTATCTTAATGGGCTTGAGCAGGGCTACTTGTGAGAAGGTCTTATCATAATCAATACCTTCCGTTTGGGTAAAACCCTTAGCAATCGGTCTTTCCTTGAAGGTCTCTCTCTACCTTCTTGTCCACTCCTCTCTTCCTCTTGTAGACCCATTTTACATCCAATGCATCTAATGCCTTTCAATGCCTCTACAAGTTCCTAGACCTTATTCGAATACGTGGATTCCATCCCAGATTACATTGCCAAAACCCACTAGTCAACATCCTCGTCTTTAAGCACCTCAGTGTAGTTTAGAGGATCAGACTCAATGTCAACCATTAAGGCTCCGGTCATGCATCTATCAGGTGCCCCAACAATCCTCCCGCTACACTAGCTCTCATTCTCTAAACATTCTTGATTCTATATGTAGGTGTATCTAATACATCCACGATGTCTTGAGATGTCTCTAGCTGTTTTAAAATAGCGTCAATATCTTTCAATTCCTCTAACACTACTTTACTTTTTCTTCGTAGTCTACTACAAAACCCTTCTCCCAAAATCGGGCATTTGTACTTATAAACACCTTTTGTTGAGAAGGATCGTAGAAAAGACTACCCCTTTTTCCTCTAGGGTAACCCCCAAAAATACACACCTCCATCCTTGATTCCAACTTGTCAGTATTCTTTTTTTAATACAGATGCTAGACCCCACCAAATTCAAAGGTATCCTAAATTAGGCTTTCGCTCAGTCCATAATTCCACAAGTGTTTTTGGAGCTGACTTTGATGGAACTAAGTTAAGGAGATATGGTGCTATTTCGATGGCATAACCCAAAAAAGAAGATTGGTAAAGTAGCATGACTCATAATGGACCTCACCATCTTCAATAGTGTTCTTTCCTCCTTTTTGCAACACCATTCGACTGCGGAGTGCCTGGAGTAGAAAGCTAAGATCTTATCCCATTTGTAGTTAGAAAATCAAGAAGTTCTCTTAAAAGGTATTCACTACCTCGATTCGATAGAAGTGCCTTAACATGTTTACCTAACTGTCTTTCAACTTCTATCTTGAACTCTTTGAACTTTTCAAAGAGTCAGACTTATGTCTCATCAAGTATACATATCTGTACCTAGAGTAATCACCCATAAAAGTGATGAAGTACTCATACCCATCTCTTACTAGAGCATTCACTAATCCACACACATTTGTGTGAACCTGCTCAAGTAAGTCAGCAACCTTGTTCCCTTTACTCTTAAAGACAAACTTGGTCATTTTACCTTCTATGCAGGATTTGCCAACTACTAAGGACTTCAAGTCCAAAGGGTCTATTAGCCCAACTTTAACCAGTCTTTGGATCCTGTTCGAATTAATGTGACCTAGGCGTTTGTTCCATGTCTAGGCATTATCATTTTCAGAGTGTTATCGCTTCTGAGGTTGAACAAGTGAGCTTGTGTCAGATTTATATGAACATTTAAAAGAGTTTTGATCAGGAAATAACATAAATAAACCATCCACACAAGTACCTTTACAAATAAACAATTTAATTCGATTATTGACAAATTTAGAAAAAAATTAACTATATATCCATTATTAACTAAACGTAACAGAGAAATTAAATTCCTGCACAATGTAGGTACAAGTAGACAGTCTTTTGAAATCAAAACTCTACCAATAAAAAGTAAGCTAAATCTCCCACTCCTAAGACCAAAAATCTTGTACCGTCTCCAATCGTTAGGTATGCGTATCCATCAGGCTGCCTCCTAGTTAGGGTTAGTCTCTACAACATATTACAGAAATGGTTAATTGAACCTGAGTTCACACACCAGGAACCTGGTGGATTCTCAACTACACATGACTCATTTAATTGAGACGTCATCATACCTTGACCAGATAGTTTGCCAATCTTCGCAGGGAGGGTAGCTAAGTACTTAGTGTAGTTCCTATTTCTATGGCCCATTCTTCTGCAAAAGAAACACTTTCCCTTGGCCTTTTTCTTGTTTGGCTTAGCCGCTACACCAGAAAAGTTACCCTTTTCTTTCTTCCTGGTCGAACCCTTAGTCTGCTTACTCTCACTCGTCCTCGATGCCTTGGTAAAGTGGACACTCCTTTTGGCCCGCATCATGCCCTCTGCTACTCGTAGCAACTTTATTAGCTCAGGCAGCGAATGATCCTTGTTATTCACAGATTAATTCAGCCTGAACTGCATGAATGAGCTGGATAGAGAACCGCGGATGATATCCTGCCAAGATTGACTATAAATCTCAGCTTCAAGGATTTCCAGTTGTGATAAACACGCCATTAAACTTGTTAATAAACTGGTGTTCCTTCCGACATCCTCATGTTGAGCAACTCCATCATCAGTTCTTGCCTCGCTCCTCTATTATGACCTCCACACATTTCCTTTAAATGTTTCATCATTTTAGCCGTTCTCTTTATCTCAAGCATCTGATGTTCAGGAACATTTGAAACAGAGGCCAATATATAGCATCCGGCTAACGCTATTCAGATTTATTCTGTTAATAATATTTTATTAAAGAATAAAATTAAAGTTCTAGTCGTTTACTTATTAAATTTGTGTAAGCGAGCATTTATACTACATGTATATTTCTTTTCAGTATCGTCCATGAGATGGATAGAGTCCTCATATTACATTTTTCATGTTTGGTCTAAGTGGATAATGAGATTAAGCCACAGATAGACTTGGAAAAAATGGCATGAAATCTTATTAGAATAGCTCATGGTCGATGATGAGCTTGGGCTACTTGTCTGTTAAGACCATGACTTAACACTTTGGATGACTTGTCTTGGTTATACGGATGGTGATCCAAAAGTGCTAGGTTGGTGTGTTTAATAAGATTGGCGCACTTAGTTGGACTATGTGAGTTGCTTATTTCTAGGCTACTATTGGAGATAAGTAAATCATGTTGTACAACTTGAACGATGACTCTAAATCCTGAGAGTATTCTACACTTGTGCATGGAGCGTAAGTTACTTTGGTGTACTATAAGTAAGGTATAAACGTATGACTGAATTCCTACGCACACTGGGTAGCAGTGTGAAGTGTTACAAGGATTAGGCACTCAATATAGAATCTGCAATCTCTTATGAGGTACAAATGTCCCCTTAGTTGATTTGCAAGTATTTGAATAGTTCGAAAACTTCGGCCAATGTATTCTAAGTGCTTGACATTTGGAATTATACTGTGAAAATGTTTAAGTACAAATGAATCATTTAGTGAAGTGTGAGTCGGTAACTAATGGATAAGCTTTGAGAAGGATAACGGTAGTAGTCATTTTTTTTTAATCATGGACATCTAGTGGAGGTGGTTGCTGTCTTCAATACAGTCTATTTTGTAAAATGTCGAATAAATGGTTAAAGTCTTGAGTATAGTGGGATTTATTTAGTGGAATGAAGTCGTATTAAATGGTAATTAAATTATATCATGAGATGATTGATTTAACCCATTTGGAGCTAGATTTAAATTGTCCCTGAGGTCCTTGTGCAAGCCTCTATATTTATTGCCATCGAAAAAATATTAAATAATTCATGAGATAAGTAAATTTAATTTTGCCAAATTTTAATCATTAGAAGAATAAAAGTTGAAAATTATAAAGTAAAATAATTTTTGAAAATAAAAATTAATAAGATAATTTTCACATGTGGGAAAAAGCGAAAAAAAAAACATATCAAAAATTGCTCAAAGGGGCCATAATACGTGTGTCCTGAATCAGACGGTGTCACGTGCTGGCTTATTCCCGGGCGATCCGCATGCAACAAGGCATGCCAATCCGCATTATACGTGTGTCCTGAATCAGACGGTGTCACGTGCTGGCTTATTCCCGGGCGATCCGCATGCAACAAGGCATGCCAATCCCAGCCCGCCATGTGGCATGCCCAATTCAAAAACAGGGCGCAGCATTCTGGCCTGTGAAACGCAGCGTTTTGAGATGTTTTTGAGCGATATGATGCGTTTAGTTGTTAACTCAGCGAATTCCACATCAAAATGTGTTATATTTTGCTTCGGTACACTATTATAAATAGAGGTACCTATTTCAAAGGTTTCACATCAGTTCTAAATTAAGGGTTCTAGAAAGTATTGACTTTCATGGACCTTAATTGGGGAGAAAAATTTTCGTTAAAATTTTTCTTTCCTAGTTTAATAGTTTTTGGAGCCCACTCTCGGGCAGTTCAAGGTCATTGCATATAAGATCGTTGGGTCTCAATTTTCTTGGTATTTCGCTAGAAATTATTATTCTTTTTGGTATTCTTAATTTCAAGCGAATTCGAGCATGTTCTTCTTTCCTTCTCTTTTAAGTTTTCGCTTTTCTTTTATAGTTTTTCTTATTATTCATGTTTAAGTTCATGTGATTTTTATGAATGTATCATAGCAGAGGCACATACATTTAAATTAGGAATTTAATTAATAAATTTAAAATTAAGAAATTTAAATCGACCCTAAGGTTAAAATTGAGACTTTTAAACTCTTCCGCTGCGTTAATTTAATTAAATTAGGGAGAATTTTTGAAATTCGTCCCAACCATTGGTGTTAGAGCAAAGGATTTGCAGAGATAATCCTATTCCCGGGAACTCTCACGCGTGAAGTGTCACGAAGCGTAATTCTCTGACCAGGAGTTTAGGTAGCGAGAAGAGTCTCCTATGCTAAGTGCTCCAATAGGTGCCTTTTGTTGTGACTACAGTTCAGTACTATGAATCCAACATTTGGCATCAGAGTTAGATTAATTAGTAACTAGGTTAGTTATTTTTAAGAATTGGTATTAGAGTCAGCCTCTGATTACATTCATAAAATACATAAATAGGTATAATATGATCCAAATAAATAGACTTGTGATTTAATAAAATTGAGATTTTATTAAGAAGGAATGATTCTGTAAAGTAACGTTTTAAATTATCTAAATCATTTATGAATTAATAGTTAATTCGATTTAAATTGTTTAAATCTTTAATAAATTAATAGTTAATTAGATCGTTTAAGGTAATGATTTAAATTATTTAAATTGCTAATAAATTATTTGTTAATTCGGATTCGTCAATTCATGAAATTACGTTCATATTATTCGCATGATGGGATTGTGCATATTTAATCATGATTTTTGAAATCGGATAAAATTGAGCTAATGCGATTAGATTGAATTAATTTTTACAAAAATGGATAAAGTTGATCCAATGAGATTAGATTCAATTATATTTATGAAATTGGATAAAGTTCATCTAATGAGATTAAATTCAGTCATTTTTACGAAATCAGATAAAATTGATCTAATGAGATTAGATCAATTATTTTTAAATTAAATATTTTAATATTTTATTTAAAAAAAATCTGATGACATCAGTGCTGATGTGGCGCTGACGTAGGCAAGTTTAAAAAAATTGGAACGTGTAGATGTCAGTAAAGGTTTACATAATAATTAAAAATTAATTTTTATTAATTATTTTAATTTTAGAATGGGATTCTAAAAATAGATTATGAGATAATCTAAAATGTAAAATGGTAGTATTTTAATTAAAAATTAATTTTTACTAATTAATTAATTTTAGAAATAAGATTTTAAAATGGATTATGGGATAATCTAAGTTACAATATTGTTTGAATAAAAACTAATTTCTATTAATTAATTTAATTTTAGAATGAGATTCTAAAATAGTTGAAATAAAAATTAATTAATTAATAATGTTGGTTAGTTTTAGAATGAGATTCTGAACTAGATTATGAAATAATCTATGTTACAAGACGATAGTGTTTTAAATAAGAAATTAATTAATTAATTTGGTTTGTTAATTTTTAGAATGAGATTCTAAAGGGGATTATGGGATAATCCAAGTTGTAAATGCAAGTTAATTAAAAGTCACTAGTTTATAAAAAAATCAAGTGGGAGAGTGGTCCAATTGTTGAAACCTCATGGCCTCCCTTACTAGTCTAGCAGTATAGTAGATCGATAAACCTCCCTGCGAAGAATGTTGGTTTGCAGATTACAGGTTAGACTTCTATTGGGATAAGCCAAAGTGCAAAGAAGCGATGCAACCATGCTGCCGTAGAGTTTTGCGTGTATTTGTATGGAGGTTTAGGTAATGGTTTGCATTTGACTAGTGTGATGCATTAGCCTCCCCAAGGAGCTCTGTTATGTTATGTTAGAGACTAAGGTAAAGTGGTGAGTTAATCATATTTAGTAAGAGTTACAAGAAAACACGTTAAATGAGAATAATTCTCACCCAAACTAGCTTTGTGCGACCCTGCTGCTGGGGAGTAAGGAGTGGTGTATTTGGGTCATGATTGCATGCATGGCAGTACAGTTTAGTGGATGCCTGACTCATTATGTATGTTAAAGAAAAGAATAGATATCACTGCATTATACATGACTCTTGTTAGAAAGTTACACAAATATTTACATTTATAGTTTTTGGAATAGATACGGCTAGTAAACTTCACTCAAATCTAATGTATAATGTACTCACTGGACCAAATTACTTTACCTAGAAAAAACCAAGTTAGACTTAGTTAATTCTCACAAGGGATCTACTAGGAAGAAAGGAAAAGGTAAGTTTGCTAGTGTAGAAACGAAGTCCATAAAGAAGTCTGCAAAAGGAAAGTGTTTCTTTTTCGGGAAAGTTGGCCACTGGAAGAAAAACTGCACTAAGTACTTAGCTTCTCTTCTTACAAAGACTAATAAGCTATCCGGTGAAGATATGTTGATATCTCACTTAGTTGAGCCACGCACAGCGGAGAGTCCACCAGGTTCCTAGTGTATGGACTTAGGTTCCATTGATCATGTTTGTAATATGTTATAGGGGCTTAGTGTCACCCGCTAAAAATTTTCTATATTAATTATGTAATTTTTCGTATTTTTCATTTTAATGTATTTTTGGTGTAAAATATCTAGGGAAAAATCTAGAATTCTCATGAAGTGGGGAGGAGGGAGCCGTCCCAACCCCTTTCCCTCCATTCTCCTTAGTTTAGTTTAAATTTTGAATGTACTTAATACATGTAATGATTACTTATGTACTCAAGGGGAGAGGGCCGGTTGTTTTGGCGCCCGAAACCCATGAACATGATCTTTTGTCTATAAATATGTAAGCCAAGTGCAAAGTGTAAGGCATCCAATTTCCAAAATACAAACTTCCATTCTAGCATCTCTTCTCTCTCTCTACCGTGCATATTTCTCCTTTCTCTTCCTTTACTTAATCTTTCCAAAAATTAAACCGGGGCTTGTTATACTTTGGGTTGGGGATTTTCCTTACTTGACGAGGGACTTACGGAGTGAAGTCGAGTGGCATCACGGTCTTGACATAGTGAACTTGTCATCCCGTGACAACATGGTATCAGAGCCACTTACGGTTTAATTGGGATTGAGCGCAATGAAGGAGGGATTCAATACTTCTCACGTGGAGGAAGTTCAAGGGAGACCCGAAACTCGTATAAGAAGTCCAACAGAAACAAGGAGCCGTCCTCATCAAGGGACGCCCTTACCGGATTGGAGGCCCGAGTTGCTAGATTGGAATTGGCCATGGGTGATTGTCATGAGAAATTTGACAATGTAGTCGATGTGGAGGATCACATGGCAGAATTGGAGGAAAGGGCCCTCAACACTGCCCAAACCGTGAAGAAAGGGCTGGAAGAACAGCTCACTGTAGCACTGTTCAGCCTCCGGGAAGAGCTGGACACAATAAAAACTGACCTTGCATTGGTCAAGACTATCATTGCTGGCGGCGTGGGCACTGCGGGGGGTGCTGCTCGCTCAGGGGTACCTGACCCGCCTGTTTTTGGTGGGCAACAAAGTGCCAAAGAAGTAGACAATTTCCTTTGGAGTGTGGAACGCTACTTCGAGGCATTGCGCATTGAAGATGATGATGCCAAGATCAACACGGCCACATTATATTTGGTAGATGATGCGGCTCTATTGTGGAGGCGTAGGCATGGAGACATAGCTAGGGGGCTATGTACCATCAACACTTGGGAAATTTTTGTCAAGGAGTTCAAGAGACAATTTTTCCCGGAGAACGCAGAGATGGTGGCCATGAAAAGGCTACGTGCACTTAAACACACAGGGTTCATTAGGGAGTACGTTGGGGAATTCCAATCCTTGCTGCTAGAAGTACCGGAAATGCCAGAGACGCTCCAACTCTTTTACTTCATGGATGGCCTTCAACATTGGGCCGAAGTGGAGCTTAAAAGAAGGGGAGTCCGTGACCTTGCAGGGGCCATTTTAGAGGCAGAAAACCTAAGCGAGTTCAAGGACCATGCCAAAAAGAAGGACCTTAAAGGGGGCAACGGTGATGGTGGGGGAGAGAGACCCCAAACCGAGAAGCATGGGGAAAAATCACATAATCCTACCTCGTGGAAGGACAAAGGAAGGGGCACGAAAGGAAACAAGATCACGCCAAAAAGTCTCCCGAATGCTTCTTGTGTGGAGGGCCAGACTATGTTCGGGAGTGCCCATAGAAAAAGGCACTTCATTCCATCGTTGCTGCACTAGATCAACATGACAACGAGCCAAATTCGGATGAGGCTCAAATAGGGTCAATGAGGCTCCTTGGAGCTATGGTCCAAGGCGTGCATAGGACTGTCCAGGATAAGGCGCACCCTGGGACAGGGATGCGCGCTGCTGCACAGTGGCCAGGGACCAAGGCACGGGTAGGCGCTGGGGGGGTTCGGACACATGCCAACAGGGGCGCGCATGGGTCTGGGACTCAGGCACAAAGGGCTGGTTCAGGCGCGCTGGGGGCGCTGGCCGACGAGGTCCTCATGGCTAAGGCACGGAGGCTCGTGCAAACTTTATTAAAGAAACGCAACTAGAAGGACAAGGCTCAAGGGTGCGCTACTGTCCAGAACAATGCGCATGAAGCTCGGACAGAGGCACAAAGGTGCGCAATGGTCCAAAAAGGGGGGCTGGCAAGTGTGCTAAGCATAGCACCAAAGATGCACTCGAAGCGGGGACTCATGTTTGTCAACGCAGAGGTAAACAGGGGTGACATTGAGGCACTTCTTGACACGGGGGCCTCACACAACTTTATTGGCGAACGGGAAGCACAGAGGCTGGGCTTGAATGTTGCCAAGGAAGCGGGACTAATGAAGGCTGTCAAATCCCCATCCAAGCCGATTAAAGGAGTGGCGCACGATGTGCCAATTCGAATGGGACGGTGGCAAGGCACCATCAACCTAATCGTGATCGAAATGAATGACTTCAGGATGGTATTGGGGATGGAATTCTTTGATGCTGTCATGCCCATATCATTTCTAAAAGAAGATTTGATCCTCATAACACAGGGCCAGGAGACATTCACTATCCCGGTGTTTAAGGAAGAAATAAGAAGGAAACGTCACTCTGTCATACAACTTGAGGAGTGGACCCATGACCCACAAGACCCAGGATCTTCACCAGAGCCCAAGGAAACCAAGAAAGCGCGAGAAGCTGTCAAGGGGTTGAAGCCACAAGACCAACCGAGCAGGGTTAAGGCTGCGCATGGGGAGCGCCAGGACACGCACTTGATGCCTATACATGCTGACAAGGTGCGCACTGTAGGGCACCACTTCGACAAAGAAGCGCCAAACTTAAACAAAGCTGGGCGCAACAAGGAACCCAAGATGCAGGGTGTGCGCTGGGACGCTCTAGGCCTGAACTAGAATACGCTTGGCCCGCACTGGGGTGCGCATGGCCTGCGCACTGGTTCTCCTAAGGTGCGCCCTAATGCGCACCAATTCGAAGAATTGAAGAACTTGGACCCATAGTCACAGGCGCTGCGCCCTAATGCCCTAATGCTGACCAAGTACTAAAACGCAGAAAAAGGTCTAAGTATTTCAATTACTTGGTTCGATGGAAGGGACGACCAAATGAAGAAGCCGCATGGAACCAGGACAACTCACGGGGAACTTCAAGGAAGGAACGTGAAGGCATTCAAAGCCACTTAGACATTGTCGAGGGCGACAATGATTTGGGTGGGGGAGAATGTCACCCGCTAAATATTTTCTATATTAATTATGTAATTTTTCGTATTTTTCATTTTAATGTATTTTTGGTGTAAAATATCTAGGGAAAAATATAGAATTCTCATGAAGTGGGGAGGAGGGAGCCGTCCCAACCCCTTTCCCTCCATTCTCCTTAGTTTAGTTTAAATGTACTTAGGGGGAGAGGGCCGGTTGTTTTGGCGCCCAAAACCCATGAACTTGATCTTTTGTCTATAAATATCTAAGCCAAGTGCAAAGTGTAAGGCATCCAATTTCCAAAATACAAACTTCCATTCTAGCATCTCTTCGCTCTCTCTACCGTGCATATTTCTCCTTTCTCTTCCTTTACTTAATCTTTCCAAAAATTAAACCGAGGATTGTTATACTTTGGGTTGGGGATTTGCCTTACTTGATGAGGGACTTACGGAGTGAAGTCGAGTGGCATCACAGTCTTAACATAGTGAACTTGTCATCCCGTGACATTAGGCTAACCAAAAGGCTGCATGATGGGGAGTTGTACCTAATGGTCAGGGACAGTGCAAGAGTAGTGCTTTAAAGTGTAGGAGATGTTAGCTTAATCTTTAGTGTAAGAGTTTTTGATTTTAAAGGATTGATTATTTGTACCTACACTATGCAGGAATTTGATTTCTGTATCTTCTTTAATGAATTATAGTTATTCAGTTAATTTTGGTTGTGACCTTTTTAGTATAAGAAATAATTTTTTTTTAAAATTTTTGCAAGGAGAAAGAGCGAAAGCGAGAAAGATGGATTGTTGTCCATCGGAGTTTAGGATTCGGTTTCCGATCCGCTTGGTGTCGTCAGGTATCTCCCTTTTCTACTCTACGAGCCTCTGCTTCTTTTTTCTTTATTTCATTTTTCAGTTAGAAAGTCAAAGGCAAAAGGCTCAGCTCAGGCAAAGCTCTACTCTAGGGCTCGGGTCTGGTTCAAAAGGCAAGGCAGAAAGGCTAGGCACAGGTTTCAAACCAAAGAAGGCAAGGTGCTTCCAAGCAAAGGTTTTCGTTTTCGACATGTAAAAATGGTTTATGCATGTTATTTCCTAATCAAAAATCTAATGTTTGTCTGAATGAATCTAACACAAGCTCACTTGTTCAATCTCCTAAAATAAAACACTCTAAAAGGGATAATGCCTACACATGGCACCAATGTTTAGTCACATTAATTCGAACAGGATCTTAAGACCAGTGAAACATGGACTGATTGAGGCTTTGGACTTGATATCATTACCAGTTTACGAGTCCTGCATAGAAGAAACGATGACTAAGTCTGTCTTTAAGAGTAAAGGCAGCAGGGTTAGTGACTTGCTTGAGCTGGTTCACACATATGTATGTGGGCAAATGAAAGTTCGAGCAAGAGGTGGATATGAGTAGTTCATCACATTTACTGATCATTACTTAAGCTATAGATATGTTTACCTAATGAGATATTAGTCGAACTCTTTTGAAAAGTTCAAAGAGTACAAAGTTGAAGTTGAATAGCAATTAGGTTAGTCACTTCGATCAGATCAAGGTGGGGAATAACCTTCGAGTGAGTTTCTAGATTTGCTAATTACAAAATCAAAACAAAGTACTATTGGAGGGTTTAAAAGAAAAATGACGCTAATTTTGAACAGTTAGACACAACTCAGGATACAGTGGATGCATTAGATACACTTACTGTTAAGGTTGAGAATGTTCTAAGTTTATGAAAGCCCAGGTGTAGTGGGAGGATTGTCAAGGCACCTGCAAGTTCATGGCGAGAGCCTTAATGGTTGACCGTGACGTTGAATTTGATCCTCTCAACTACAATGAGGCAGTTAAAGACAAGGATACTGACAAGTAGGTCTTAGCAATGAAATCTAAGTTAGGATCTATGTATTTTTAATAAGGTTTAGAATCTTGTACAGGTGATTTGAATGGGTCTACAGGAGGAAAAGAGGAGTGGATGGGAAGGTAGATACCTTCATGGCAAGAATGGTGGCTAAGGGTTTTACCCATAAGGAAAGAACCCATTATGATGAGACCTTCTTACCAGTAGCGATGCTAAAGTCCATAAGGAATCCATTATAACTCATTATGAGATCTAGCAAATGGAAGTCTAAACGGCCCCTTTTGATGGTCGTCTTGAAGAAGATATCTATATGGTGCAACAAGGCAGTTTCATTTAAAAAAATTAGGATCACATGGTATGCAAACTAAAGAAGTCCATGTATGGACTCAAAGCAAGCACCACGCTCATGGAATATTAGATTTAGAGAAGCGATTAAGTCTTGTGGTTTTGAGCAATTGGTTGATTAACCAAGCGTGTACAAAGAACGTTAAGAGAAAGTGGTGACTTTCTTAGTATTGTATCTCGATGATATACTACTCATTGGGAATGATGTAGGTTATTAATAGTTGTAAAGTTTGGTTGTCAAGTTAGTTCGAGTTGGTTACAGTTGGTTATACAGATTATGACTACTAGTTAGATAGAGATGTCAGGTGTTTGACTTTTGGGAATGTCTTTACCCTTGGAGGAGGTTCCATTACTGGGAAGAATGTCAAGCTATATTGTATTGCTGACTTTACCACAGAGGCTAAACATATTCTGGACTTGTACATGGAGCGTTAGTTACTTTGGTGTACTATAAGTAATGCCTAGATGTACGACTGAATTCCCACGTACACTGGGTAGTGGTGTGAAGTGTAACATGGATCAGACATTCAATATGGAATTTGCTATCTCTTATGAGATACAGATTTCAGTTGATTCGCAAGTATTTGAATAGTTTGAAAACTTTGGCAAAAGTACTCCAAGTGTTTGACATTTGGAATTTATACTATGAATATATTCAAGTATAAATGAATTATTTAGTGAAGGACGAGTCGGTAACCAATGGAGAAGCTGTGAGAAGGATAATGGTAATAGTTATATTTATTCTTCATCAAGGACATCTAGTAGTCAGGATGTTGTCTTCAATACAGTATATTTTGAAAAATTTTGAATAAATGGTTTAAGTCTAGAGTTTAGTGGTATTTATTTAGTGGTATCAAGTCCCATTAAATGGTAACTAAATTATATCATGAGATGATTGATTTAACACATTTGGAGCTAGATTTAAATTGTTCCTGAGGTCTCTGCGCAAACCTTTGTATTTATGTTAAGCTTTAATTTGTTGAATCGAAGTTAACTAGTGAAGAGAGCATGTAGGTGGGAAAAGATTTGAAGTTATAGGAGAATTAGAGAAGACATGAGAAGAAAGAGAACAATATCTCAAGAATCAAGTAAGATTTTTATTAAATGATCTCAATATTACAATGATATTTCCTTTTATATGAGAATTGAGATACAATGACCCAAAATATCTAAATCCAAGCATTTTGCTGCCAAAACCATTAACCTGCTCCAATCGATTTTGGCGCCAAGGGATCAAAACCACATTTCAAACATTACACTCAATAAAGCCAAAACACAACTTTAAAAGAATTACAAGGCAAAAACAAGAGAAATCGCAACAATCGCCTCTACTTAAGAAACTTCTGGTCCTCAAGAAGAGAAATTTGGAAATTGACTCTTCAAGAATGGTAACTCTTCCCATGTTGTAAAATCTTTGTCTAAATTCTCCCATTACACCAACACTTCCTTAAATCTCCTGCGTCCTGCTTGAATTTCTCTTAATCCACGAACTGCAGATGGCTGCAGCACCAAGGCACCATTGGACCCAACTTTAGGAGGTGATTTTGCACTGGTACATCCATTCTTGACCTGTCTTCAAGTAAGGAAACATGGAAGACCTGGTGACTGTAAGCATTAGGAGGTAGATCAAGCCTATAGGCCACTTTGCCAATCTTCTCAAGGGTCTTGTAGGTACCATAGATTTGAGCACTTAGCTTGACATTGCTGCGGACAGTCACGATGGACTGCCTATAGGGCTGTAACTTGAGGTATACTATATCACCTACTTTATAATTCTTGTCCACACACTTCTTGTCAGCATACATCTTCATCCTTGCTTGAGCTTGCTTCAAATTATCGTTGAGCACTTGCTGTAAATGCTTATCTGCTGCATCAAATCAGCAACTTCCAACACTTGTAATGCCATACTTTGCAAACAGAAGGGAGTAGGAGGATCATAGCTGTATAAAGCCTTGAAAAGGGTGGTGCCAAGTGAAGCATGAGCGTGAGTATTATACCAATACTCAGCCAGAGATAACCACTTGCTTCATTCTTTTGGATGAGTGAAGACCGTGCACCTAAGATATTGTTCAATGCATTGATTAACTCTCTCAGTTTGCCCATCCGTTTGAGGATTGTAGGATGAACTAAGAGCCAATGTTGTTCCCGTAAGCTTGAACAATTCTCTCCATAAAAGGCTTCTGAAGATCCTATCATGATCAAATACAATGGTTTGTGGCAATCCATGTAGCTTATATATGTTATCCAAGAAGCATCTTTCTAATTTCTCAGCTATGACAGGCCTGATCAAAGCAAGAAAATGACTGAACTTTGTAAAAAGATCAAAAACAACCCAAATTACTTCCTTGCCTTAAGATTTAGACAAGCCTTCAATGAAATCCATGCTTATATTCATCCAAGCCCCTTTAGGAACAAGAAGTGGCTGCAAAAGACCTTGGTAACTGTGATCACCAAGCTTTGTTTGTTGACACCCTTCACAAAAGCTCACAAATTCATTAATTGCCTTCTTAATCCCAGGCCAACTAAAATATGCTTTGATTCTTCTGTAAGTTCCTCCCCAAGCTGAGTTATGAGAGGCTTCTATGATATGATCTCTCAAATCAGTTGAAGATCTGATGTACAGCTTGCCTTTCAATTGGATTATCCCTTCGCTAACTGATATATCAGAATCTGGTGTACTTTTGTAGTTCTTGTTGATGCTGTAAACATTAATGCATTCTTCGGCAAACACATCATCTTCATAGGATTTGTAAACCTCCTCTAACCAAGAAGGAGAACAACAAACATAGTTCCACAATAAGCTTGCTCACCATTTTCTAATCTTCTTGAGAAAGCATCAGCGGCAAGATTTTCCTTCCCTTTTCTATACTCAATTGCATAATCTAGTCCCAACATTTTCATCAGCCCTTTCTTCTGAATCCTTGTCACAATCTTTTGTTCTAACAAATGCTTCAAATTCTGATGATCAGTTCTGATTGCAAATCTGTGACCATCCAAATAATGTCTCCATTTGTCAACAGCTATCAAGATTGCCAAGTACTCTTTCTCATAGGTGGCCATTGCTCGATGCTTGGGGCTGAGAGCTTGACTTAGGAAAGCAATAGGCCTTCCATTCTGAGACAACACTGCTCCAATACCAGCTCCACTAGCATCAGTTTCAAGAATAAAGTATTAAGTAAAGTTCGGTATAGCTAGAACAGGGGCCTCACACATAGCAACTTTCAAGGATTCAAAGGCAGCATGAGCACTGTAACTGCACACAGAGGCATATTCTTTTAGAAGATCTATCAAAGGCCTAGCTATGGAACCAAAGTTAGCAATGAAATTCCTATAATAGACTCTAAGACCCAAAAATCCACACAATTGCTTCAAAGTAACTGGAATTGGCCACTCCTTCATAACTTGTATCTTTGAAGGATCTGTAGAAACTCCTTTAGAAGTCATCACATGTCCCAAATACCCAAGTTGATGCTGCATGAAAGCACACTTGGACAACTTTTTATAAAGTTGATGTTTGCACATAACAAGAAAAACTTCCTTCAAGTGCTGTAGATGATCCACATAAGAAGTATTGTAACTATGAATGTCATCGAAAAAAACTAATACAAACCTCCTTAGAAAAGGCTTGAAGATGTCATTCATTGCTGCCTAAAATGTAGTTGGTGCGTTGGTTAAGCCAAAAGGCATATCCACAAACTCATAGTGGCCATGATGAGTTTGAAAGGTAGTAATGAAGATGTCTTGTTGAATAACTCTTATTTGATGATATCCTTGTCGTAGATCCAGCTTAGAGAAGTAACAAGCTTCATATAACTCATCTAAGAGGTCATCAATACTAGGAATAGGGAACTTATCCTTAATTTTAAAGGAATTGAGTTGCTTATAATCGATGTACATCCTTGCAAACCCATCTTTCTTCTTCACCAAAATGACAGGTGAAGCAAATGGACTGTGACTAGGTCTGATGAAACAAGTCTTCAGCAACTCTTTAACCTGTCTCTCAATCTCTGATTTTTGTACTTGAGTATACTTGTAAGGTCTCAGCTTGAAAGGTTCCGCACCGGTCTTCAATGGAATGGCATGATCAAGACACCTCTGTGGAGGGAGAGACTTAGGCTGTTCAAAGATGTCCTCAAACTTCTCGATTAAAGCTCTAACATTAGACTGTTGTATCGAACTCAACTCTGTTGGAGCTATAGCAAATAACTGTCCAATACACCTATAAGCACTCTTCTTGAATCCACCTTGCAAGCTCTTGCCCTTGATCACCTGCAACTGAGCTTGATCTTAAATTCCTTGCAAAGAAACCTTTGATCAATGGACCTCAAATGAAACTGTGAGCTTGCCAAAATCTCATCCAATCAACTCCCAGAATCATATCACATCCTCCTAAAGGAAGGATCCAAAAATCATAGGTGAATTGATGCTCTTGCATAGACCATTGGAAGTCTTGGCATTTGTTTTTTGTGAGAATAGAGTTACCATCTGCCGCGGTCACTGCCAAATGATGAGTTCTAATCACCATATGCCCAACCTTCTTCACCACCTTTGGTTCAACAAAACTATAAGTACTACCACTATCAATCGAAATAGTGATGTGTCTTCTTCTTGCTTTCCCCTTGATTCTTATTGTATTGTAAGCTCCATTCCCTGTCAAAGCTTTCATACAGATCTCAACTTCATCCTCTAGCAACTCTTCCTGAGAATCTTGATCAGTACTGCCCTCATCTGGTTCAGATTCATCACTATCAGACTATCTTACAGCATCAATTACAGAAGCAGACATCAAGAACTTAGCGCTACACTTATGTCCAGGCTGATAAGGCTGATTACGCTTATAATAGAGTCTTTGTGGCCTTCTCTCAATAGTTCTATTGGTCTTGTTTCCAACTACATCTTTTTATGAGATTTTGTACCACTTCCCTTAAACTTGCCTTTGTCACTTGAAGAGATGACAGTTGCCTCAATCAATTTAGCCTTGTCATAGGCCTTAGTTAAAGTCTTAGGTCCAATCGCCTTCACCATATTAATAATATGTAGCTTTAATCCACTAATAAAACTTGAAACATAATAAGATTCTGTAGCTTGAGGGTAAGTAGCTATCATACTTGCTCTTAAGTTCTCAAATCAAGGCTTTATTGACATAATCCACAACCTCACTAGTGTCTTCATCACCATATTTTTCACACAACTCCTCCACAAACTCAGCCCAAGAAAGATCAGGTTTGCTTTTAAGAAGACTGTAAAACCATACCTTATGATCCCCGTTAAGATAAACTGCTACCAATTCTACCTTTTCTGACTCCTTGGATCTTAATCTAGGTTGAGATAGTGAGAGCATGAGATGAGGAGAGAATTTAGAGTTTAGATGAGATAAGAAGTGAAAGGAGATGAGAAGAAGAGAGAGAGATATCAAAGATATCAATTTTCATTCATCAAAGTTATGAGCTCTTCAAGAGAGGCTCTACACACTTGTAGTACTAATCCTTGAGGATGGCCAAGACTAAAATATCTAGAGATATAATGATCCTAGACTCATGGATTAACCGACTCAACCCACAACTAACTAACTAGCTGCCACTATTGACCGGCATTGACCACTAGCTTGACCACTGCAGCTAACAAGCTCTAGACTTCACTTATTACATGACTTAATCAAAGCTTAAGCTTACTAATTACATCAAGACTTATTCTAATTATAATATCAATTCGCTAATACAACTCAATCAGCTATATTCAACACCTTATTACATTTATACTCTATTCCATATGCCCCCTATTATAAGAATCACAAAATTACTCCCTCCTTTAAAAGATTCTTGTCCCCAAGAATCAACATTACCCCCTATTATAAGTGCCACAATAGGAAACATGAGCTGAACATGATGCAAATTGGCCGTAGAGCTGCTGCTACAAAATTCAGCATCTATGAACACATATAATGCAGATCAGGAACTGAATTGTACTGCAACTAGAACTTGCTGAAATTTGTTGCAGCTAAAACGAACCAATGATGAACTGACTCTGAAATGCAGCAGATACATGAGTATGACTCTTGTTTCGACACAGTGTTTGCGTTTGAATGTATAGTACTCTTCAGGAGATCTGCACTGATCAAACCAAACCATCCCAACATCAACAACCCATCCATGACACCTCGTGATGCAGTTAATACAGCTCAAAACACTATCTTGCTGCAGAGGACCATAAAACGCATCAACGCTTCTGAAATTCTTCTTGTAGTATGCTGCACAACAGAATTTGAATGTTGTTAACCCCATAAGACTGCATATGAAGTCCTAGAACACCTTGGGATGCCTTCCAAACTCAAATCAAGTGAACCCAGCAGCACCATTGCCTTCCAAAAACCTCCAATTGTTACTAAAGTTACCCAACAACACCATCTTGTTATTGAAACATATAGGGTACCAAGGAGAGTGCAGCAGCGAACAAATGACCTGGGTTTTCCTCCATGATGAGTAACATTTGAACTTTGTTCTACCAAGCCCATACACACCAGGCTCATCTCTTCCGGCACTGTCTTCCCATGTCACCTTCCTAACTGCTGAATTTAGAAGTTGGGTAGTGCAGATCCCATGCAAATTGTAACTGCTACTGTCACTGAATCTAGCTCGTGTTTGGTTCAGAAAGAAGCTTCCTGTTATCAACAGGTACATAAGACCTCTCAAGACCACAATTGCACTACATGATTCTATTTAGCATATGATGTACTGTTAACAGTGAAGGAAATGGAATTCTCCAAGAATTTTCAGCAGCCTCTATTACTTCTATTGGTTGAATCTTGAGTGTGAACTTGTAAGATCTGGAAGTCTCAGCCCTTCTATCCCAAATTCTTGCATAGACCACACAAAATAAGATTTCATAAGCTATTGTTGAATGCCAAAGACACAATGTTATAACCTGAACTCCCACAACATTCCAATTGGCATTGTTAACGCTGCAACTCACAATTTTCAGCCTATTCTCAAGACTTTCTTGGATCCCATAATCATCCAGCCACCAAACTTACCTCAAATGAACAAACTTTGCTTTCTTGTCAACCATCTCAAATATGAGTAACAAATATAACAAGTGGAGACACCAAAAACACTCTCGAACAGCTGTAAACTTCGTCAAACTTAGAGTTGATCTCTGCCAAACCTCCTTGCTGATATTCACTCTAATTTCAGCTGGAGTTATCCTCGATGTTGCATTGATCTTTTCCATCCAAACATTGAGAAGATAATGAAGCTTGTGCATACGATTTTTCCATTCAGAACAACCACAACAGATCACCCCAAACACATTCAGATTCTACCTCTGATAAAAAAGCTTCAGTCGTTGTTTGTTCCACTTTTCAAGTGTTATCATCTTTGTCTTTGCGTGGCTTTGTGTACCAGCTGTGAGGTCATACCAGAGGCCCAACGCCTCTTCAAACCTTCCACAATTCATCAACCAACTAACAACAATTACCATCCCTTCAAGGAAATGCTTTCGTATGAACCGAAGCAACACCAATTCTGGAACAATTGAAACTTCAATGTCGCGAGAATTATGCAGCTTGAATAATGTATAATCCCTTTCCTCAAAGCTTGCTTTGATATTAACTTCACAATGACCCACAGCCACTACCATTCTTCCACTAATGCTCGCACTGGCACTGAATTTTTCATCATCAAACAGCAGCACCGGATGCCTAGCTTCTCCAATCACTTGTAATTCATCCTTTCCCAGATTAAAGGGACTTCCAACATCAATTACATCTGTTAAAGCATCTACTGTACTGATTTTGGTCGGAACAAAAATCTGTTTCAGCACATTACTGAATTTGTCCACCTCCAACAACTCAATTGCTTTTACAGACACAATGCTTCCACTTTGTTGAACCTTGAAACGCACTCTCGTAGCTTGATTACTTCTTGTCAGCAGAAAATCGACTCTTTTCAGCTTCACATAGCCTTCAGAATCTTCTCCCGGATCAGGAGGCAACTCGTCATAGGAGTGTGTATTTGAATACAACTTTTCTCCACTCCAAGAACCTTGCAATGTATCAAATACATTACTGCCAGCACAAATCAAATGCTGATTTCGAGTATCAAGGCGCCTTGGAGAAGTGCTTAACACATTTTGTGGGGCTATCATTGTTACTACAGCAGTAACATCAACTTCCCTAGTTAAAATCAGAGGTTCTGCTATATCCAATCCTTGTAAACTAGCATATACATCGGTAAAATCAGTAGCTTGAGTTAGCTCTTGTTGCCTAACTTATTCCAGTGGATCATTCCGCTATCCCTTACTTGATTTGGACTCAATGATAGCAACTACCGGTTGTCCATTTTCTATTTTTGCAAACTCTCAAGCATCTTAAGCTGAAATACAAAATTGTGCTTCAATTTCGGCTTTGTAAACTTCTCCTTCAATTTCCGCTTTGTAAACTTCTCTTTATCCCAAAAATCTTTCAATGCTTCGTTTAGATGGTTCCTCTTCACTTTACTTTTTGCTTTCTTTATCATTCCCTTGACATATGAATCGTATTCCCATTCCGGAAGCATATCTTGCTGTAACTCAACATCTTCAAAATACTCTAACTCTAGCAAAGAGTCTTCATAATGATTAACTTGTTCAACCTCAGATTCCTCTAACTTATGTTCATCAGCTTCGGCATTACCGTGGTCTACTTCATCTTCAATGGCAACAGATTCCACTCCAACCTTCTATTTTTGCTCATTTGCATCAAGAACACCAGCACAATCTCGATTGATGTTTGTAAACCGATGAGCTGAATATTGCTGATCCACAATTCGCTGCAGCCCCTTGTCCACTGCCTGTTTCATTTTCTGCCAAAACACCTCGCGTTCTTGTCTCAATATTTGCTTTAATTTCTCACAAGAATCATTCATCACAGATTGACAAGAGCTACCATCAACCATACCAGCCATATTTGCAATGAACAACAATGCTTCGATCTGGAACAGCTCAGTTCGCAGAAACACAAGTTCGAAAATCGCAGAAGAGTGAGACTTGTTTTGCAACTCTTCAATAGCTGATTGCTTAATAAAGTTCTAATCCTTCGTTCGCACAAAACAATCCCCTGCTATCGGTTCCACAATTGCATTGAATAGGAACCCCTAACTTGCAGAAATGGCGAACGAACCCTAAATTCGAACAAATCCTAACAGTGATACTTTCTTGAATAATTCAGACTAAATGTTAAGATTCACCACAATCTTCAAGAACGAAGTCAGATTTCTTAACTACGGTTCACAGTTTGTTGATAACTTCACTTGGACACCAACTCTACTCAATATCAGATAATCTTTTTTTTTTGGTAATATCAGATAATCGCTATAGAATCAGCTGAATTTGTATCACTTCAATGCTTATCAACACAATTTCATCACAATTCAGCAACAAAAGCAGATTCTGATGGAGTATGTAACTTGAGATTCAGAAAACAGTTACCTCAACCTCAATTACTGAATTGTAGAATCTGAATTAACCTCAATTTAGCTTGTTTCTCTGATCTTTTGATTATGATCAAGTGTAATGTTGATCCAATAGCTCACTTTAACTTCTTCTCCAACTGATCAGATGAATATTTGATCAAGATCAATTATGCTCAGCACTTAACTTCAGCAACTAACTATTGCTTGATCAACTCTACTGAATTCATTCTGAATCAGCTTTTATGTTGAATGTAATCAACAAATAATGATCCATTCAACTTTCTTCAATGTAACTAATCCAATTTATCCCAACCGAAAGCAATTCGCAAGCACTTGCAGATCAATAATGCATATGACAGTAACCGCCACTCTTCAATACAGACTTCTGAAATGAATTTCTGATTATATAAACGAGCAAACTCAGCTTCAGATATAAACTTGCAGTACACAAACTCTTCAAATTCAGAATTCAGAATTGAATTCTTGATCACATAAAACAGAACTAAATCAGAATCAAACTATTTTTGTTGATTAATTGCAACACAAGCAATCAAATTTTGTATTTTTTTTCCTGATTGAGAGCTTGAGTCGGAAGCCAAATCAAGGCTCTGATACCGAATGTTAAGATTCAAGATTACTCTTGGATCTTAACCTAGGTTGAGATAGTGAGAGTATGAGATGAGGAGAGAATTTAGTGTTTAGATGAGATAAGAAGTGAATGGAGATGAGAAGTAGAGAGAGAGAGATATCAAAGATATCAATTTTCAATCATCAAAGTTATGAGCTCTTCAAGAGAGGCTCCACATACTTATAGTACTAATCCTTTAGGATGGCTAAGTCTAAAATATCTAGAGATACAATGATCCTAGACACATGGACTAACCGACTCAACCAACAACTAACCAACTAGCCGCCACTATTGACCAGCATTGACCACTAGCTTGACCACCGCAGCTAACAAGCTCTAGACTTCACTTATTACATGACTTAACCAAAGCTTAAGCTACTAATTACATCAAGACTTATTCTAATTACAATATCAATTCGCTAATACAACTCAGTCAGCTATATTCAACACCTTATTACATTTATACTCTATTTCATATGCCCCCTATTATGAGATTCACAGTAGTTGCTTGCCGTTAAAAGGATAAATTTGGACTCTTGGCTGCCTAAAGTTATTGCTTCTACTATCCGAGGAAACATCATTGCTGCCAGATCTCTGATGCTGGTAGTGATCAGGTGGCCTATCCAAATGCACAATACTATTGGGTGATGTTCTTATATGATTAGCAGTGTCCAGTTGCCTCGCATTCTGATTTGCATTTGAGTTAAATGCTCAAGATTTTCCTAGTTTAACAGAGTGAACTGGTGGCCTGACAGAAGCTTCCACTCCTTGTGACCTCACTTCCACAGAATGTTGAAGGTCTGGTGGTTTGACATTCGTTTGAATCTTCGGAGGAGCATCGCTTGGTCTGTTAAAGATTGGAGCACCTGTCTTTTGAACTTGTGATTGCCTCGCTTCAACTAAAGGTTCTAACTGACTTGTAGGTCAAAGAACTCCCAAAGTAGATTATAATGCTTGCCTATTTACTTGAGTTTGCAAATCAGATAACCTGGTTTCAGAGCCTTGGAGTTTCTGCTCAATCATCTCTTCATACTTCTTCACATTTTCAGTTTGACCGTGTCTCAAACTATCAATACCTAGCTATTATTAAGTCTGAAATCGAGTAAACATTTCATCCAATTGTGACTTCAATTGATCATTTGTCACAAATTGAACCACCTTTGATGCTTTCGGACTAGCCACGACAGCATAAGATACATTTGGATACACAAATGTAGCTGATTGTCCGGCTCCAGCAGCTCATGCACGCGATCGGATGGTTACCCCTCCAACCATGTTTGAATTGTTCTTCTTAGGTCTAGCCGGCTCAAATCAATCAATTTACAGCTGAAACCAGCTCTGATACTAAATGTTGAGCTTCAATTTGTTGAATTGAAGTAAACTAGCGAAGAGAGAGTGTAGGCGAGAAGAGAATTGAAGTTAGATGAGAATTAGAGAAGAAATGAGAAGAGAGAGAATAATATCTCAAGAATCAAGGAAGATTTTTATTGAATGATCTCAAGATCACAATGATATTTCCTTTTTATATGAGAATTGAGATACAAGGACCCAAAATATCTAAATCCAAGCATTTTGTCACCAGAACCATTAACTGGCTCTAACCGACTTTGGCGCCAAGGGATCAAAACTACATTTCAAACATTAAACCCAACAAAGCCAAAACACAACTTTAAGAAGAATTACGAAGCACAAAATAAGAGAAATCACAATAATTTATTGCCAACAAAAAAATATTAAAGAATTCATGAAATGAATTAATTTATTCATGGGATGAGTAAATTTAATTTTGCCAAAAATTATTCTACGATGAATAAAAGTTGAAAATAATAAAATAAAATAATTTTGACGTTAAAAATTCAGATGAATTTTTACCCGTGGAAAACAAAGCAAAACAAAAAAAATATCAAAAATTGCATACACGGGTCACAATCTGTGTGACCTGAATCAGACGGACCACATGTCGCGTGCTGGCTCATTAAAGGGAAATCCACGTGCCACAAGGTTGGCCAATCATAGCCCGCCACGTGGCATGCTCAATTCTAAAACAGGGATGCGTTTAGTTATTAGCTCAGCTAATCCCACATTGAAAATATGTTATTTTTTCGCTTCAGTACACAATTACAAATAGATGTACTTGTTCCAAAGGTTTCGCATCAGTTCTAAATTAAGGGTAATTGTGGAGAAAAGTTTTTGTTGAAAATTTTCTTTTTCTAGTTGAATTTTTTCTAGCGCTCACTCTCCAGGTAGTTCGAGGCCATTGCATAGAAGATTGCTGGGTCTCAATTTTCTTGGTATTCCGCTAGAAATTGTTATTTTTTCTGGCAGTCATAATTTGGGGCAAATTCGAGTATGTTCTTCTTTCCTTCTCTTCTAAGTTTTTGCTTTTCTATTTATTTACAGTTTTGCTTATAATGCCTATTTAAGTTCATTTTATTATTACAAATGGTATCAAAGTAGAGGCATATAGATTTAAATTAGGAATTTAAATTAGTAGATTTAAATTAGGAATTTAAATAAGTAGATTTAAAATTAGGAATTTTAAATCAACTCTAACTTTAAAATTGAGAATTTTAAACTCTTTTGCTGCATTAATTTAATTAGATTTGGGAGAATTTTTTAAATTCGTCCTAACCATTGGTATTATAGCAAAGGCGTCTATAACAATAATCCAGTTCTTGGGAACTCTCGTGCGTGAAGTGTTATGAAGCGTGACTCTCCAACCGGGGGCTTGGGTAGCGAGAAGAGTGTCTTACGCTAAGTGCTCTGATAGATGCCCTTTGTTGTGACCACAGTTCGGTACAGTGAACTCAACAATTGGCATCAGAGGTGGATTAATTAATGACTAGGTTAGTTATTCCCCAAAGCTTTAGCCGCCGTGGTGTATTATCTAGTCTTGTGTGGATATCTAGGTTGCAGTGTACACTTGACTGGGTGCTACATTAGCTGCCTAGAGGAGCCATATTGTGTGACATTAGGGGCTTAGGGAAGTCTAGTGTGTCAAATATTTTTAGCAAGAGCTTACATGAAAACATGTCTATTAAGAAATGCTCACACCCTTCTGATATCTCAATTAAACCCCACAAACGGGGAGTTTTGGGATGTTTGGTTGGGTTGCAATGGTATACATGTAAGTGTCATAATCTGAACTCCGTATTTTGATTGTTCTATAAAAGAAAGAAAAATAATCTTGTATGTTATATGGCTTGTTTACAATTACGATTTTAGACTGTTTATTATATTTTGCATTGCAATCAATACTTGTATATGTTACTTGTCTATTTTGTTATGCTTCCAAATATATATTATGTCTTAGTACACGTGGAACACTAGTAGATGCACATAGTTCTCTCATTTGCTGCTAGTATGTCCACTAAGTTGAAAGAATGTTTATAACATTGAACTGGACTTATGAGTTAGTCGGCACTGTGATTGGGACATTGGATGTCGAATGTTTTCAAGTATTAGATACTTTAAAAATCAACTAAAGTAGAGATGATCAGATATTTGAAATAAATGTTTAGTCGGGTGATTAGATAGCATTAGAACAACTTATGAGAAAGATGATAGACACTAGATTGTGTTAAGAAAGGTCATTTCAAGAGTGCATCATATGATGATGGCTTATTTTAATGATGCAAATTTTGATAGCCAATCTGAACAGGATATGATCATGACTTGCCTATCGAGCTCTTTCAATTAGTTTAGACTAGATACATCGAATAATAAAGATTACTCATTGTCTGAATTGATGAACGTACAACTTGAGAAAAAGAGGTCATGATATCTAAGGGTCGATTAAGTGTAAGCCTCTATCAAAAGGAATTAGAAAGCTCTAAAAGGTAACACAAAACATAAGTTAAAATAAATTTTGTCTCTTTCATGAAAGGACTGGACATTAGTATTTAAAGGAATTGCCGAGGTACTATTGTTGCGAAGACTAGAAAGCCAACATGACAAGGAATTTGATATCCTGTCACCCCTAATTGTGACTAGTATATAGTCCACTAGTGTCCGGGTGAGTGGGCTTTTAGTAAGGGCACCATGAGATAGTAGTTTAAGTCAAGGAATGCAGTTTTATTTTTGAGTAACTATCTTATTGTGTCAATTTCTATGGGAATTTGATTTCTATATGCTATTTGTTTTAAAATAGTTTTTAAGTTAATCTCTGAAAAATTGACTGATCTTTAAGTAAATAAAGTGTTTATTTAAAAGGATACATTGGTAGATAGTTAATTCACTTTCATCACAAGTATATTAATGGCAATTTATTTGTCCAATACAAGATACGTAACCATATAAAAGAAGAATTTCTAGAACACCATATAGCTTTTAAGTGGACTTGATCATAGGTCACTTTAATCTAGTATGATCTAAAACTAGTTTGGTTTATCATATGGGATCATTAAGTTGTAAAATGATGGGCGTATGAGAATCATGTTCAAATTAATAGTGACTGAAAGAGCCTTTAAGTGCAAAGGGAATAAAGCAACTAAGCTCTGCTAAAACTTATTCATAAAATATTTATGCACGGCAAAAAGTTCAAGTGAATAGAAAGTGATGAGTATTTCATAAAAGTTAATGAATGACTACTCAAAAAGTTGATATATGTATATAACTATTTGGGACGAAGTTGGTCAATGTGCTTATTCGTCCTATGGGAGTTCTATATGAAGGTGGGTATAAATAAACATAATGATGAAGAGTCGAAAAATTAATAGGATTAAATAAATATGCCAAAATACTTGGTTGAAGCCCCTAATAGGATACAATAAAGGGGCTCATATAAGGTAAATAGGCTAACTTGACCTTTATTTGATAATAGGTAAAGTAAGTATAAAATACTTAGCTTCATATGAGCAGAGAACCCAAAATAGCTAATTTGGGAGATAAGATCATGTTATTTCCATCATCCTCGATCGTCATCATCAAGCCACCATCTCATCAACCTTTCAAATCATCATCATCCAACCCCACCCTTCTTCTTGTCTACATGTTTCTTCTAAAACAAGGGGAGTTTGGCTTTTCTCTTTCCGCCATGTGTAATTAAGTGATACTCGGCGAACCCCGTGGTAACCAGTCTATTTTGTATTTTTTGGTTTGGTTTTCTAAGTTAAGTCTAACTTATTGTTATCTAATTTTTGTATATTAATTACCTTCTCGTTATATTTATAATATTGGGCCTATGAATACCAGGTGTGTAAGTACTGGACGAGTGGGTATCAAGTGAATAAATACAGGGTGAGTAGTCACCAGGCATGTAACCCAAGATGCGTATAACTGGCCGATTTATACAACTAGTATCTGTATAAATTACTCACCTAGCAAGCTACCCCATATATTATAAACATATAAGAACAAGTGTAAGTGGATGAATTGAGGTGGTGCAAGTGAGAGAATTGCACAAATGGGCGAATTGTACAAGTGGGCGTTTTGTATATTTTGGAGATATAGTTACAAACAATTGTTATATAAGTAATTGCTTGTATAATCTACTTGCGCATCTACAGTAGCAAGCTGCTCAATTATAAACTATCAACATATTAGTCTCCCTACTTCGTGAGCGAACTTCAGTCATTCCAAGTTCGGTCATGAAGTAATAAACCTGTTTTACTCTTCGCTTGCTGCTGTACAATTTCTTCTGGTGCCACAAGGTGCTTGGTGTGTGTTTAATGTGTTAGTGGTCTTAACGCAGTGCTTGACTTGTTATGAGTCTCAAGAGAATATTTTGCTTAACATGAATTTCAATAGAGATTTTAAATTTTCATTAATCATGTCAAAGCATGTAGCTCAATATAATACTCAATGCGGCATTTAACCTACTGTTGCTCATAGTAGGGTGTTTAGCCCAATGTGAATTTTAATAAACTATTCATTATATATTTTAATAGAAAAGTTCATATGAAACTTTCAGTTAATGTAGGCATGTTAAAGGAATTTAAGTCTTGATGATACCACTGTCATTTAAATGAAATTTATACTATGGTGAATGTTATATCCTTTAGACTTGTATGTCATACGTATTAAACTAGGACGTAAGAAGATAACTGGAATAAGATCACAATGATGTGTGTTGCACCTGGACAGTTGTTGAGTGTCATGTGTGAATCAACGAGATAAAACCATAGTTATGCATGCTGCACCTATTCAGGGTGATTACACAAGGCCAGACCATGGTAATAGGTATTGCACCCATTGTAGGTGATTGCACCAGGGTGGACCATGGTGATAAGTATTGCGCCCGTTGTGGGTGATTGTGCTGGGGCGGACCATGGTGATAAGTCTTTTTCCCGTTGCGGGTGATTGCACAAGGGTAGACCATAGTGATAGGTATTACACCCATTGTGGGTGATTGCACGAGGGTGGACCATAGTTATAGGTATTGCACTCGTTGTGGGTGATTCCATGAGGGCGGACCATGGTGACAGGTATTGCACCCATTGAAGGTGATTGCACCGGGGCGGACCATGGTGATAAGTATTGCACCCATTATGAGTATTGTGCCCGTTGCGGGTGATGTTACCTTGGCGAACCATGGTAATAAGTATGTATTTGAGCAGCTGTTAATTGGCATGTATGAAATACGTCAATAAAGTCAAGGTAACAAGCATAAACGGGATTATAAACTAAACCAACCGGGTTAGTATACCTGTTTGATGATGAGCATACCAAGGACATATAAGAACTAAAACGAGTTGCTGTGAACAACATATTTTGAATGTTGTAAAATATACGTTAAATAAGAAACACAATAAATCAATTATGTGATGCACTATTCTTAAAGGGTATCCACAGGTAATTTTCTTTTGTCCTCGACATTTATTTACCATTCCTTGATGTTTATTTATGAACCGATGAGCTTGGTGTGAATGATATTGAGTAGTTGTAAGTAAGCTATGTGAACCCTTCCTAATACTAGAATGACAAGTACTTATTTGTAATGGATGACATAATAATAATAAGCCTTTGATAGTTTATTACCATGACACTTACACTGACGTTGCATATTAATAGTGCAATAAGGTGAGTTCGTAATGTATATTTTGATGACAAAAAAGCACCTAGAGGTGCAATAGACACGGCATAAACCTTCTTCAATACATACCATTCTTGTTATCCTAGTCGTAAGTTTATGAATTAGATTTAAAGAGTTTGTGGTCCTTTGTTATGTATCTCCTTGATGATAGCAGTCATTGCTAGATTGAGCAGGCCACGATAGCAGTCATTGTTTTTATTAAGTTATTGTCCAATAGTAGCACCCAGCTAAAAGAAAGTTCACTAAAGTGTAGGTTGTTCAAGTGCAATAACAAGTGTGATCTATTGTGAATTTTCGTATTATAAATGTTTTATTGAGTCGCAATAAGCAACTAAATTTCCTAAATATAGTTTAATTTTTGACTTATGATGGCTAAAGAAGTCTTCAAGTCCTAAAATGGTTTGCAACCTATGAATATGGTTTATCTTTTTAGTTGGGCCAAAGACACCCTAACCCGTGAAAAGATTTGCAGTTCGTTGACAAGATTTAGTTTTGGTCTGAGGTGAGATTTCCTAGCATGGAAATGATTCATTTAATGTTACTAAAGAGAATATAACTCATGATTTGGGTGAAGTGTCCAGGCCTTAAAATGATTTGGCTGAATAGGGGCGAAGCCTTCTGGCCCTAAATGATTTACATACTAGGATAAGGAAATTTAGGCTATGAATAGGGATGAAGTCCCCCAGCCTTAAAATTATTTACACACCAGGATAAGGAAATTTAAGCTGTGAATAGGGACGAAGTCTCCTAGCCCTAAAATGATCTACACACCGAGATAAGGAAATTTAAGCCACGAATAAGGACAGAGCCCCCCAGCCCTAAAATGATCTACACATCAAGGTAAGGAAATTTAAGCTGTGAATAGGGACAAAGTCCCCCAGCATAAAATGATCTGCCCACCGGGATAAAGAAATTTAAGCTGTGAAAAGGGATAAAGTCCCCCTACCCTAAAACAATTTACCCCTGGATAAGGAAATTTAAGACGTGAATCAGGATGGAGTCCCTCAACCCTAAAATGATTTACATAACCAAATATGGAATCACAAATGAAGTCAAAGTCTTCTAGCTCCCACCACTTATCAAATGATTTTTTACTCGGATACATTTTTGACTTTTAATCTTAGATGACTTTGCTAGTCCAAATAGTATCTCTCAAAAGATATTTAGCATACATCATGTCCAATTTCGGGAGATGGTGATATCGTGCAGCTGATGAAGTTATTCATGGAGTAATTGGACTAGTCAGCGATGGAAAGAGACAATAGATATGCCTTGTGAGTTTCAAGGAACTTTGGAGGTCTCTTTCATGCCCAAACAATGTCCTTAGAATGAATCAGGTAACTTAGCCATCTTATTATAAATGCTTTCACCACTCTAGAACCCCGCGCCTACATGTGCTTTTTTATCAACACTTGTGTCTTGATGTTGGATTATGTGCATTTAGTATTCTAGAATAATTAAAGATAGGGTCGACGATTTCGTTCCTTGAGTACTCCTAATTAAGGATTGTTACACGTGATTATTAACTTGATGATTTATGGGTAAGAATCTAGCGAAGTATGGTTAGAATTAGAAATTGTAGCAAGAGTGTATTGAAGTACAATTTGTTTAGACCAAAAATCGTGGAAAAGGTTGATTCACCTAAATGTGACGAGGACTAATTTTATCAGATGTTGACTGAGTAGTGACTAATTTAATCAGGATTTCAGCAAAATGAAGCTTTTGCAATTAATGATTCAATTCGGATTAAAATGAACTAAATATGCAATAAGAATTTATTCAATTAGAATTTGATTTGGTGGGCATTATAATGAAGTTGAACAAAAATTATAAAAAATGGGCTTAACTAGAGTTGACTTGAAGCAGAATTAAAATTGACCCAATTAGGGTTTAGTTTGAACAAGATTCATAATCAATCAAGGTTGAATTATACTTATACTGTGACAAAAATTGGCACAACTAGGATTGGATTGAACTAATGTTGTAATGAAAATTAACCCAAATTAGGGTTTAAAGGAGAGATAGGGAGGGTTTGACCACTGTGGGTGGCGAATGGTTGGTGAATTCCGGTGTGCCAGTGGCGGTTGTTATGCGAAAGGACGGCAGCAATGGATATGGGTATCGTGCTAGTGCTGATGCGCAATGGGAATATTGACAGTTGCGGTGGAAGATGTAGCGTCATGCGTGGTGAAAGAAGCATCACCCAGTGGCAATTTGTGAATAGTTGGAATCCCAAGTGTTGCAGTAGTGATGGTTGTAGTAAGAATGACAATGATCTCTTGGAATGGTGGTGGTCGCGTGGTAGGCGCAACAACGGGGATAGCGCCGAGTTTAGGGACGTCGCCTAGTTGTGGATAGGACTGGGTTGTGGAAAATGCTTGGTTGTGTAAAATGTCAAGTTGTGGAAAAACACCGGGTAGGGAATTCGCCAGGTAAAAGTGGAATTCGCTGGGTTGTGGAAGTGGAATTCGCTAGGCTGCATGACTTGACCTTGTGACTTAAAACGGGTATAACTTTTAATTCGTGAAGCGTTACAGATCGAATTACCTATCAAAATTAAGCTCTTGAAGCGTTTTATATAACTCTGGTGATTTGGATGAAGTGGGCATTTTGCTCTTGTAATCGTTATATAACTTGACCCTTTGACTTAAAATGAGGGTGGCTTTCAATCCGTGAATAGTTATGGACCGAATCACCTATCAAAATCAAGCCCAAGAAGTTTCCTATGTAAATATAATAAGGTTTTAAGGTTTTTGATCGAAGCAACTATGAAAAGGAGGTGAAAATATGAGGTGGGCTAATTTCGAGGTAAGTGGGTTATATAACTTACTATGTAACTTAAAACAAGTATAAATTTTAATCCGTAAAGAGTTACAGATTGAGTTACATATCGAAATTAAAAGCTCTTGAAGAGTTATATGTAACTGTAATGAGGTTTTAAGTTTTGGATCAAAGAAAATTTGAAAAGTAGGTGAAAATACGAAAGTTGTTACGGGCCCTTCCTCCAGAGACTGTATATAAGGACTTTCTCAAAGGATGAGAAACTCACAATGGGATCAACGCTATCATTTTTATGAAGAGTCTGCCCTTTTACGTCAGCATGAAAGGCAAACTCAGCAATTGCAATCCGAAATTGTTGACATACGACAGACAATCTTGGAGATTGCGAGCATCCTACGAAGCATTGACGAGCGAATTAGTTATCCACCTCCTGTATAACCCTCAATTGGTCCTCCCTCCTATCCATATGATGAAGATGATGAACATGAAAGTGATGAATAGCTCATAAACTTTTTATAACTTGTTTTTAGCAATTTGGTATTAGCTATTATTTTATTTTGATCTTCCTATCGTACCTATGGACAAATTACTTATTCGTTTGTATTTTTGTATTGATCAATACATAACTCTTTAATTATCGTTCTCGTTTTGCATATTTGACATTACTTTATAGAATATTTAGTTTTTTTTATACTTCAAATTGTTAAATATGTTGTATGTCCATTAAATAATTTCTTATTTTTAAAATTGTATGAATTTCACAATTTTATAATGAGTAAAGTTTTGGCAAAGTCGGTGCAAAGCTGTTATAAATTTGCAATGGATTTGAAAGAACCATATTGTTTCGAATTTGCAAAGCAAGCAATACTTGCAAAACAGCTGCAAATTTGCAATGCAAACTATCATTGGAAAAAATTGTTGTAAATTTGTAACGGATTTGAAACTCTGATATCATTGCAAATTTACAACGCAAACTGTTGTTACAAAACTATTGTAAATTTGCAATGGATTTGAAACAACATACACGTTGCAAATGTGCAATGACATCTTTGTAGCAAATGCTGTTTTAAATTTGCAACGACTTTATGAGGGCTGTATCTGTTGCAACTTTGGAGTAGTTATTTCCCTTGTAAGCACGTTGCAAAGTTGGAATAGATTTTCAATGACCTTATTCTTTGCAAATGTGCAACGGATAGTAACCTTGCAAATCCATGGCAAATTTCCAACGGATTTGCAATGAATTTAAGCCATTGCAAATTTGTGTTGCAAATAATTTGCTAGAGGGTATTTTGCAACGAATGTTTGCCCGAAGATTTTTTGTTGCAAAACCGTTGCTTTCTTTTAGTTTGCTACAGATTTGCAATGGATTTTGTCCGCAACAATTTCACAATTTTCTTGTAGCGGGAGAAGTGGGTTATATAACTTACCTTGTATCTTAAAACAAGTATAACCTTTTAAACCATGAAGAGTTACGGATTAAGGGACATATTAAAACGAAGCTCTTTAGGAGTTCTATGTAACTATAATGAGGTTTTGACTTTTGGATCAAAAAAATATGAAAAGAAGGTGAAAATGTGAAGTGGGCGAATTCCAAGAGAAGTGGGTTATATAACTTACCATGTAACTTAACATAATTACAACTATCAATCCGTGAAGAGTTATGAATTGAGTTAAGTATCAAAACGAAGCTCTTAAAGGGTTCTATATAACTGTGATGATTTTTCAAGTTTTTGAGCAAAGAAAATGTGAAAAAAAGGTGAAAAGTTGAAGTGTCCAAATTCCACGTGTAGTAGTTGTACCATGTAATTTAAACCAAGTATAACTTTTAATCCATGAGGAGTTACGGATCAAGTGATATAAATAAACGAAGCTATCAAAGAGTTCTAATTAATTATGATGGTTTTTCAAATTTTTGAAAAAAATAAAAATAAGTAAGAGGTAAAAATTGTATCAAAATACTTGACTTACTCAAACATACCTCTTTGCACGTATGAATATGCATAAACGTGCACAAAGGAGGTAGAATATTTGGCTTAATCAAGTAAATTTGTTTACATGTTTGGGAATAGTAGGGTGCTTTTTGACTTACTTTGCTTGAATAGCCTTGTTTTTATTAGAATAAAATGCGATAGATACCCAAAAATGCTAAAAATTACCTCGAATGACATTAAAAATATTTAAATCTTATCAGAAGTGCCAAGCCAGGCGTGCGCTTATGGTCCTTCCCACAGACAGCACCAAAATGTTTGGGATGAAGTTGGTCGGTGTGCTTAATCGTCGTATGGGAGTTTTGAATGAGCTGGAGTTCGTTAGGATGAGCTGAACTCAAGCTCTAGCTATACGTCCGACTCGATATTTGCTGCAATATTCAAACAATTGGTTAGAGAGGACCATGAGGTAACCCACGGGGGACCTGTCCTATGCTCAAGTCAGTATCATTATCAAATAATTATGAAGGTGGGTATAAATAAACATAATGTTGAAGAGTTGAGAAAGTAAACTAATAGGATTAAATTAATATGCCAAAACACTAGGTTGAAGCCCCTAAGAGGATACAATAAAGGGGCTAATATAAGGTAAATAGGCTAGCTTGAGCCTTATTTTATAATAGGTAAAGTAAGCGTAAAATAATTAGCTGAATATGAGTAGAGAACCCAAAATAGCTAATTTGAGAGGTGGGATCATGTTATTTCCGTCATCCTCATTCGGCATCATCAAATCCCCATCTCATCATCAATCGATCAACTCATCATCGTCATCATCATTCAACCCCACCCATCCTCACCCATCATCACCTTCCCCCTCTTCCTTTCCTATGTATGAGGGTAATATATATCCCCTCCCAGTGGATGATCATGACCCACGCATGGTCACCCTTTCCCCTTCTTCTTGTCTACACGTTTCTTCTAAAATAAGGGGAGTTGGGCTTTTCTCTTTTCTCCATGTGTCATTAATTGATACATGGTGATCCTCGAGGTAACTAGCCTATTTAGTATTTTCTAGTTTGGTTTCTTCGTCCGATCAACTCCCAGCACCATATCACATCCTCCTAAAGGAAGGATCCGAAAATCATAGGTGAATTGATGCTATTGCATAGACCATTGGAAGTCTTGGCATTTGTTTTGTGTGAGAATAGAGATACCATCTGCCACGGTCACTGCCAAATGATGAGTTTTAATCTCCATATGCCCAAACTTCTTCACCACTTTTGGATCAATAAAACTATGAGTACTACCACTGTCAATCAAAATAGTGATGTGTCTTCTTCCAGCTCTTTCCCCTTTATTTTTATTGTATTGTGAGCTCCATTCCCTGTCAAAGCCTTCATAGAGATCTCAACTTCATCCTAGAGCAACTCATCCTGAGACTCTTGATCAGTACTGCCCTCATTTGGTTTAGATTCATCACTGCCATGCTGCCTTGCAGCATCAATTGCACGAGCAGACAGTTATGTCCTGGCTGATGAGGCTAGTTACACTTATAACAGAGTCTTTGTGGCCTTATCTCAATAGTTATGTTGGTCTTGTTTCCAATGACATCTCTTTGATGAGATTTTGTACCACTTCCCTTAAACTTGCCTCTGTCACTTGAAGAAATGACAGTGGCCTCATCCAATTTAGCCTTTGCATAGGCCTTAGTTAAAGTCTTAGATCCAATTGCCTTCACCATATTCTTAATCCGTGGCTTCAATCCATTAATAAAACTTGAAACATAATAAGATTGATCTAGGGGCCCTCCCAACAGTACAACCCAATGTGAGACCTCCGGAATACTTGTTGTCTTCTTGTTTAAGGTATAGAGGTGACAAGAAGCAGGTTGTTGGGGCAGATTGAGCTTAACTCAGTAGTAAGAAAGCGTTGCTAATCAAATCGAATGAGCAATCCTTCTTTAGGTTCCTTAAGGGTGCAGTTATTCAATCCATAAGTAGATACAAGGTGAAGTATAATGGTAAAAGGCTTCAAGGAAGAAGTTATACGAGCAATTCAAGGGAAATCTTTGGATTTGTTGATAAGGCAAGGAAGATTCTGTTGTTCCCTAATGCTGAAGTAACAAGGAGCTTTGAACAAGAGTTAGATGCTTTGATTGGGCCCGCTAAGAGTGAACATCATCTTCCTCATATTCAAGCCAATGTAAGGTCCCCTGAATGTTGTTTAATTGAAGAGTTCAGCGAAAGAGTAGTTCAAGCTAAAATAAGTACACACTGCAGCATAGAAGTTCAGGACAGACCAATCCATGCTCATGAGGTCTTCACAGCTGATCTCATGCTACATTGGTTTCATGGGCTGGTGTACCTTGCGAGCATACCTGTTTTCGTCAATAAGAGGTCCGAGTATGTTCGTTTGATAGGAACATGGATTAATAACCAGCCTAGATTACAAGCAACCTTGATCCAAGATAGCTGCAGAGAATCACTTAAACGCAAGGGACAAAATGAGATCCCAACAAGAGCAGAAGTCTTGGTAAACAATCTAGAATTAATATGCTGCAAGTTCTGCTATCTTGTGAGTTCTGCAATCTTGATAGTTCAAGTGATGACATGGTTCCTTTGGAGTTCCACTGTGATTATTGAAGACTCGGCTTGGTGGAGCAGAATTCAAAATTTTCAAGCCAGAGTCTTAATTGTTCAAGAATTCATGCGAGGGAGTTGCATTAGGAAGCAATGTGTTGGATGTTCTTTGTGCCCTTCCATTATGGTGGATTATGCAAGAGATGTGGGGAACGTAGTCGAGACTTTTAGATCTTACACATTTAGATTTGTCTCACCATTAATAGAATACATAGAAGCTGTTGTGGATTCATGGACCAGTTCATCTTTCTCAATGACAGCAACTATTCAGAGTATTAAGGGGACATCTGAATGTGCAAGTTTGGCCCTGAGAAGTCACATGAATCTGTTAACAATTGAAGGCTCCCATCTGATCAAGCCACGAACTAAGTTTTGTTTGAGCATAAGCTTCAATCTGCTTGGGTTCTGCACTACCGAACCATTGAAGTTTGCAATTAAGCATGAGAATTTGGAACACTATAAAAGAAGAGTTGAGCCTGCTGAGATTAACCTCAAAAGAGAGCTTGGGGTTGGTAAAAGAAGCTCAATCAGTGCATATTTTGGATAAGAACCAAGACTACTTGGAGACATCCCCAGCATATACAACGTTTTACATATTTCTACAGCAGGAAGGTGACTTGGGGCTGCATTATTTGTAATAAAATGGTTCGTAGATTGGATGTTAGGAATTTGTTGGTTTGGTTTGATCTGTGTAGACCACCAGAGGGGTGCAATACACCCAAAATGAACATTGTGCAGAAACAAGAATTTGCAAGTGCAAGTATTTGCAAGCCAAGTTCAGCACATTCAAGCTTCGTACTCTACATCAACAACTGTTCTTCAAAGTCTCAGCTCTCTTCTTAGATTTTTAAGGACAAGAATTTCTTAAGAGGGGAGTAATGTTATGATTCCTATAAATAGGGCTTATGAAAGATTATAATAAGAATAAGTCATGATGTAATAATTGGCAAGAGCTTTTGATAAGTCTTGTAATAAGGGAGGTCTAGTGGTCAAGGTCGGTCAATGGAGGTCAGTGGCAGTCAATGGTGGTTTGTCATGGGTCAAATGTGGCGGGTGCAATTGAATGGAAGTTAGGAAGTAGTTCATGTGCAATGCATCTTGTCTTAGTGAGTCATTGTATAAGAAAGCTAGTTATCTTGTAAGTCTCATAACTTCGGAATGAAGTATCCCTTTTGAAATCAAATCTCTCTCTCTCATCTAAATTTCTCTAATCTCTCACCTAATTTCACTTCTATTCTCATCTTCACACTCTTCCATCCTTGGCTAGGGTTTGAGATTCAATCTCGATCTTAACACTGTCATTCTCACTAACAACCATCACTCCGCAACACTTGGGAGTTCAACCACCATCCTCTAAAATGTAGCCACCACATGATGCTTTTTTCACCGTGTGTGAGGCTTCATCTTCCACCACCACTATCAGTATTCCCATAACATGTTAGCACCGGCATAAACACCCATTTCCACCACTGCTCTCAGTTGCATAACAGCCGCCGTTGGCACGCTGGTCGTCAATTGTCGTTCGCCACCCACCATAGTCAAACCCTTGCTCTCTCTTCCAAACCCGAATTTGGCTAAATTGCTATGACAATCCTAGCCCAATTCAACCTTAAAAGAGTTGTTTTCATCACAATCTTAATTCCATCTAACCCCAAGTCAATTTTCGCTACCATCTTAGTTTACTCTAACCCTAAATGGGTCAATCTTCGTTACAATTTCAGTTACTTCAACCATAAATGGGTCACTTTTTTTTCAACCCTTACTCAAATGAACCATGGCGTGTCAGTTTTCGCCACAATCATAGTTTGATCCATTCTTGATTTGTTCTAGTTTTTGTTCAGACGAAACCCTAATTGGATAAATTTTTATCACGATCCTACTTCATGTCAACTCTAGTTGAACAAATTTTTTATAATTCTGGTTCAACCTTCATATTAAATCAAATTCTTATTGAACCAATTCTTGTTATATCATTAGTTCGTTTCAATCCAAGCTGAATCAATACTTTTAGGAGTTTTAGCCTACTCGAGTTATTATCATGTCAACTTCTATTTAATCAGAATCTAAGGGAATCAGTCTTGGTTATAATTTTGCTCTGATGGATTTTAAGCTGAATAATACTTCGCTAGGATTTCTAGTCTACACAATCTATACTTCCACATACTCTTGCTATGACTTCTACATTAACCAAACTATACTTTGCCATGTCCTAACCCATAAATCATCAAATTAACAATCAGACATGATAATTATAAATTAAAGGTATTAAAGGAACAAAGTCATCGACCCTACCCTTAATAATTTTGAAATACAAAACGCACACTATCCAATAGCAAAGCACGAGTGTAAATCAAAGACCGCATATAAGTATTGAATTCTAGAATAGTAAAAGTACTCGTAATAAAACGGCTAAGTTACATGATTCATTCCAAGAACTTCATTTTGGCATGAAAGAGACCTCCTAACTCCCTTGGAACTCACAAGGCATGTCTATTGTTTCTTTGCATCCATGACAATCCAATCGCTCCATGAGTATCTCATTAGCATATTCTATACATTTAGATGGAAATCCTGAGGCAAGCAATTCATCAAATGGGAACTTAATGCGCTATTATTGTACAAGCTACTCATTATGTGCCAATGTACCCATTAATCGCCTACAAAGCACAAGTAAGGGCTATTTAGCCAAAAAGACGGAATCTCACCATACTTGGATTGCTTCATAAGCTGCGCAATATCACCATCTCTCGAAATCGGACGGGACTGTATGCTAAGTGCCTTTTGGGAACACTGTTTAGCCTAGCTAAATCAAGTAAATCAAATTTCAGAAATATGTCTGCGTTAAAAATCATTTCATAAATGGCAGGAGCTGGAAGACTTTGCCATAATTCATGATTCCTTATCCATGGTGGTGTGAAAATCATTTTAGGAATAGCGGACTTTGCCTAAGTCATTTCATCAACAATGACAAAAATCATTTTAGGACTGGGGGACATCGCCTCAGTCATTTCGTCAATGGTGGTACAAATCATTTTAGATAAATTCCCAATCTCCTTTGTGGTCCCATTTTTGTGCGTCGAGGTGGAACAATTGGAAGATACACAGCGTAACCAAAAATTCGTAAATGGGATACATTTGGTTCTTAACTAGAAACAAGTTGCAATGGGGAGTATTTATGATAAGCAGTTGGCCTGGGACGAATTAGTGCTACAATGTGTAATAAAAGAGGTCGCTTTTATCTACCTAACTCTAGGCATTTATTAACCACCTACTCAAGAAGAAGAGTCACAGGCTGGTGACATATGACCATAAATGATAACTCAGTAGTAAAAAGACATTTAGAGTGTGGCAGCCTGAACAAAAAGTTAGGAATGAAATAAACTAGTTCAATATCCGCAGTGACCTACTTCAAGATGGTCTTGGACTTTCTTATATTCTACTTTAAACTCTTGTCATAGCCTATTCAATTTCGCAATAGGTGTTGTTTAGCAATAAGTGTCATGATAAAAAGATATTGAGGGCTGGCCATTACTAAGCTACTTATAAGACATAAGTGCCTTGAAAATTAGCAATAGCCTATGTGATGAATCACATCCTCTGGATAATATTCGTGTGCAAAGTGCATTTTATGAATACTACTACTAATCATTATTCGTGCAATTGTTTATTTGCAACAACTAAACCGGACGCATATCAAGCTTAGTAGTTCATAGATGAGTGCTAGAGGTAAACAAATGATAATCAAAGACATCGTTTGGGATAGATATACCATATGCTTGATTTACTTCTTACTTGGCATGTAACGGCCCTCAAGGTGTGTCAATTTTAGCAACCTATCTTTACTTTGGTACATGTCCTCCATATACTTATCATCAGATAAGGATATTACCCCATGTGATTTTACTCTCTTGATTAGCTTGATAACTTGACTGTATCCGGGTATTCTATACATGACACTTAACATTTACCAGGGGAACACTTATCACCAGGGACCGCCCTGGTGCAATCACCCACAACGGGTGCAATATTCCTCATCATGGTTCGCCCTGGTGCAATCACTCTCAAAGGGTGCAGCATTCCTCACCATGCTTCGCCCCACCTGCAATAGGTGCGGCATTTGTCACCAAGGTTCACCCTGGTGCAATCATCCGCAACAGGTGCAACATTCCTCACTGTGGTTCGCCCTAGTATAATCACCCGCAATGAGTGCAACACTCCTCAGGGACATACTCATCACATTAACAATATTACTATATATTATACACTTGGGCAGTAAATAAACAACGCAATATATTTGGCACTTTAAACTTGCCTAAATGGGCTGCACGTATCACCAGTATGCTGATTAGGTATATGAATTTAACCACCTTTAGTTCTAGCCAAAAGTGTTTTTACCTATCAAAATAACATGAGTTTGATGCATCAAACCCATCACTATATGAATGTTAATAACTAAATGCAAATATACTTAGGGACTAATCATGATAGTAATATCCTTATACGTTTATTACATAGAGCTTGAGTTGCCAATGCACGTTTACTAAACTAAAGTGGCAAAATACTAAAAAATCAAAATACACATAAATGACAAATATGAAGGGCCAAAATAGAACATTGAATACCTCTATCACTCAAGAAAGTGAGGTACAGCGGCAAGCTGAGAATAAGATAGGTTAACTACTTCGTGACTGAACTTGGAATGACTGAAGTTGACTCACAAATTAGGGGGACTAGAATGTTGGTAAATTATAGATTAGCTGCTTACTACTGTCGATGGGCAAGTAGGTTACACGGTCAATCATTTGGACTAAAATTTAAAATAATGCAATTCGCCCAGTAAGCGTAAAACAACACAATTCGTCCAGTAGGAGTAAAACCAACCTAATTCGCCCAGTAGGATTAAAACCAACCTAATTTACCCAGTAGGAGTAAAACCAACATAATTCGCCCAGTAAGGGTAATATCAACGTAATTCGCCCTGTAGAGGTAAAACCAACATAATTCGCCCAGCAGGGGTAAAACCAACACAATTCGTCCGGTAAGGATAAAATCAACGCAATTCACCCATTATGGGTAAAATCAATACAATTCGCCTAGTAAGGATAAAATCAACACAATTCGCCCAGCAGGGGTAAAGCCAACATAATTCGCCTAGTAAGCATAAAACCAGCACAATTCACCCAGTATGGGTATAATCAATGCAATTTTCCGAATTGGGGTAAAATCATCACAATTCACCTAGTAAGGGTAAATCCTACACAATTCCCCAGTAAGGGTAATAACGTAATTTGGCTACATGGTTCAATATAACACAATTCGCCTAGTTTGTCCCTCCAAAACACATTTATGTACAAGTGCAAAAGCATAGAATCAAACATACCTATCCACAATGATCCTTTCCAATTTAAGTTAAGTCATACTTATCCAAAAGTATCCTTCCTCTTTAAGTAATGTCATACTCATCCAAAAGTGTCCTTCCTCTTTAAGTAAAGCCATACTCATCCACAAATAGGCTTCCTCGATAAAAAGGTAGATGCATCTTCCACCAAGACTGATGCCCAGGATCATCTCTCTTGAGTAATAGTCATTCAAACACCTTACTCCTGTCAGGCTAATTGTTTTATTTCCGTTATTTCATTTATTACTTGCTCTTATTTACTATTATAATATTGATACTGACTTGAGTGTTGGAGGGGCACCTTGTGGGTTACTCCAAAGAGACCTTTAACTGTTTGTTTGATCTCACAGGGAATATCAAGTCGGGCATGTAGCCAGAGCTTAATATCAGCTCATCCTAACTAACCCCACCTCATGTAGAACTCCAAAATGATAAATAATCACATTGCAAAGTACATCACAAATAGATGGCTTTGCTCAAGAATGCATCACCATTTTCAATATCAAGGACCCTTCAACTGCTGCTGCATCTGATGTGTCTTTGATTAATAGAATTGTGCGAGTTAAGGGAAGAGTTTACATTCGCTTTGAAATTGATTTAAGGAAGCAGGTCATTTTTGCGTTCCATGCTTCAGCCTTGGGTGGACATTAAGGGATTTTGGGGACTTATCAAAGGCTTAAGCAGAATTTTTAGTGGATAGTTATGAAGAAGGAAATCATAGAATGCATTAAAGCTTGTGATGTGTGTCAACGTACCAAGAGTGACCATGTGCCAAATCTAGGGTTGATTCAACCTGTACCTCTTCCTGATAAAGCCTGGAAGCACATTAACATGGACTTTATAGAGGGTTTGCCCAAATTCAAAGGATAGGAGATTATTCGGTTTGTGGTGGATCGATTTACTAAGCATGGCCAATTTATTGAACTCACTCATCCTATTTCTGCAGAACGCCTTGCAAATTGTTCTTGGATAACATTTATAAACTTTGTAGTTTGCCTTAGACAATCATTTTTGATCGGGACAGATTGTTTACAAGCAATTTTTGGCATGTGTTGTTCTAGCTATTGGGATCCTTGCTTGCCTTGAGTTCTTCTTATCATCCTCAAACGGATGGTCAAACAAAAAAAATTGAATCAACGTGTGGAGCAATATTTGCGTAGCATGACATTTCATAATCCAAATTATTGGTGCGGGTGGCTATCATTAGCGAAATTTTTGTACAATATGCATACTCATTCTTCCGTGGGTACAAACCCCCTTTGAGGCTGTTTATGGCAATGATCCTCCTATTCCCATTGTATCACATGGCACTGCATCTACTATAGTGGATGTGAATGAACTCTTGTAGCAGAGGAAACAATTAACACAGCAATTAAAGATAGTTTGCAAGTAGTGATGAGTTCAATTTAGTATACAATTGTTCGTATCATTTAGGCTCATTTACTAACCAATTTATATCAAATTTTTATCGCTGTTGCTCTTTTTCGCTCCTATTGGTATTTTCTTGCAAAAACAATCATTTTATGCTAATTCTTGCTAGATTTTTTCATCAGCATCAATAAGTGAAGACAAGATATATCATACAAAACCTAAAAATGAGCAAAACACATCAATTCTACATGGTAATGGAAGGAAACAACAAGAACATGTACAATTTGTGCAATTTGAAATTTTCGGGTAGCAAAATGAACAAATCAAAGCCAAAATAAATTGTACACTACATGCTCATAAGCAACTTGATGCAACATTTTAGTTTTGGGTGGTGCAAAATTAAAATAAAGCAATAAAGAAAGCAAAAGTTCGAAACTTGGATGAAAGAGGCGGCACTCTTAGCAAATGGTGAAGAAGTTCGTAAAATTCTTTAGTCCATGAATTCCCATCCTAAATTACTGTGTACAAGGGTGGAAAGGAATAGTTTAAGCATCAATTCACCCAGTAAAAACCAAATACAAAAACATAGGTGAAGGAAGAAAGTTTGGTTTGTAATTTTTCATTTTTAAGTTCTTCTATATTTTTGTTCTTTAAGTTTGTGGATTTTGTCTTAGTTTTGCTTTATATTATGTATACAATGAACTAATTTTGTCTTTCTAAGGCTACAATATAGCCTAAGTTGTAATATACGCTCTTTTCTAATTTAATGTATTCACAGTTTGCTTATTGTGTTGTTTGAGTGTTTATCATCGTTCTTCATGAGTTTTGAATACTTGATCACCATTCAAAGAGGAGATTTATGATGATTGCTACAGATAACCACGGCAAATTGAGCAAATGCAAGAGATAGATGAACGTAATTTGTGTAGTCTTAAGTGCAAACCATGGATCTTCAAAACTCTTTTCTTATTTAAATTCATGCAAGAGATTGATGATTTAATATATATAAAAGAGCATGCTAAATGTTTCTCAAGAGGGAATAATTAGTAAATTAAGATTTTTGACCACCAACATGTAATAGCAAATTAAATATCGAGAATCAAAAGATGTATTGATGTAACTAGGTGAAATCGGATGCCTTGAATCTTATTAAATCATTAAAATCATCTTAAAATCAGTACATCTTCAAAACACTATACGCATCAATATTTTGGCACCGTTGTCGGGGATTGTTTTTATTTGAGTGATATTGGTACCACCCAATTTTAGCACTAATTTGAAATTGTTTTGTTAAAACTTGTAAATTTTGTTTAAGTCTGAAAAAGAAATCATTTTTCTTTCATTTATTTCATTCACTTAATTTTATTTGTAAAGTTATTTTTAATTGAAAAATTCTTATAGCACTCCCCAACCCTAAAATTGTGTTTTTGTTAAGTTTGTGTTATTCTGTTGGTTTTCTTTTATTTTCTCTTTATTTTTACTTTCTTTTACTTACAAGCTCACATTGTCAAAATTTTCAAAGTTAAAGGTGTTATTTTAAAGTTGCTTAAAAACAATAGTGTTTCTTAAAATAGTGTTTTAGTATTAGATTGTTGTATTTTTAAGTTTTCTTCTTAGTTTTATTCTTTTTTTCCACGTTTAATATGCTTAGATAAGTTTTAAAAAGTTAAGTTCGTATTTTTAAGTTTTTTGAAACATTAGTATTACTACCCACTCCCCCCCACCAAAAAAAAAAATTTTGGTTTAGTTAAGCTTTGGGCTGTACTATAATATTTTGGTTCTTTCTCATTATTGTTATCTTTGTTTTGAATTTAATGTTTTTGTTTCTTACTTTGTATGTAAAATCAAAACTAGAAAAAAATAATCCCTTCGGATCTTGAAATCGAAAAAATAATTTGATAAATCAAGAGAACCAAACAAATTGAAACAATGGCTAATGAAAATAATGACAATGAAAGGGATTTAAATCATTATGTTGTCCCAACTGTTCGTGGATGCACTTCTAGCATACGACATGCACCTATACAAGCAAACAATTTTGAAATAAAAAACCCGTGATAATACAAGCGATCCAACAGACTGTTCAGTTTGGTGGTCTACCTAGTGAGGACTTGAATTTACGTATTACTTACTTTCTTTAGATATGTGTTGCATTTAAGCACAATAGCATCAGTGATGATGCCATTCGCTTGAGACTATTCCCATTCTCACTAAGAGCCAAAGCCAAGGTAAGGTTAATGTCATCGTTGCCAGGTATCATCGCCACCTGGGATGATTTGGCACAAGAATTTCATGCTGAATATTTTCCACCATCCAAATCATCCAAAATGAGGAATGGCATCACCTCTTTTACACAATACAGTAGTAAATCATTGTATGATGCATGGGAACATGATAAAGAGCTTTCAAAAAGGTGTCCACATCATGGTTTACCGATTTTGATGCAATTCCAAACTTTCTAGAATGGTTTGGCACTTGCTACCCAAACAATGGTGGACGCTACTGCTGGAGGAGCCCTAAACAACAAGATAGCAGACGGAGCATACGAGTTGCTAGAAATAATGGCTAGCAATAGCTATGTAAGTACAGTTGATCAAACAGTGCAAAAAAAACTGTATGTATTCATGAACTAGATAGATTAACCACATTATTTGCTCAAATTTCAATGATTTAGAAACAATTGGATTACGATAGATGTTAATGCAATTCATTCTCCTATGCTAACATGCGAGTTTTGTGCAGGAAATCATCGAGCATAGAATGTTAGACAAGGAACCCCTTTGCCACATCTAGTCATGAGCAAGCAAATTTTGTTTCAAATTTTCAAAAATCACAACATAATGCCTTGTCCAACACTTACAATCTTAGGCGGAAGAACCACTCAAATTTTTAATGAAGTAACTAAGGGAATCAAAAACAGCCTATTCACCCACCACTAGAAAAGAAAATTGATCTCGAATAAATGTTCAATAAGTTTTTGCAAGAAACCACAAGTTTCGTGCAATAAACATGAAAAAATCCTAAGGCTTCTATGTAAAATCGTGAAGCTTCAATTACAAACCTCGAGACCCAAATCGGACAGATTTCTAACGAACTCTCTGAAAGTGTCAAGGTCCCTTGCATAGTGACACATTTACTAACCCATGAGAGCATGTTAAAGTAATTAAATTGAGAAATGGGAAAACTCTGAATGAACCAACTCAAGTGTCATAATTGTGATGTCTTTTTATCAATACTAGCTGCGTTGGTTGTTTAGAGTCCTGTAAATAATTGAATAAGGCTGTGGTGGGAAATGCAAGTGTAATGTGGTGGTGGGTAATCTAGTTGAAGACAGTTAAGGGAACGTCTTGATCAAATGTATTAGGAGATATTTTCTTTACTAACCGACTTAGCAAAGAGTTAGTATAAGTAGTTCGATTCATCTTGTAATTAGATTCATTGAATGAAATCCATTCCTATATTCTTCTCTTATGCCAAACTCTCTCTATTTCTCATATATTCTCTTCTTCTCAACTCAAATTCTTTCTCTCTCCTAGGTTATGATTCAAGTTTGATCTTGAATCATAATAATTGGTATTACAGGTTGCACAATTGCCTTGATTACGCTACCTTGACATTCAATCAAGCTGGCCTGAGGTAAGGAATAGGCAACTATGGCCAGAGTTATTGTTATGGATTTGAATTAGACTAAAAGGATAGCTTAATTGCAATAGTAGATACAAGATCGGTTGCTAGTAGTTGGAAATATGTCTCAGTCACAACAGCAAGTGCAACAGCAGTTAGTAGGATTGCAAGAACAGATCAATTGCAAAGCTGTACCTCCTAGAGTAGGAATAGTATCATCCGGAAGTCAGCAAGCAAGGCCTCCTGATCCATTGTATCCAAGAGTATCTAAGGAGAGTACAGCAGGAACGGCAGTGATTTGGGACTCATGATTTCTATAGCCTAAGGTGGAGACAGACACATTTGATGGAATGCGACCTCAATCATGGATTAGGAGTTGTGAAAGGTACTTTCACTTCTAACATTTGGTTGATTCTAAGAAAGTGGAGCTAGCTGCGGTTCATTTACAGGGAGATCAAGAAGTGTTATTCCATAGCGTGATACTTAGAAAACCTTTCCTCACTTGGCCTGAGTTTGTGGGTGAGTTATGTGAGTGATATGAAAATGAGAATCCTAGAGATGTGGTGGACAACTTTAACAAGGTGATGCAAAAAAATTCAGTTAAGGAATACATGACTCGCTTCGAGAACTTGAGGGCTAGAATGATGGCTATGAATCCTAGAGCTAGTGAGGCTTATTATGTGTCTAGTTTCATTAGTGGCCTCAAACCAAAAATCGAGAATCTTGTTAAGGCAATGAATCCCTTGACCTTATCCAATGCTTATTCAAAAGCAAAGCTGTTTAAGTCAATTGTCCTCGCAGTTTCTGATGGACAAAGGAGTAAGAGTGGCTAAGCAGTCCTGCGTTTGCAACATACTACTACTGTAACTCCCAAAGCCTTGAGTTTGGAGGAGAAGAAAGCTCAGAGGTTTTGTTTCAAGTGTAATCAAAAATATTTCTTTGGATATAAATGCAATCTTAAGCTGCTTATGTCAGTATCTTGAGATGAGGCTGAAGAAGGCTCAGAATGATAGGTGGTTGGAGCAGGTTCGAATGACCAAGTTGAAGAAATACAAGAGGACTCAGATGATGATGAAATGGAAATCTTGGTGAGGGCCTTGACTGGTAGTGGCTCTCATAATACAATAAGAATCAAAAGGGAAGCTGGCCACAAGCCATTTCTGATTTTGATTGACAATGGTAGCACGCATATTTTTGTTGATCCAAAGATTGTAAAGTGAGTGGGCCATGAAATGATCCAGATAAGTCCTTTAGCGGTGAGAGTCGCTGATGGAAATTCCATTTTAACATAGATCAAATGTAAACAATTCAGTTAGGAGATGCAGGGCCTTCAGTTTGTGTATGATTTCAGAGTTTTGAGATTGGGAGGTTGTGACTGTTAGGAATAGTGTCTTAAAATTTGGATTTATTCTGCTAATATTATTTTATTAAAGAACAAAATTGAAGTTCCAGTCGTTTCCATGTCAAATTTGTGTAGGCGAGCATTTATACTACATGTGATTTTCTTTTGGGAATCATCCATAACATGGGTGTAGTCCTTAGACTACAATTTACATGCCTATCCTAAGGGCTTTATGAGATTAACTCGCAGATAGACTTTGAACAAATGGTATGGATTGTTGCGTGAAAGACTCGTAGTGGAAGACAAGTCTGGACCTCTTATATGCTAAGACTATAACGTGACACTTTAGATGACTTGTCTTAGTCATGTGGATGGTGATCAAAAAGTGTTATGTTGGTGTGTTTAATAAGACTGGCACGCTGAGTTGGACCATGTGAGTTGCTTATTTCTAGACTACTATCGGAGATAAGCGATTCATGTTGTACTGTTTTAACAGTGACACTAAATTTTGAGAGTATTCTAGATTTGTGCACGGAGCGTTAGTTACTTTGGTGTACTATAAGTAATGTCTAAACGCATGACTGAATTCCCACATATACTGGGTAGCAGCATGAAGTGTGACAAGGATCAGGTATTCAATAGGGAATCTACAGTCTCTAAAGCGATACAAATGTCCCCTTAGTTGATTCGCAAATATTTGAATAGTTCAAAAACTTTGGCCAAAGTATTCCAAGTGTTTGACATTTAGAATTTATACTATGAAAATATTTAAAAATAAATAAATTATTCAGTGAAAGACGAGTCGGTAACTAATGGAGAAGCTATGAGAAGGATAATGTTAGTGGTTACATTTATCCTTTGTCATGAACATCTAGTGGAGGGTTGTTGTCATCAATAGAGTCTATTATGGAGATATCTAATAGATGGTTTAAGTCTAGAGTGCAGTGAGATTTATTTAGTGGAATTAAGTATCATTAAATGGTAATCAAATTATTTCATGAGATGATTGATTTAACCATGTGGAGCTAGATTTGAATTGTCCCTAAGGTCCCTGCACAAGCATCTGTATTTATTTCCATTCGAAAAATACTAAAGAATTCCTGAGATGATTTATTTATTCATGAGACCAGTAAATTTAATTTTTTCAAATATTATTCATAAGATAAATAAAAATAAAAATTATAAAATAAAATAATTTTGGCAATTTAAAATTTATAAGATGAATTTTTACACGTGGGAAGCAAAGCCAAAAATAAAATAAAAAATAAAATAATCAAATTTAACCCTGCGGCAATTTTCGTAATCGCGAACAGGCCAACCAGCGTGCGACACGTGTCGCTCATGGGGCAGCCCTAAGGGGAGATCCGCGTGACGTAGTATTGGTCAATCAGGACTCGACATGTGGCACGCGGTGATAGGCTAAGGACGCGGCTTTGAATGTGTAAGAAACGCATCGTTTTGGCTCGTTATTGTGTAAAACGCTACGTTTTGCATCTTTTATTCGCGACCCATGTCTAAAGAATCAGCTTTTTTCCCTTCGGTTTGCTACTATAAATAGAAGTACCTATTCCAAAAGTTTGGAATTCAATTGAATATAAATTGTTAGGGTTTCTAAAATTGTTCCAAAGATCTAATTGGAGAGACAATTTTCTGTTGAAATTTTTTTTTCCTTAGTTTATTATTTTTCGGAGCCCACCCTCCGGCCAGCTCGAGGTCATTGTGTAGAAGATCATGGGGTATCGATTTTGAAGATTATTATTATTTTCTAGTTTTTTTTTTATTTAGAGCAAATCCAGGTATGTTTTCTTTCCTTCTTCTTTTAATTTTCGCTTTTATATTTAATTACAGTATTCGTTATTATGCCTGTTTAAGTTTACGTAATGTTATGAATATATTAGAGTAAAAATCCTATAGATCTAAATTAAGAATTTAGATACGTAGTAGGAATTTCAAATCAACCATAGGTTTAGAATTATGAATTGTAAACACATTCCGCTGCGTAAACTTTATAAAATTAAGGAGAATCATTGAAATTCATCCCAACTGCCGGTATTAGAGCAAAGGGATTTATGGAGATAACCCAATTCTTAGGAGCTCTCGTACGTGCCGTGTCATGATGCGTAGCTCTTCGATCGGCAGCTTAGGTAGAGTGAAGAGTCTCTTACTCTAGACACTCTAATAGGTGCCTTTTGTTGTGACCATAGTTGAGAACTGTGAATCCAACAGTCGACATCAGAGTTATTCTTTCCCAATAATTGGTATCAGAGCTAGTCTCTGATTACATTCATAATAGGTATAATAGGATCCAAATAAATAGATTTGCAATTCTATAAAATAGAGATTTTATTAAGAAGGAAAGTTTTCTTAAATAGCGATTTAAATTGTTTAAATCATTAAAAGAGTTAATAGTTTTTGTAGGTTGTTTAAAATAAAGGTTTAAATTTTTAAATCGTTAAAGAATTAATAGCTAATTAGATTATTTAAGGTATCAGTTTAAATTGTTTAAATCATTAATGAATTAATCGTTAATTCGGGTATATCAATTTATAAACTTGCGATTATGTCATTTGTATAATGAGATCATGCGTGTTTGATTTGATTTGTGAAATAGGATAAAATTGATTGATAAGAATAGATTCAATTTTTTTAATTAATTATTTTAGTTAAAAAAAGTATATATTTATTTATTTTTGGGATATTTACACGTCAACACTGGCCTACATAATAATTAAATTAATTATTTTATTAATTAATTTCTTTTTAGAACGAAATTCTAAGTTAGATTATGTGATAATCTAAGTTATAAATTAGTGTTATTTTAAATAAAAGTTATTTAAATAAAATAGACTATAAGACAGTCTAAGTTAATATTATTTTAACTATAAAATTTAGTTTTCCTAATCAATTTAATTTTAGAATCAGATTCTAACAATATTATTTAATTAATTTTATTAAAAAAATTTAGAATTAGATTCTAAAGAAGGATTTTGAGATAATCAATGTTATAAAATGATAATATTTTTAATAAATTAATTAATTAATTATGGTTAATTTTAGAATGAGATTCTAAAGAGGGTTAGGAGATAATCCTGGTTGTAGATGCAAGTTAATTAAAAATCACTAGTTTTAAAAATCAAGTGGGATCGAGGTTTCAATTGTTGTAACCTCACGGTCTCCATTACCAGTCAAGCAGTACAATAGATCGATAGACCTCCCTGCAGAGGATGTCCGTTTGTAGATTATAGGGTCAGACTTCTATTGGGATAAACCAAAGTGCAAAGAAGCGATGCGACCACGCTGCTATGGAGAATTACATGTATTTGTTATGGAAGTTTAGTTAATGGTTTACACTTGACTAGCGTGATGCATTAGCCTCCCCGTGGAGCTCTGTTGTGTTATGTTACAGACTAAGGTAAAGTAGTGAGTTAATCATGTTTAGTAAGAGTTACAAGAAAACAGGTTAATGGAGAATAGTACTCACCTGAACTAGCTTCGTGTGGCCCCGTTGCCTGGGAGTAACGAGTGGTGTGTTTAGGTCATCATTGTATGCATGATAGTACAGTTTGGTAGATATCTAACTTATTGTGTATGCTAAATTGAAAGAATAGAAATCACTGTATTATACATGGCTCCTGTTAGATAGTTACACGAATGTTTGCATTTACAATATTTTGAAATGGGTACGACTGGTGAACTTCACTTGATTACTAATGCATAATGAACTTATTGGACCAAATTACTTTGCCTAGAAAAATCAAGTTGGACTTAGTTATTACTCACATGGGACTGACTTGAAAGAAAGAAAAGGGCAAGGTTTCTAGTGTAGCGACGAAGTCTGTAAAGAAGTCGTAAAAGGAAAGTGTTTCTTTTATGGGAAAAACTGGCCACTAGATGAAAAACTGCGCTAAGTACTTAGTCTCTCTTCTTAGAAAGACTACTAAGCCATCTGATGAAGATATATTGATATCTCACTTATTTGAGTTATGTGCAGTTGAGAGTCCACCAGGTTCCTGGTGTGTGGACTCAGGTTCAATTGACCATGTCTGTAATATGTTACAGGGGCTCAAGCTAACCAAAAAGCTATATGATGGGGAGCTAATGGTCAGGGACAATACAAGAGCAGTGGTGTTAAGTGTAGGACATGTTTGCTTAGTTTTTAGTGCTGGAGTTTTCGATTTTAAAAGATTGTTTACTTGTAGCTACTCTGCACAGAAATTTGATTTTTATATCTCATTTTATGAATAATTGTTATTCAGTTGATTTTTATTATGGTCCTTTTAATACCAAGAAATAAATTTGTAAAATATACATGTATAAATGGTTTATCCAAGTAATTTCCTAATCAAAACTCTCACATTTGTTTAAAAGAATCTAACACAAGTTCACTTGTTCCATCTCCTCAAAGAAAGCACCTTGAAAGGGGTGTTTCTTACACTTGGCACCAATGTTTATGTCACATTAATTCGAACATGATCCAAAGATTGGTGAAAGATGGACTGATAGAGGCTTTAGACTTGAGGTCATTACCAATTTGTGAATTCTGCATAGAATGAGAGGTGACCAAGGCTGTATTTAAGAGTAAAGGCAACAAAATTGGTGACTTGCTTGAGCTGGTTCACACATATCTATGTGAACCAATGAATGTGGATATGAGTACTTCATCACATTTTCTGATTATTACTCAAAGTATAGATATGTTTACTAAATGAGAATAGTTGGATTCGTTTGTAAAGTTCAAAGAGTACAAAGCTGAAGTTGAAAAGCAATTGGGTAAGCAGGTTTAGTCACTTCGATCAGATCGAGGTGGTGAATATCTTTTAGGTGTGTTTCTGGATTTCCTAACTACAAATGAGATGAGATCTTAGCTTTCTGCTCTGGGTGCACCACAGTAGAATGGTGTTGCAAAGAAGGAATAGGACATTGTTAGAGATGGTAAGGTCCATGATGAATCATGCTACCTTACCAATCTCTTTTTGGGGTTATCACAAAGGAACAAAGATGGTCTTTTCTACAGTTTTTTGAAAAAAAAAGTTTTTAGTAAATGCTAGTGCGAAATTTTTAAATGAGGATTTTATAATAGACTACAAAAGAGAAAAACATAGTTGTGTTAGAGGAATTGAAAAAAAAATGACGCTAATTCTGAACAGCTAGACACAACTCGATGTACAGTAGATGCATTAGATGCACCTGATGTTGAGGTTCAGAATGTTTAAAGCACATGCGAACCTAGGTGTAGTGGGAGGATTGTCAGGGCACCTGACAGATTCATTGCGGGAGCCTTAATAGTTGACCGTGACATTGAATTTGATCCTCCCAGCAACAATGAGGCAGTTAAGGACAAGATGTTGACCATTGGGTCTTAGCAATGAAATCTGAGTTAGGATCTATGAGTTTTAATCAGGTTTGATATCTTATAGAGGCGCCCATTAGCATTAAACTCATTGGTTCTAAATTGGCCTACAAGAAGTCAAGAGGAGTGGATGAGAAGGTAGAGACCTTCATGGCAAGGCTAGTTGCTAAGGGGTTTTATCCAGAAGGAGAAAATTCATTATGATGAGACCTTCTCACCAGTGGCCATGCTAAAGTCCATAAGAATACTCTTATCCATTGCAGCTCATTATGAGATCAGGCAAATGGTAGTCAACATAGCCCTTTTGAATGGTCGTCTTGAAGAAGGCATCTATATGGAGCAACTAGATAGTTTCATTGGCAAAAATCAAAAGCATATGGTATGAAAACTTAAGAAGTCCATGAATGGACAAAAGTAAGCATCATGCTTATTGAATATTAGATTCAATGAATCGATTAATTGTTATGGCTTTGAGCAATTGGTTGACGAACCGTTTGTGTACGAACAACGTCAAGAGACTTTCTTAGCATTGTACGCCGATGATGCATTAAGGAATGATGTAGGGGTTTTATCAGCTATAAGGATTTGATGACCTAATTCCAGTTGGCTGTACAGATTTTGATTTCCAGTCCGATAGAGATGCTAGATTTACGATGTTATGATCCTAGAATCCGAGGCATGAGCGGATGGTGGCTGTGTTGCTGTCCTGCTGCTGTTATCTGCTATGTGCTGCGATGGTGGCTGTCTTGCAGCCATTTAATGATCATTTAGTGTAGGGAAGTTGTATTAGCTTGTTAATATTGTAACTAGAATGAGTCTTGATGTAATTAGTTGCATAAGTCACTTGTTAAGTCATGTAATAAGTGAGCTCTAGTGGCATGTAGCCTAGGTGGTCAATGGCCGGTCAAGGTTGGCGGCAAATTAGTTAGGTGGCGGTTAAGTCGGTTAGGCCATGGGTCTAAATGCATTGTATCCCTAGATATTTTTAGTCTAAACCATCCTAGGAGGAAGTAGTATAAATAGATGGCTCTAGCTTGTAATCTATAACAACTTTGATGAATGAATTTGATATCTCTTATACTTTCTCATCTCCTTTCCCTTCTTTCTTATCTAAACTCTAAATTCTCTTCTCATCTCATACTCTCACTATCCCAACCAAGGTCGAGGTTCAAGAGCAATCTGTGAAACCTTAACAATTGGTATCAGAGCCTTGATTTGGCTTCCGAATCAAGCTCTAAATATAAAAAAAAAATAAAAATTGTGCAAAATCTGATTGATTGCGTTGCAATTAATCAACAAAAAAACAGTTTTGATACTGATTTATTCAGTTTTATATGATCAAGAATTCAATTCCGAATTCTAATCGTGATCAGCAAGTGCCTGGGAATTGCTTCGGTTGGGATCAATTTGATTGAAATACGTTGAAGAAAGTTTAATTGATCAGTAATTGTTGATTACATTCATTATCAAGCTGATTCAGATTGAATCTGATCAAGCATTAGCTGCTGAAGTTGAGTGCTGAAGCAAAGCAGTAGTTGTTGAAGTGGAATGCTGAGCTCAGTTGTTCTTGATCAATTATTCATTTGATCAGTTGGAGAAGAAGTTAAGTGAGCTATTGATCAAGATTACAATTGATCATAATCAAAAGATCAGAAACAAGCTGCATTGAGGTTAATTCTGATTCTACAATTCAGTAACTGAGGTTGAGGTAGCGGTTTCTGAACTTCAAGTTGCAATTCGATGAGACTTTGTGTTTGTTGCTGGTTTGTGATGAAATTGTGTTGATAAGCATAGAAGTGGTGAGAATTCATCAGAATCTGCGTTGATTCTTAAGAATTATATGTTATTAAGTTGAGATTTGCTTAGGTGAAAATCTGACATTGAGCTGAGCTTCGAAAGTGTTGAAATTCGATTTCTTTCTTGAAGATTGCTTTGAGTATCGTGTTGAGGACTTGATTGCGATCTATTCAGAATTGTAAGTCTGAATATTCAGGAAAGCATCACTGTTAGGGTTTGTTAGAAGTTAGGGTTCATTCGCGAATTCTACTTTAGGGTGTAATTAGTGACGATTGTTGAACCAATAGCAAGGAATTGTTTGTGCGAATGAAGGAGTAGAACTTCAATAAGCAATAGGTTGTTGAAGAGTTGCGAAACAAATTTCACACTTCTGCGATTTTCGAACTAGTATCCTGCAAATTGAGCTGTTCCGGATCGTAGCTTGTTGTTCATTGCAATTATGACTCTTGTCAATCAGTGATGAGTGATTATTGGGAGAAAATAAAGCAAGAATGGAGGCAAGAATGTGAGTAGTTCTGGCAGAAAATGAAACAGGAGCTGCAGCGAATTTTTGATCGGCAGTATTCAGCTCATCTGTTTACAAACGTCAATCGAGATGGTGCTGGTGTTCTAGATGCAAATGAGTTCCCTGAGCTAATGGATAGCGTTATACAACAAGAGCTCAATGTTGAGCAAAAGGAGGAAGTTGGAGTAGAATCGGTTGCCGTTGAAGATGAGTTAGACCGCGGTAATGCCGAAATTGATGAACACAAGTTAGAAGAACCTGAGTTTGATCAAGATGATCATCATGAAGACTCTTTGCCAGAGTTAGAGTATTTTGTAGATGATGAGCTACAGCAAGATTTGCTTCCGGAATGGGAATATGATCCACATGTCAAGAGAATGATAAAGAAAGCAAAGAGTAAAGTGAAGAGAAGCCATCAAGGTGAAGCATTGAAAGATTTTGGGGGTAAAAAGAAGTTGACAAAGCAGAAATTGAAGCGTGAGGTTGTGTTTCAGCCTAGGATGCTTGATGATCAACAAGAACTAACTCAAGATGCTGCTCTTACCGATGTATATGCTGGTATACAAGATTCAGATATGTATGCTGGTATACAAGGATTGGTTACAGCAGAATTTGTGATTCCAACTGAAAAACTTGATGCTACTGCTGAAATATCACTGAATACATCACCAAATCTGTTGAGTAATACTCCATGGCAAGCTGGTATGCAAAATCGAAGCACCTTCGCTGCTGAGCAATCTCATTCTGTTGGGAAAGTTAATGTTACTGCTGTAGTAACAATGGAAGCACCACAAAATGTGTTAAGCACTTCGCCAAGGCATCTTGATACTCGAGATCAGCAATTGCTTTGTGCTGGCAGTAATGTAATTGACGCAAAACAAGGTTCACGGAGTGGAGAAATGGTGTGTTCAAATACACTTTCATATGACAAGTTGCCTCCTGATCCGGGAGAAGATTCTCAAGACTATATGAAGTCGAAAAGAGTTGATTTTCTGCTGAAAAGAATTACTCAAGCTGCAAGAGTGCGTTTCAAGGTTCAATGAAGGAGAAGCATGGTGTCTATACAAGCAATTGATTTGTTTGCGGTGCGTAAATTCAGTAAAGCACTGAAACAGATTCCGGTTCAAACCAAATTCAGTACAATCGATGCTTTAGCTAATGTAATTGATGTGGGAAGTCCCTTTGATCCGAGAAAGAATGAATTACAAGTATTTGGAGAAGCTACGCATCTGGTACTGCTGTTTGATGATGGAGAACCCGGTGTCAGAGCAAGCACTAGTGGAAAAATGGTAGTGGCTCTGGGTCATTACGAAGTTAACATCAAAGCAAGCTGTGAAGATAGGGATTACACATGTTTCAAGCTGCATAATTCTTGTGGCAATGAACTTTCCATTGTTCCAGAATTGGTGTGCTTCGGTTCATACAAAAGCGCTTACTTGAAGGGATGGTAATTGTTGCTAGTTGTTTGATGAATTGTGGATGGTTTGAAGAGGTGTTGGGCCTCACGCATGACCACATAGCTAGTGTGCAAAGCCAAGTAAAGACAAAGTTGATAGCATTTGAAAATAGGAACGAACAACAACTGAAGCTTTTTTATCAGAAGCAGAGCTTGAATGTGTTTGGGGTGATATGCTGGAGTGGTTTTGAATGGAAAAGTCATATGCATAAGCTTCAATATTTTCTTAATGTTTGGATGGAAAAGATCATCGCAAGATTGAGGAAAACTCTAACTAAAATCAGAGTAAACATCAGCAAGGTAGTTTGGGACAGAACAACTCTGTGTTTGAAGAGGTTTTTAGCTGTTCAAGAGCTCTGTTGGTATCTTCACTTGTTGTATTTGTTACTCATGTGCGGCGTGGTTGATGAGGAAGCAATGCTTGACCATTTGAATCATGTTGATGGCTGGATGAGCTTGGGGTCCAAAGAAATCTGCTGTACAGATTGAAAATGGTGAGCTGCAGCGTGAGCATTGCAATTGGGAAGGTTTGGGGTGTCCAAGTTAAGACGTTGGATCTTTGGCATTCAACAATGGTTCATGAACTCCTAATTTGTGTGATCTATGCAAGAGTTTGGGAAGAAAATGCTGAGACTTTCAGATCTTGCACGTTCACAATCAAGATACAAGCAATAGAAGGATTAGTGGCTGCTGAATATTTTTGGAGAATTACAATTCCTTCACTGTCAACAGTAAATGAGTTGTTCAGATTGAGTTTGGTTGGTGCTATTATGGCTTTTGGAAGGAGTACTAACTTGTTCGCATCAATGAGCTTCCATCTGAACAAGAATCGAGCTGAAATTGGTAATAATTGCAGCTATGGGTTGTTTTAGTTAAATACTGCTGAATTTCTGGGTTCTGCAGCTCAACATGTGGAATTGGGAAGCAATCAAGTGTTTGATGAGCTTGGTCTGAGTTGGTTTAGTAAGTGGATGTTTAAGCAATACAAATTTTGGATAAGATCCAAGATGAAAGAGTTGCAGCTGCATTCTTATGGAATTACATTGTGCTTTGTTACCATGATCAAGAAATGGGGCTGTTTGTGCTGCAATGGGAAATGCCTCCAAGCAGATTTTGATGTTGGGTTCTCTTGGTTTGGAAGGCCTCCCGAGATGTTAAAGGACTTCATATGCATTTTTGTGTGGCTAACGACATACAAAATCTGTTGTGCAGCATTCTATAAGCAGAAATTCAGAAGTACGGATGAGTTTTGTGATTCTCAGCAGCAAGATGGAATTTTGAGCTGTGTTAACCGCATCAAGAGGTGCAGTGGATGTGTTGTTGATGTTTGGTTTGATCAGTGCAGACCTCCTGAAGAGTATTATGCATTCAAACGCAAGCATTGTATCAAAACAAGATGCCATCCTCATGTGTCTGCTGCATTGCAGATTGAGTTACTGCAGGTGTCTTCCAGCTGCATAACTCCAGCCAGAAGTTGATCTTTATTGTTACAACTCTCTTCTATTCTTGAGGACAAGAATATTTCCAAGGGGAAGGGAATCTTATGATCCAAGAATTCGAGGCATGAGCTGATGGTGGTTGTGCTGCTGTCCTGCTGCTATGCTGATGCTGTTATCTGTTGTGTGCTGCGATGGTGGCTGTCTTGCAGCCATTTGATGATCATTTAGTGTAGGAAAGTTGTATTAGCTTGTTGATATTGTAACTAGAATGAGTCTTGATGTAATTAGTTGCATAAGTCTCTTGTTAAGTCATGTAATAAGTGAGCTCTAGTGGCATGTAGCCTAGGTGGTCAATGGCCGGTCAAAGTTGGTGGCAAATTAGTTAGGTGGCGGTTAAGTCGGTTAGGCCATGGGGTCCAAATGCATTGTATCCCTAGACATTTTTTGTCTAAACCATCCTAGGGGGATGTAGTATAAATAGATAGCTCTAGCTTATAATCCATAACAACTTTGATGAATGAATTTGATATCTTTTGATATCTCTTCTACTTTCTCATCTCCTTTCCCTTCTTTCTCATCTAAACTCTAAATTCTCTTCTCATCTCATACTCTCACTATCCCAACCAAGGTTGAAGTTCAAGAGCAATCTTTGAAACCTTAACATACGACGTCTGGGCATGTCTTTACCCTTGGAGTAGGAGCCATTAGTAAGAGGAATGTCAAGCGGTATTGTATTGCTGACTTCACCATAGTGGCTAAATACGTTGTAGCTTCAGAAGCTGCATAGAGGGCATGTTGGTTCCGATCAAATAATTAACCTAGTAGACTTTTAGATCATACACAAAAGAGATGGGCATAAAGCTTGTCATAAATTGGATTTAGGACAAATGGGAGATTACTAGGAATAGTGTCCTAAAATCCAAATTTATTTTGCTTATATTATTTTATTAAAGAATAAAATTGAAGTTCTAGTTGTTTCCTTGTTAAATTTGTGTAAGCAAGTATTTATGCTATATGTGATTTTCTTTTGGGAAACATCCATGAGATGGGTGTAGCCCTCATACTTCAATTTACATGTTTGTACTAAGTGGTTTATGAGATTAACCTACAGATAGACTTAGAACAAATGGTATGGATTGTTGTTTGAAAGGCTAGTAGTTGAAGACAAGTCTGGACCACTGGTATGCTAAGACTATAATGTAACACTTTAGATGATTTCTGTTGGCCATGTGGATAGTGATCCAAAAGTGTTATGTTAGTGTGTTTAATAAGATTGGCACACTAAGTTGGACCATGTGAGTTGCTTGTTTCTAGACTACCATCAGAGATGAGTGATTCATTTTATACTATTTGAACGACGACTCTAAATCGTGAGAGTATTCTGGACTTGTACATGGAGCATTAGTTACTTTAGTGTCGGGGAAAGAATCACATGTAATTTCTAGAGAAAGAAACTAGAGAAAGATGCTCTCAACTGGAGATTTCCGGCAGTGGTGCGTGATGGCACTTGGGGGATCATAAAATGGCGTTGAACCCAGTTTTGGACTCCTTGTGATCTCTTCTGTCCTATGGGATGATCGAGGCATCAATCCAATCACTGGTTTGAGGGTGAAACACAAGTGAGCGAGGGTGATCGAGATGTTAATGGTGGCATAGGATGCCTCTTCCGAGCCCATTGTCTCTAGATTCCATTTTTCGTCTTCTTGGAGGCTTTGTATATCACTTTTTTCCTTATTCTTGGGCTGGTGATTGCTATGGTGGCCGGTTTGTCTTTCCTCAGGTTCTTCTCTCTCATGGTATATTATCTGGTTTTTTTCTTCTTGTGGAGCATTTCTCCTTATAAATCTCATCCTCCCTTCCTTTTCTTGCTTCATAGTTGCTGCCATGGTGGTTTGATTTGATTATTGGTAGTTATTTTGCGTGGATGCATTAGCCCCTGTGTTTGCTGCAAAACAGAGCATGCACATAGCTCTTGCTCAGTCCATGTTTAATTTTCTTTGCTTGCTGCAGTGCTAGGTTTCGTTTGTTTGTTTTCAACCATTATTGCTTGTGCCTCTTGGCTTGGTGGTCATGATGTGGGTTTTTTGGGTTGTGATGATGAAATTGGGTGGTGTGAGGTGGTGATGGGTAGGGGTTGATGGTGTTCTTGCTTGCTACAAGTTTGTTACACCAAGATTCCTTTGTTTGTTAGCCTCTTCATTTTGTTAGTTGGGTCTTTCAAGATTTGTGTGCACCAAGCTTGCGGTGCCCGTGTCTACACCCCGAGTTTCGGGTGACTCCGGTTTAGATGGTTCGGGCCCTTGTTCTTGGTCCAAAGTCATTGCTACAGAACCTTTGGAGGGATTGCTTCGGTTTATCCCACCTCGGCTTGTTAATGTTGAAGTCTTCACGACTGTCACGGATGAACATGTAGCGCCGAGACTCGAGAAATGAGGGCGCTGCCTTGTAGGCCGAATAGGCACTGAGTTTGTTGTTGTTGTTGTTTGTTGTTTCGTGTTGCTTGCTCTTGATGTGCTGCTTTTGCCAAATTTTTTGGGCGATCAAAAGGTCTTGAGTGTGTCATTGCTCATAAAGAGGTTTATTACTTCAGATTCAAGTCGATCGTTGACTTAGATGTTGTCCTTCGGGGAGGCCCTTGGACTCCAAATGGGCACTATCTCTCTCTCAAACATTGGCGGTCCAATTTTGCTCCTTATCATGACTTGCCCCGGATCTCTATTTGGGTCCAATTGCATGCCCTCCTGGCCTCCTTATGGTTGAAGAATTCTTCAAGCTCGATTGCAAGTGGGGTAGGTCGACCCCTTTTTATGGACCAACCGACCCTTGAGGGCCCTATGGTCAGCTATGCCCGTGTTTGCGTCCAAATTGACGCTTGGGTTGAACCCCCAAAACAGTTGATGGTCGAATACAATGATTGGCTTATTCCGATCACAGTTATATTTGAGGGGATGCTGAACGTGTGTCAAAAATGTCGGGTTTTTGGGCACTCGTGTCATGGCTCGAATACAATTAACACTACTACAATTGAAAATACGGTAGGGGTGGTCGAAAATCATCGCTGTCGATGAAACCGTGGCTGGAATAGGGGAGAGGTAGCTGTTGTTGGTGATGGTGGGGGGATGCATTCTAGGCCCATGTTATCTAGGCTGCATAATGGGCCGTTGGTTGAGGTGGAGGGGAGTGGTATTCGAGTTGGGTTTGGGAGGAGTGATGTTAGGCTTGGGCATGAGTTAAGGGATGATGGTGCTGGGAAAAGGAGGGCATGGGAGCCCAATGGGCTGCGCGTTGCCGGGCTGCTCCTTTCTCGGCCCCGCGTCCAGCTTCACCTTGGTCGCGAGTATCATCCGCTGGGCCACGATTTTTTGGCCCTGCCTTGATTTTTCTGGGCCATGGGAGTTGGGATTCACTTGCCCTTCTGGTTTTGAGCTACCTATGGCTAGTAGTATTAGGGGAAATGGGCCCGTTTTGGAGGGGCTTTCCCCCAGGGACTCATCTTTTGCCACTACTAGGGGAAATGAGCCCATTTTGGAGGGACTTTCCTTTAGTGACTCATCTTTTTCTACTCCTCGAGGGAATGAGCTTGTTTTGGAGGGGCTTCCCACTTGTACTCCATCTCTCACTACCTCTAGTGAAAATGGGGCCGCTTTGGAGGGGCTTTCTTCTAGTGAGCTACCTACTTCTCATACTAGGGGGAATAGGCTCATTTTGGAGGGGCTTTCTTCTAGTGTACCTTCTACTCCTTAGGGGAATGGGCCCAGTATGGAGGGGCTTCCCTTTAAGGATATCGGGGTATGCCGGGTGTTTTGGTGTGAGATTATAGTGGGTGGGTCGGGGCTAGGTGAGACGGAGCATGTTGGGACTAGGATGGAGGAGGTTACGCATGGTTGGGAGGAGGATATTTCCCTAAACTCACATCCTGCCCTTTCTGCTTCGGGATTGGTCGTTCTACCCCCGAGGACCTTTGCTGACTTTGTCCCCGTTTTCTCTCCCCTATCTGGTGCTCGAGATTCGGATGCTGATGATATTCCTCCTGAGTTGGAGGAGGCTCAGGATGCCATTCTCGGGGTTACCACCCCTATTTGTTGTACTTTGAACCGGTCGGCTAGTGTTGAACTGGTTTGAAAGTTTGTCAGGCACCTCCACTTCCCTGTGTGTTGAGGTTACTGTGGAGGCCCCGAGGAGGCCGCTTACTCGTGTGGCCAAGCGTGAGGGCCATGTTCTCTCCTGGTTGTTTCATCATGGTGGTTCGATGTTGGAACATTAGGGGGCCAAATAACCCTAACTCTTCTCGTGCTGTTCGTGATTGAATATCTTCCAATCGTTCATCTGTTATTGGTTTAGTTGGGACCAAAACCAAACCTTCTGATGTTGAGACGGTGATTGCTCGATGTGCTGATGGATGGAGCTTTCTTTTCAGTTGAGTTTGCCCCTCTACGTGTCGCATCATAGTTGCTTGGGGCTCGGGTGTATATAGAGCTCAACTCATTGGGGGAGGGAATCAGTTCCTTACTTGTCGTATCTCAGATCTTTCTAGAGCTATGAGCTTTCTTGCTCCCTCTATTTACGGCTTTAACAAGCCGAGACCTCGTCGGGCTTTATGGGACTATATTTGGAGCACTTGCTCGAGTCTTTTGGTTGAGCCTTGGATCCTTCTCGAGGATTTCAACGCCATCCTTAGTGTCTCTGATAGATGAGGTGGCCAAGAGCAATGGGTTGGGCATATGAATGATTTTCAGGAGTGTGTTACTAAAGCTGAGCTTACGCCCATCCCTTCTCTAGGACTTCATTTTACATGGTCCAATGAGGCTGAGGATGATTGTTTGATCCACAAGCGGCTTGACTGGTTCCTTGTTAGTGAGGGTTGGCTTCGTGATTTCCATGTTGCGTCTGTCGAGATTCTAGCTCGAAATCTTGTTTCAGACCATAGCGCTATTGTTGTGAGAAGGCTTGGGGAATGTCATGCCAAGCGACTTCCTTTCAGGTTCTTCAACTTTTGGGCTGATCACGAGGACTTCCTCCCTACCATTAGACGATTATGAGACACTTGTGTTGAGGGTACTTCGATGTATTAGCTTACTCAGAAGCTAAAGTTGCCAAAGAGTGAGTTGAAGGCCCTCAACACCCGCCACTTTAGCCACATTTCGGCCAGAGTCGAGGTGGCCCGGGAAGCATGGACCATGAGCCAGAGAGCTTTACAGGAGGATTCTGAGAGTCTTGTCCTTTGATTAGAGGAGCATCGGCTATTCCGTGAGTATTCACACTTTTGTTGGGATGAGGAGGCGTACTACCGTCAGAAGTCGCGTATTCAGTGGCTTTCACTCAGGGATTAGAGCACTCGGTTCTTCCATCGATCTGTTCTCCCTCGACAGGCCCGCGTCGATTGTCGATATGGTGTGAGGACATATGATTCGCAGTTGATCTCTCGTACTAGGGTTACTTTCTTCCAGGAGCTATTGACTGAGCTTGGTGGTCCGTTGACTGAGGATGTTTCTAACGTCTTTGAGGCTCGCATTTATGAGGATCAGGCTCGCCCACTTTTTTCCCCGATCTCTGCTGTTGAGATTCTTGATGCTCTCTTTTCCATTGGTGGCGACGATAGGGCCCCGGGACCTGACGGCTACACTTCCCTCTTTTTTAAGGGGGCTTGGAAGGTGGTAGGTAGAGCAGTGATCAGGGCCATGCAATCTTTCTTGATCTCAGGGTGCATGCTAGGTGCCCTGAACACCACTAGGATATATCTAGTGCCTAAAGTGGAGACTCCCTCCACTTTTGGTGATTTCTGCCCTACCTCCTATTGCAATGTGATCTATAAGTGTGTCACTAAGATCATTGCAAACAGGTTGAAGCATGTTCTTCCCGAGCTGATTGATAATGCTCAGACAGCTTTTGTCCCGGGCCATCAGATTTCTAATTGCAAACTATTGACGCAGGAGTTGATGCGCAATTATCACCATCAAGTCTCGCCTCGTTGTGCACTGAAGGTTGATATCCGCAAGGCTTTTGGCACTATCCATTGGAATTTTATTCTAGCCGGTATGAGGAGTATTGAGATTTCCCAGGTCATGGTTGGTTGGGTCCGAGAGTGCCTTTCTATAGCCCGCTATTCTATTGCCATCAATGGCGAACTTAAGGGTTTCTTCCGCTCCAGTCGAGGTGTGTGTCAGGTTGACCCACTCTCTCCTTATCTGTTTGTTATCGCTATGAAGGGTACCAGAGGTCTACTTCGCCATGCTATCGATGACCCATGGTTTCGTTATCATCCATGCTATCATTGCATTGGGTTGACACACTTGTGCCTCACTGATTATTTGGCGATCTTCTGTCGGGGTGATTTGGATAGTATTAAAGTTGTTCGTAAGACTTTGGATAGCTTTGCTATACTCTCAGGGCTCTCCTCGAATGCAACAAAGAGTTCTGTTTTTCTAATAGGAGGGACGTTCCTAGTGTTTTGGGATTCAATCTTAGGCAATGCCCGGTTCGGTATATGGGAGTGCCACTTATTACTTCTCAGCTACAGTATGTATACTGCAAGCCGCTTTTGGATTGCATCCTCTCTCGTATATGGCTTGGGACCTCTCCTTTTCTGTCATATGCTAGCCGAAGATGATGATTAGAAAGATCGAGTCGACTCTAGCGACGTTTCTTTAGCGAGGCTCTTCGCTGACCCCGGGGGCAGTGAAGGTTGCTTGGAGGCATTTGTGTTACCCTTGGCAGGAGGAAGTTCTAGGACTTTGTCGTCTTGTTGAGTGGATCCAGGCTTCGATAATGAAGCACATCTGGCTCCTTCTTTTTGACCCTTCCTCGCTCTGGTCGCGCTGGGTTGATCTGAATAGGCTCCGAGGGAGGACCTTCTTGATGATTCGGGCGACGAGTTCGGCTTCGTGGTGTTGGCGTCAGATTCTGTCGGTTCGTCGCCTCTACTCTAGTGCGATCTATCACGTCATAGGCGATGGCCTTGACACTGCTAGTTGGACCGATTATTGGTTGCCGTGTAGTTGTCTCTCGGAGCGCTACCCTACTCAACTGCTCACCTCTTTTGGGTTTATATGGGATTCTCGGGTCTCATCCATTATTGAGGGTGGTCAGTGGAGATTTCCACAAGGTTGTTTTGAGCTCCGACTCACCTAGGACAATATTGTTTTCAGACCTTGGCCGGTGTGGCGGATTCCATCAGATGGTTGGGTGACCTTTCGGGGAAATTCACAAGTAAGCTCGCATGGGATATGTTGTAGAGCATGAGAGTGGATGACTATGCATCACCTTCAGTGGTTTCAGATGCATAAACCGAGGCACTCCTTCCTTCTATGGCTCGCTTCTCGGAAGAGGCTTTGGACTCGGGATCGACATCTGCGATTCGGAGCAATGGGAGTTCAGAGTGTTTGTGTTCTGTTCGGCTCTGCTGATAAGACTCATGAGCACCTTTTCTTTGCCTGTGCTTTTTTTTTGCTTCGGTCTGGAGCTCCATCGTTCTGGGTGCATCTATTTCTTGGCCTACACTTCCTTGGGACGACCTCGTCACTTGGGCGGCTCAGCACCTTAGGGGGCGAGAGATTGGAGGTATCATAGCTCAACTCTACCTCTTTGCAACTGTGTATGCTCTCTGGTATGAGCGTAACCTTTGGATTCAGCGTTCTCATTCCAGATCAGTTGTAGCCATATGAAAGGAGAGTGCAGGTTTGGTCAGGAGCCGGTTACTAGCTGCTCCTTGGTTAAGGGGAGCTCACCGCCATACCTCCTTGCTTCCGCAATGGGCTTTTGAGCTTTAGTTTCGTCTTTGTTCCTTAGTTGTACTTTGGTTGCTCATTGCATGGACTTTGTCTGGACTATGCTTTGACGTTGTTTCATCTTTGTAGGCTTTGGCCGTGTCCTGGCGTATGCCCTTTGTAGATGTATTATCTTTCTTTCATCTATATATTTTGTTGACTTACCAAAAACAAGTGTTAGTGTCGGTCTAAACGCATTACTAAATTCCCACATACACTGGGTAGTAGTCTGAAGTGTGACAAGGATTAGGTATTCAATAGGGAATGTACAGTCTCTTATGAGATACAGATGTCCCCTTAGTTGATTAGCAAATATTTGAATAGTTCGAAAACTTTGGCCAAAGTATTCCATGTGTTTGACATTTGGAATTTACACTGTAAATATGTTCAGGTATAAATGAATTTTTACAAGTCGATAACTAATGGAGAAGCTGTGAGAAGGATAATGGTAGTAGTTATATTTATCCTTTGTCATGGGCATCTAGTGGAGGGGTTGTTGTTATCAATACTGTCTATTAGGGGATATCAAATAAATGATTTAAGTCTAGAACGTAGTAAAATTTATTTAGTGGAATTAAGTTTCATTAACTGGTAATTAAGTTATTCCATGAGATGATTGATGTAAACCAATTGGAACTAGATTTAAATTGTCCAATAGTTCGCTACGTAAGCCTCTATATTTATTGCCAACGGAAAAATATTAAAGAATTCATGAGATGAAATATTTAGTATTGAGATGAGTACATTTAATTTTGCTAAGCATTATTCATGAGATGAATAAAAATTATAAATTATAAAATAATTTTGGAAAATTAAAATTCATAAAATAAATTTTTACATGTGAGAAACAAAGCAAAACAAAAAAAAATCGCGTTTATCCTGGTGTCAATCCACGTGTACGTGGATGGGCTAACCAGCGCGTGACACATGTCGTGCGCTGGGCAGCTCTAAGGGGAGATGGCGTGCCCTAGTATCAGCCAATCAGGACTCGTCACATGCCATTTGGTGACAAGCCAAGGACGCGGCTCTGACTGTGTAAGAAATGCGTCGATTTGGCTCATTATAGTGTAAAATGCTGCAGTTTGCATCTTTTATTCACGTCCCACATCAAAAGAACCAGCTTTTTTAGGCCCCGGTATACTACTATAATAGAGGTACCTATTCCAAAGGTTTGGCATTCAATTGAATATAAATTTTTAGGGTTTCTGAAATTGTTTCAAAAACCTAATTTCCTCAGTTTAATAGTTTTTGGAGCCCATCCTTTGGGCAACTCGAGGTAATGCGTAGAAAATCGCATGGTCTCGATTTTAAAGATTATTATATTTTTTGGTTTTGTTTATTTGGAGCGAATCCGGGTATGTTTTTTTTCCTTCTTTTTTTCATTTTCACTTTGCTATTTATTTATAGTATTCGTTACTATGCCTATTTAAGTTTATGTGTTGTTATGAATGTATTAGAGTAAAAGCCTGTAGATTAAAATTATGAATTTAAATCTATAGATTTAAATTATAAATTTAAATATATAGATTTAAAATTAAGAATTTGAAATCAACCTTAGGTTTATAATTATGAACTCTTCTGCTACGTAAACTTTATAAAATTAGGGGAAATATTTGAAATTCGTCCCAACTACCGATACTAGAGAAAATGGATTTATAGAAATAACCCTATTCCGGGAGCTTTCGCACGTGAGATGTCACGAAGCTTAACTTTCCAACGGGGGGCTTAGGTAGAGAGAAGAAAACCTACTCTAAGTGTTCTAATAGGTGCCTTTTGTTGTTACCATATTTGAGAACTGTGAACCCAACAGTCGGCATCAGAGTTATTCTTTCCCAATAGTGACATGGTTCTTGGTGTGGACTAGATGAAAATAATTTGCCCTTTGGTGTTTAATTTTGCCCAGTTGCCAGCTTCCTTCAAATTGAATGGCAACAATGTGAACCTGCAAGGAATTATAAAGTAAGGACAATTGTAGGTGATGAGTGGCAAAAGGCTGGAGGGAGTGATCAAGAACAAAGCTTACCAGTGGAGTGGACAATTGTTCTCCATTAACGTTGAACCTGCGGGAGCTTAGGCGAATTCTAATTCCTCAATTAGCAAACTGATTCAAGATTACAATGATTTGTTTGAGCAAACAATCTCCCTTCCACCTAAAAGACCCTTGGATCATGCTATTCCACTCAAATCAAATTCAGACCCAGTTAATTTGAGGCCTTATAAGTACCCTCATTCTCAGAAAAGTCGGATAGAGAGGCAGGTGGATGAGTTTTTGACATAGTCCTTTTGCTTCACCTATGATATCAGTCAAGAAGAAGAATGGGTCTTCTACGATGTGTATCGATTATAGACAGCTCAATTCCCTCACAATAAAAGATAAATTCCTAATTCCTATCATTGATGACCTTTTGGATGGGCTACATGGGTCCCATTACTTATTTAATTTGGATTTAAGGTAAGGGTATTTTCAAATTTGAAGGTTAGACCAAGACATACAAAAGACCACCTATAGAACTCATCATGGGAACTATGAGTTTGTGGTTACGACATTTTGGTGGTCAAATGCTCCAGCCACTTTTCAAGCTTTGGTGAACTTAGTCTTCAAATCATTCTTGAGGAAGTTTGTGCTAGTCTTCTTTGATGGCATTTTTGTGTATAGTCCTACCTTGGATTCTCATGCCACTCAACTCTATCAAGTATTCGAAACCATGCGCAAACACAAGCTGTTTGCTAAACTCTCCAAATGCTCATTTGTTCAAACTCAAGTGGAGCATTTGGGCCATGTCATCTCTTGCAAAATTGTGGCCACTAATCCTTCCAAGTTTTAGGCCATGAAGCAGTGGCCAACACCTGTGTCTCTCAGGCAGTTGAGGGGATTTTTTTGTCTGACTGGGTATTATAGAAAATTTGTGGCTAGATATGGTATGATAGCCAAGCCATTAACTGATCTCCTCAAAAGGATTCTTTTGTGTGATCTGAAATTGCTCAAGAAGCACTTGAAAGCTTGAAGTCAGCTCTATGCTTAGCTCCTGTCCTTGTAATGCCAAATTTTGGTGTGCCTTTTGTATTTGAAATAGATGCCAGTGGCAATGGTGTGGGGGTAGTCTTATCTCAGATGGGAAGGCCTGTGGCTTACCTTAGCCAAGCTCTCAGTCCAAGGAATTTGAATTTGTCCATTTATAAAAAAGAATACCTTACAATTCTTATGGCAATGCAAAAGAGGAGACATTATCTCGAAGGCCACCATTTTGTCATCAAAACTAATCGCCTAAACCTTAAGTATTTGCATGAACAGAAAATCACCACAAGGGTGCAGCACAAGGGCCTCATGAAGATTTTGGGATTGGATTATTTGATTGAATATCTCAGTGGAAGGGAAAATCAAGTTGTAAATGCTCTATCACGAAGGCAAGAAGAGGTAGAATCAGCTTCCTATCTTTCTATTTCAATTGTTTTACCTTCTGGATGGAGGATGTGTATAAGTCCTATGAAGGGGACAGCCTTGCTTTAGACTGTATTATGGCATTCAGCATTAAGAGCCCTTCAACTTTAGATTCTAAGCTAAATCTCACTAATGGCATTGTGACAATGAAAGGAAGGGTGTACATTAATTAAGTGAATGATTTAAGGAGGCAAGTTATCTTAGCTTTCCATGATTCTGCTTAGGGAGGACACTCAAGAATCATGAGTACTTATCAAAGACTTGAGCAATACTTCTAGTGGCCAGGCATGTAGAAGGATGTTGTGAGGCGTGTTCAAGCTTGTTATGTGTATCAGCACAATAAAACTGATCATGTATGTTACTAAGGGTTGCTTCAGCCTTTTCCTGTTCCTGATAGAGCTTGGCAACTCATAAGCATTGATTTTGTAGAGGGATTGCCCAAATCCGAAGGGAAGGAGATCATTTGGGTTGTAATGGATCGATTCACTAAGTTTTGTCATTTCATTGCTCTGAATCACACAATTATAGCTGAAAGACTTGCAAATGTATTTCTTGGGGAGTGTTTAAAAACTTCATGGGTGATAAGTCCAATTCATGTCACTTTGGTTCATTTTCTAACCATTATACATTGAATTTTTATCGCTATTGCTTGCTTTTGCTCTTTTTAGCCTCTAGTGTCATTTCATGAAAAAAAAAAAAAACAAAACTTGTGCTAAATCTTACTAGGTTTTATCATCAACATCAACAAGTGAATGCAAGAATCATCAACAAAATCAAAAAATGGGCAAAACATAACAATTTACATGGCTAAAGCAAGAACACAACAAGTTTATGCACAATTCATTGCAACTCGCAAAAAGGGGTGGCAAGATGCACAAATTAAGACCGATGATGGGTTGACAAATGCATTAACATGTATAAGTTCACTTAAACTCTAAATTTGGGTGATGCAAAGCTGAAAACACTGAAGAAAAACGGCAAAGAACATAAAAATGCAGAGGCTGTACAACAACCATGGACAATTCACTTCAACTTGCAAAAATAGGTGGCAAAATGAACAAATCAAGTGCAAGGAGATTTTTAAACTTCAATAACATGTTCATAATGATGTCAAGGCACATTTTTTGGTGGCCAAAGAAGAAAAAAAATGAACGAAAATAAGCAAGAACAGCAGCTGCAGAAAATGTACAACAAGCTTGCACAATTCAGTTCAACTTACAAATTTTGGTGGCAAAATGAAAGTATCAAGTGCAAGAATGGATTAAAAAATTCATTTACATGTCTAAGATGATGTCAATATTGATTATGGGTGCAGCCAAAGCAAAAAAAAGGGGAGGGCGGGGGGGGAGACAAACAACAAGTTGATTGAATTCTATAGTTTTGTACAGCAATGACAGTGTGTGGTGCAATGAGATTAAAGCTTGCAATATTTATTTATTTTAAGTAATCTCAAACTTCAAATACTATAAATAGGGTTGCTTAGGAAGAGAAAAAAAGAAGTTTGGTTCGTAATTTTGGATTTTCAAGTTCTTTTTCTAACCTTCTCTTCTTTAAGTTCATGGATTTTGTCTTAATTTTGTATTATATTAAGTTTACCATGATGTAATTTTATTTTTTCAAGGCTATAATGTAGCCTACGTTGTAATATACGCTCTCTTCTAATTAAATGTATTCAATGTTTTGTTATTGCATTGTTGAAGTGTTTATCACTGTTCTTCATGAGTTTTGAATGCTTAATCATTATTTAAAGCCTATAATGATTCATAATGCTTCCGAGAGGAGATTTATGATGATTGCTAAGGTGATAAACACCACAAATTGAGCAAATGATCGAAAGAGATTCATGCGATTTGTGTGATCTTTAGTGAAAACCATGGATCTTTAGAACTCTTTTCTTATTTATATTCATACAAGAGATTTATGAGTTTATATGTAAAGGAGTATGCTAAGTGTTGCTCGAGAGAGAACATTTAGTAAATTAGGGCTTTCGACCATCAACCTGTAATAACAACTTGAGTACCGGGAATAGAAATGTGCATTAATTCAACTAGATAAAATCGAATGCCTTAGATCTTATTATCAATAAAACCATAAAAAAACAAATCAATATATGTTTTATAAAAATTAGTAAACATTTTAGTTCTTTTTATTTTGGTTGTTTCATTTCAAAAACTATAAACTTCAGTTTTTCAAATAGTGTTGAAACTACTAATTTTGGTACTCATTCAATAACAAACCTCATGGGAACGATACTCTACTCACTTTGTATCACTTGATATGACTCAGTTCACTTGCTAAGCGAACACCAAGTAAGCATCAAATTTTTGGCACCCTAGGATTGTCTATATTTGAGTGACATTGATATCACCTAGTTTTAGTGCTATTTTAAAATTGTTAATAATTTGTAAATTTAGTTTAAAGTTTGAAAAATAAATCTCCTTTCATTCATTTCATTCATTTGTGAAACGTTAAAAAATAGTGAAAAAATAAACTTTTTGGTTTTTCTTAACTTTTGTTTTAAATTGTTGTATTTTTAAGTTTTCTGATTAATTTTAACTTTTTTTTTAAATTTTGATTCACCTATATAATTTTTAAAAAATTAAGTTTGTTATCTTTAAGTTTTTCAAAATTGCGTTTTCTTAATTTTAACTTGGTTTTCAAAGATTGTTGTATTTTTAAGCTTTTTCACTAATTTTAATTTTTTTCTAACTTTTAAGTTTATTTATTTATTTATTCATTTTTTTTCGTATATTTTTAAAAAAGAAAAGAATGAGAACTAAAAGTGATGGCTTGCTACAACTTTATGAGACCTCAATATCAAGTTGTGCCGAAAAGACAATTGAGCATTTGTGAAGTTAGTGTATTATCTGCTCAACTCTCACTAATTCAAAAAGAAATAGATTACATAATTGCTGCTCGTACTCCTAGATGTGAATTTTGTGCAAGTAACCATGCTAGTATGGAATGCCAAATGGGTAATAGCTTTTCCTCATGAGATTTTGAGCAAGATAACTACATGTTAAATTATAACCAACCCTAGTACAATCCTTACTCTAGCACCTACAGTCAAGGATGGATGGACCCTTCTAACTTTTTTTAGAACCATTACGAAGCACCTTGGCCACCCACTTATTCGTCTCAAGAAAAGAAATATGACTTAGAAGAGACATTTAGGGAGATCATTGAAACCATGGCTGACTTAAAAAACCAAAGAGCCTCCATCCAAAATCCAGAACCTTGAGTAGGGACTACATTAGAGGAACTTTCTGAGAGGTTTAAAGATTCCTTGCCTCGTAATGCTGTCACCGACCTAGGGGAGCAAACTGAAGCCATAGCATAAAGGGATGGGGACATATTAGAAGAACCACCTTAATGTGACAAAACCCCATTGATCAACCCATCACCACAAATGATTGAACCTATCTTTACCAAAGCACCTCCACTAGTGACTGAAATCGAGTGTCAAGTTTGTCTAACGAAGTCAGAGGCTTTTGGATCCAAGGATGACTTATTGAAAAAATACCAAAAAGATCGGAAAAAAAAAAATTTAAGTTGTGGCAAATCAAGCTCAAGGATCCCATCGTTAGAGAAGGTGAAGGTGGTTATGTAAAGAAGGTCACAAAGAAGATACACGAAAGGAAATGGTAATTGAGAGTGGATGGAGGAAACTGTTATAAACCGAGAATCCGAGCATGGGTTTAAATTGGCTAAATGGCGGGAAAAACTGTTAAATGTTAAAATTCTGTTTTTTCTGGTTTGATGCTGCTGCTGTGCGTGTTCTGCTGCTGCTGCTGATCTGTTAGCTGCTGCTGTTGAGTTTTTTTGGCGCCAACAAGTGTTTGAATATTAGTTAGTTAGATTCTAGAATTTTCTAGATGTTTCTCTTAATAAGATGTCTAGTGTTGGATCTTAATTCATTGTATTTGCTCATAAATAGTTGGATGTATTGATCAGATTTTATCAATGAAAATTCATAAACAAATATCTCATTTTGCGATTAATTCTCTCTCTCATCTAACTCTCTCTATTTTCTCATCCCCAATTCTCTACTTCTCATCTAATTTTCCTTCTTTCTCATCTCATATTCTAAATGTATCCTCATTTTACTTAGGTTACGCTTGTGGTTCAATCCCGAGCATAACAATTGGTATCAGAGCCTCGTTTGGCTTCCAATCATGTGCGTAATCAAAAGAAAAAAAAAATTTCAGAAACTCAAAATTCAGTGAAGTTCATACCGGTTGAGGACAATTGATCAAGATCAATACAGATTTTGATTCATAAACTTGATCTGAAAATTTCAGATCTTATAATAACAGAATTTGTTGATCAAATCTGTGATTGTGCTGCTGTCATTCAAATCCAATTAGATCAATTCACATTGTGTCGTTTTGGAGTGAAGTATGGCTGGAGGTGTGACCACAAGATCAGGAACAAACAAGACAGTAGCAAGTCCCACTTATGCCGAAGTAACCACAAGAGATGTTGTCCCTGATGCTGCTGCAGTTGGAGCAGGTGCAACAAATGAGGTACATCTTGTTACTAATGATCAATTGGCGTTGCAAATGGAACTATTATTCAACCAGATTCAGCAGCAAAGACAAGAGGAGTGTATCCTTCAACAAATGAGGCAAGTGCTGAAAGAAAATGATCTAAGTAAGGAGGATCAAAGGTCTCAACAATTGCAAGATTTCGAGGAAAAGATTAATGATCATGTACAACATCAAGTTCAGGAAGTTGAGGAGAGGATTTTGGTTCGGTTGAATCAACAATCTCAACAATTGTAAGGACTTGAGGAAAAGATAACCGATCGTGTGAATCAACAAGCTCAAGCTTTTGAGAAAATGATCACCGATAAGATGAATCAACAAACATTAAACTTGGAAGAGAGGTTCAAGGGGGTGCGCAACCAATGTGATAAACCGAAGGAGACATCAGCTTCTGCACCTCTCCTACCGTTGAGTCAGCTGAAGCATACGTGTGAAGAGCTAAATCCTCAGTTGTTAAATGCTGCAGGAAGTTCACGAACATGTTCAGCTACAACCTGAAAGCATTAGGCATCAAAATCTGGTTCCTAAGGATCATGTAACTGTCAGTCATCATGCACCTCCAATTGGACAGAAGCAAGTCAGATCTTTGAGCAAGAATTCCGGACAGGAAGATCAATTCTCAGATCATCTTGGTCGTCCACCTGATCCGACTGTACAGATCAGAACCGAACAGGAAAATGCAGGACATTTTTGATCCACCTCATGATCCAACTCGCACGAGACCTGTTTGCTTGAATGCCGGACACATTGTGCAACCACTTGAAACTGTTCAGCAGCATATTGTTGGACAGAGTGCCTCTGAAATTGTTCCTAACCGAAACAATGAAGTTTCTTATGGGAATAGAAGCAATGACTTTCGACAACCGAGAGTTCAACTTGAGAATTTCGATGGGAAGCATCCACACTCATGGTTAAGACGGTGTGAACGTTATTTCCATTTTTATTCCATTTCGGATGAACAAAAAGTGGAGCTAGCTGCGGTATACCTCCAAGGAGACCACGAAGTTTGGTTCTATAGTCTATTAAAGAGTAATTCCGCACTTAGGTGGGCTGAGTTTATGATCGAATTTTGTAAACGCTATGGTGATGACGACTTGAGTGATATAGTTGATAATTTCAACAAGTTGACTCAAATTACCACCGTGAAGGAGTATATGACCAACTTTGAGAACCTCCGAGCTATTATGTCTCGAGCTTAATCAGTGGATTAAAGCCTAAAATCAAGAATATGGTGAAGGCACTTGATCCTACCTCCTTGTCTCAAGCCTATGCAAAGGCAAGGTTGTTTGAAGCTACGTTCCTACCGACCAATGAAGGGCCTAAACATCGAGGTGAAGGTTTGCAACAACATCTAAGGGAGAGAGATGAAACCAAAATGCCCCCACCCTTAGACAAAAATGCTCTTGAGAAGAGGCCTCAAAGACTTTGCTTCAAGTGTCGCCAACCTTATGAGATAGGCCATAAATATAACCCTAAATTCCTCATGTGGGGTTGATATTGAAGGACAGTCCGATGGAGAATGTGTTGATGTTGAATATGCGGATTCCGACCAAGAAATCTTCATTGAGGAGGAAATGGAGATTTCATTGACAGCATTGACAGGGAAAGGAATGAACAAGACGATCCGAATCAAAGGGAAAGCTGGCACGAGATCGATGGTCATTCTAATTGATAGTGGGAATACCCACAGTTTTGTTGATCCAAAATTAGTGAAGAAAGTGGGGCATGAGGTGATTAAGACTAAACCGTTGGTAGTAACCGTAGTGGATGGAGGCTCTATTCTTACTCAGGACGAATGCCGAGCTTTTCATTGGTCCATGCGTGAACATCAGTTCACATTCGATTTTAGAGTCCTTCCCCTGGGTGGGTGCGATATGGTGGTTGGAGTTGATTGGATGCTTGGTTTTAACCCAGTATCTTTCGATTATGTTAAGCACGCGGTGTCATTCGAATGTCACGGGTCAAGAGTTACTTTGCAAGGAATAGTTGATTGCTAATTTCCATTCTTGGGGACAAGAATGTTCTCAAGGGGAAGGGAATGTTATAAACCGAGAATCCGAGGCATGGGTTTAAATTGGCTAAATGGCGGGAAAAACTGTTAAATGTTAAAATTCTGTTTTTTCTGGTTTGATGCTGCTGCTGTGCGTGTTCTGCTGCTGCTGCTGATCTGTTAGCTGCTGCTGTTGAGTTGTTTTGGCGCCAATAAGTGTTTGAATATTAGTTAGTTAGATTCTAGAATTTTCTAGATGTTTCTCTTAATAAGATGTCTAGTGTTGGATCTTAATTCATTGTATTTGCTTATAAATAGCTGGATGTATTAATCAGATTTTATCAATGAAAATTCATAAACAAATATCTCAATTTGAGATTAATTCTCTCTCTCATCTAACTCTCTCTATTTTCTCATCCCCAATTCTCCACTTTTCATCTAATTTCCCTTCTTTCTCAGCTCATATTCTCAATCTATCCTCATTTTACTTAGATTATGCTTGTGGTTCAATCCCGAGCATAACAGAAACTCCACTGTCCTTCAGGACACGGGATAGATAATTGCCAAAAAGTCGAGCTAACGACTATAACTTAAGCGCTTCTGGGGAGGCAACCCAAGTTTTCCTTTCCTCGCTTCTTTTCTTTCAATTTCCTTTTATTTTTATTATTTTATAATATTTTGTACTTTTTGTTCAACAGGTTTTTGAAACAAGTTTGAGGGTAACTTCGTCACGACATTCGCCATCAAACAAACAATCCTCAAACATGGGATGTATCTGTCACCTATTGCTTCGTTTATTATATTTTCTTTTAACATTGAAGACAATGTCAACTTTAAGTTTGGGGGTGGAAAGGACAATTTTAAAATTTTGAACAAAATTTTTCAAAAAGTTTTCTTGTTTTGTCTTTTAGAGTCGGCTTTAGTGCCTCCCAAAGTTCAGAGCCTTTGTATGGTGATTTGGATAGTGTAGGCCAACAAAAACAATGCCTAGTTTCTACAGTTTAGATCATTAGTTTTTAAATTTTCATGTTTGAACCCATTAAAAAAAAAAAAAAACAAGCTTATCATCATACAGTTCAGGCAATTTTTCTATTCTTTTTAGCTCAATTACTTTAATTGGATCTGAATAACTGGGGAATCAATTGTTGTTGTATTCTAATTACAAAACACGATCTAATATAAGGCACAATTTTGATAAAACCCTAGTATTTAAGTTCACTAGTTAGCATGCCTACTTTACTTTTCTTTCTGATTAAAAGATGCTCAACTTTGAATGGATTGCATTAAGATTATCATATACATAATAGACTTTAAGGAGTTATGCCTAAATTTAAAGAAAAATATGAGAAAATAAAAGAGAAAAAAAATATATGTATAGAGGAAGCATCTCTAGCACCGCTATCCCATATAAACATTTTAAGATATATGCTACCCATCATGAGGGCGTCTTAGTGGTGGCTTCTCTTACCCATGCGGTCATCGCCCAAGGATCAGGAGTTTGATTCACACTGCAAATATACTCGGGAAGTCATAATGAAGGCATCTTAGTGGTGGCTTCTCTTACCCATGCAGTCGTGGCCCAGGGGTTAGGAGTTTGATTTTTGCTGAAGTTATGCTCACACGGTCATACCGAGGGCATCTCAGTGGTAGTTTCTCTTACCTTTGCAGTTATCGTCTAGGGGTTAGGAGTTTGATTTTTGCTGAAGATATACTCATGAACTGATATTGACTTGGGTAGATCACTTCCTCATATACATAAAGAGAGAGAGAGAGAAGAAGAAGAAGAAGAAGAAGAAATATTGTGAATAATTTTAGTTTTGGGCACACTTAATAAGTCTTGTTATGAATGGCATGATTTTTGGCTTCTATTCGGTTTGAATGTCTTGAGATTAGAAAAAACGAATAAAATTAATTTGCTGAGCTAACTTTTGAATTCGGTTACCTAGGTAATTGATAGGTTTTTCCTTAGAAATATTGTTTTGCCTTTAGGACCTTAAAACTTTGAGACTCGGTCATTCATTTCTAATAAATGTAGTCTTGCTTTGAATTGTGATAAATTTTGAAAAAGCATGAGATCCTGCACTTTAATGTTTAGCATTGCTCGAGGGCGAGCAAGATTTAAGGCTAGGCTATTTTGACAAGTCCAATTTAGTATATAATTATTCAAGCCATTTTGGTTCATTTTCTATCCATTATAAATCAAATTTTTATAGCTATTGCTTGCTTTTGCTCTTTCTCGCTTCTAATTGCCATTTCTTTGCAAAAACACTCATTTTGTGCTAAATCTTGCTAGGTTTTATCATCAACATCAATAAGTGAATGCAAGATCCATCAAACAAAAGCAAAAAAGGGCAAAACTTACATGGCTAAAGTAAGGACACAACAAGTTCACGCACAATTCATTACAACTTGCAAGAAGGGGTAGCAAAATGCACAAATCATGACCAAGGATGGGTTAAAAAATGCATTAACATGTCCAAGTTGATGTAAACTCTTAATGTGGGTGGTGTAAATCTGGAAAAAAATGAAGAAAAATAGCAAAGAACAGATGAATGCAGAGACTGTACAACAACCATGAACAATTCACTTCAACTGGCAAAAATGGGTGGCAAAATTAACAAATCAAGTGCAAGGATGCTTTGTACACTTCAATAACATATTCATAATGATGTCAAGGCTCAGTTTCGGGCAGCAAAAGCAGAAAAAAAAAATGAATAAAAATGAGCAAGAATAGCAGCTGCTAAAAATGTACAAACAAGCTTGCACAATTCTGTTCAGCTTGCAAATTTGGGTGGCAAAATGAACGAATCAAGTGCAAGGATGGATTAAACAAGTCATTTACATGTCCAAGATGATGTCAATACTGATTTTGGACCCTTGCCAAATCAAAAAAAAAAAAAAAAAGAAGAAAACAGTAAGTTGATTGAATTCTGCAATTTTGGACAGTAATGGCAGTGTGTGGTGCAATGAAATTAAAGCTTACAATATTTTTTATTTTAAGTAATTCCAACCTCAGATACTATAAATAGCATTGATTAGGAGGTGTTTTAGCGTGAACCAAAATCAGAAAAACTCTATATAAAGTAGAGAAATAGGGTAGAAATTCGTAAGGAGAAAGAAGGAGAAGAAAAGAAGAAGTTTGGTTTACGATTTTGAATTTTCAAGTTCTTTTCTAACCTTCTCTCCTTTAAGTCCATGGATTTTGTCTTAGTTTTGTATTATGTTATGTTTACCAAAAACTAATTTTATTTTTTTAAGGCTATGATGTAGCCTAATTTGTAATATATGCTCTCTTCTAATTCAATATATTCAATGTTTTGTTATTGCATTGTTGAAGTGTTTATCATTGTTATTCATGAGTTTTAATGCTTAATCACCGTTTAAAGCCTATAATGATTCATAATGAGTCCAAGAGGAGATTCATGATTATTGCTAAGGTGATAAACACCACAAATTGAGCGAATGCTCGAGAAAGATTAATGCGATTTGTGTGGTTTTAAGTGATAACCACGGATCTTTAGAACTCTTTTCTTATTTAAATTCATACAATATATTGATGAATTAATATGTAAAAGAGTATGCTATGTGTTGCTCGAGAGAGAATATTAAGTAAATTAGGATTTTTGACCATCAACATGTAATACCAACTTGAATATAGAGAATAGAAATGCAAATTAATTTAACTAGGTGAAGTAGGATGCCTTGGATCTTATTATTGTAAAAACATCAAAAAATCAGTACACTTTTTATAAAAATTAGGAAACATTTTAGTTCCTTTTATTTTGGTTTGTTTCATTTTAAAAACTTCAAATTTCGATTTTTCAAAAAATGCTGAAACTACTAATTTTGGTACTCATTCAATAACAATCCTTGTGGGAATGATACTCTACTTACTCTGTATTACTTGATACGACTTAGTGCACTTGCTAAACAAACACTAAATAAGCATCTATGGGTTACCTCTATCTATTATTTCATATTGGGATAAGTTGTTCACTAGCCATTTTTGGCGTGAATTGTTCTTGATATTGGGATCTTCTCTTTCCTTGTGCTCTTCTTATCATCCTCGAATAGATGGTTAGACAGAAAGAGTGAATCAATGTGTTGAGCAATATTTGAGAAGTATAACATTCAATAATCCCAAGCATTGGCAAAGATGGCTATCATTTGTAGAGTTTTGGTGCAACACGCATGACCATTCAGCTCTGGGAACAACTCCCTTCAAAGCACTCTATGGATATGATCCTCCTTCTCCAGCGGTTCTTCAAGGAGCTAATTCTTCTGTGACTGAAGTCAGTGATATGTTGTTTTAGAGGAGATAGCTGGTGCAGCAACTTAAAGACAACTTGCAAGTAACTCAATCAAGGATAAAGCTCTTTGCGGATAGAAAGCCGTCTGATAAGTCTTTTGAGCTTGTAGATCTGGTTTACTTAAAGCTACAACCTTATAGGCAATCAACTATGGCAGTGTGCGAATATGCTAAGCTTTGTCCTTATTAAATTGGACCTCATAAAGTGTTAAAGAAGCTAGGAAGTGTTGCTTACAAGTTGGAGTTGCCTGATCACTCTTTTAGAGAAGCATGTTGCAGAGGCTTCGGTAAGTTCAACTACACCTCCAGCACTCTGTGCTTGTGATAAAATTTTGCAAGAACCCACTGCTATATTGGATTCTCGAACAGTTTAGCAGCAAGGCAAAGTGATTGAGCAAGGGCTGATTCAATGGGCCAATTTGGGTCAAGAATATGCCACTTATGAGGATTTGAAGTTCATCAAGAATCAATTCCCTTCTTTCCATTCTTGAGACAAGAATGTTCTTGAGGAGGGAGTATTGTCATGATCGTGATGTCTTTTGATCATTAGTAGCTGCGTTGCCTGTTTAGAGTCTTGTAAATATTTTAGTAAGGCTTTGGCGGTAATTGCAAGTGTAATGTGGTGGCGGGTGATCTAGTTGAGGGCAGTTATGGGAATGCCTTAATTAAATGTATTAGGAGATATTTTTCTTACTAACTGACTTAGCTAAGGGTTAGTATAAGTAGTTGGATTCATCTTGTAATTAGATTAATTGAATGAAATTGATTCCTATCCTTTTCTCTCATCCCAAACTCTCTCTATTTTTCATCTCTTCTCTTCTTCTCAACTAAAATTCTTTCTCTCTCTTAGGTTATGATTCATGATTAATCTTGAATCATAATAATTGGCATCAGAGGTTGCACAATTGCCTTGATCACGCTACCTTGACATCCAAACAAGCTAGCCAGAGGTAAGAAACAAAGAAATATGGCTGGAGCTGCAATTACGGATTCGAATCAGGCTGAAAAGATAGCTGAGTTGCAACAGTAGATACAAGATCTGGTGCTAGCAATTGGAAATATGAATCAAACATTTGGAAATATGCCTCAATCGCAGCAGCAAGTGCAATAGCAGTTAGTGGGATTGCAAGAACATATCAATATCCAAGCTATACCTCATAGAGTAGGAATAATGTCTTCTAGAAGTCAGCATGCAAGTTCTCCTGATCCATTATGTCCAAGAGTTTCTAAGGAAGGTACATAAAGTGTGGCTATGACTAAGAACTCAGGATTTCGACAGCCTAAGGTGGAGATAGATACGATTGATGAAATGTAACCTCAGTCATAGATTAGGAGATGTTAAGGTACTTTTGCTTCTATAATGTGGTTGATTTTGAGAAAGTGGAGCTAGTTGCGGTTCATTTACAGGGAGATCATGAAGTGTGGTTCCATAGCTTTATACTTAACAATTTTAACAAGGCGATGCAGACAACTTCAGTTAAGGAATACATGACACGCTTTAGGAACTTGGGGCCTAGAATGATGGCTGTGAATCCTAGAGCTAGTGAGGCTTATTATGTCTCAAGTTTCATTAGTTGCCTCAAACAAAAAAACGAGAACCTTGTTAAGGCAATGAATCACTTGACCTTAACTAAGGCTTATTCGAAAGCACAGTTGTTTGAGTCAACTATCCTTGTAGTTTCTGATGGACAAAGGAGTAAGAGTGGCCAAGCAGTCCCACCTTTGCAACATAGTACTACCGAAATTCTAAAAGCTTTGAGTTTGGAGGAAAAGAAAGCTCAGCTGTTGTGTTTCAAGTGTAATCAAAGATATTTCTTTGGACATAAATGCAATCTTAATCTGCTTACGTCAGTATTTGGAGCTGAGGCTGAAGAAGGCTTTGAAGGACAAGAGGTTGAAGCAGGTTCTAATGACCAAGTTGAGGAAATACAAGAGGACTCAGATGATGATGAAATGGAAATCATGGTGAGGGACTTGACTGATAATGGCTCTCGTAATATAATAAGAATCAAAGCCGAAGCTACAAGCCACTTCTAATTTTGATTGACAGCCAAAGATTGTAAAGTGAGTGGGCCATGAAATGATCTAGACAAGTCCTTTAGCTGTGATAGTTGCTGATAGAAATTCGATGTTAACATAGACTAAATGTAAACAATTTAGCTGGGAGATGCAGGGCCATTAGTTTGTGTATGATTTCAGAGTTTTGAGATTGAGAGATTGTGACATGGTTCTTGGTGTGGACAGGATGAAAACAATTAGCCCTTTGGTGTTTAATTTTGCACAGTTATCAATTTCCTTTGAACTAAATCGAAAAAATTTCAAGCTACAAGAAATTGTAGAACAAGGACAGGTGCAGGTGATGAGTGGCAAAAGGCTAGAGGGGGTGATCAAGAAGGGAGCGTACCGGTGGATTAGACAATTGTTCTCCACTAACACTGAATCAGTGGGAGCTCCAGCGAATTCTAATTCCTCATTTAGCAAACTAATTCAAGATTACAATGCTCTGTTTGAGCAACGAACCTCCCTTCCACCTATAGGAACTCGTATCACACTATTCCACTCAAATCAAATTCAGACCCAATTAATTTGATGACCTCTAAGTGCCCTCATTCTCAGAAAAGTGAGATAGAGAGGCAGGTGGATGAGCTTTTGAAAACTGACTATATCAGACAGCCACGGTCTTTTTGCTTCAGCTATGATATTAGTCATGAAGAAGGATGCGTATTCAAGAATGTGTATCGATTATAGACAGCTCAACTTCCTCACAATCAAAGATAAATTCCCAATTCCGATCATTGATGACCTTTTGGATGAGCTACATGGGTCTCATTACTTCTCAAAGTTGGATTAAAGGCATGGGTATTACCAAATTCTAGTGTTAGACCAAGACATAAAAAAGAAGGTCATTAGAACTCATCCTACGCACTATGAGTTTGTGGTTATGCCATTTGGGTTGTCAAATGCTCTAGCCACTTTTCAAGCTTTGACGAACGTAGTCTTCAAATCATTTTTAAGGAAGTCTATGCTAGTCTTCTTTGATGACATTTTGGTGTATATTCCTACCTCGGATTCACATGTTACTCATCTCTGGCAAGTATTCAAAACCATGCACAAACACAAGCTATATGCTAAACTCTCCAAATGCTCATTTGCTCAAACTCTAGTGGAGTATTTGGACCACGTCATCTCTTGCAAAGGAGTAGCCACTGATCCATGCAAGATTTAGGCAATGAAGCAATGGCCAACACCTGTATTTCTCAAGCCGCTAAGGGGATTTTTAGGTCTGATGATGTATTATAGAAAATTTGCGGCTAGATATGGACAATAGCTAAGCCATTAACTGATCCTCACAAAAAGGATGCTCTTGTGTGGTCCGAAACAGCTCAAGAAGCATTTGAAAGCTTAAAATCATCCTTGCAAAGCCGGATTTTGGTGTGCCTTTCATACTTGAAATAGATGCCAGTGGCTAGGGTGTGGGAGTAGTTTTATATCAGAGGGGAAAGCCTATGGCTTGCCTCAGCCAAGCTCTCGGTCCAATAAATTTGAATTTGTCCATTTATGATATTCTTATGGCTGTGCAAAAGTGGAGACATTATCTGGAAGCCACCATTTCATCATAAGACTGATCACCAAAGACTTAAGTATGTGCTTGAATATAAAATCACCACAAGGTTGCAGTGCAAGGGCCTCATGAAGATGTTGTGATTAGATTATTGATTGAATGTCTCAATGGAAGAGAAAATTAAGTTGCAGATGCGGAGTCACGAAGGCAAGAAGAGGTAGAATGTCGCAATTGTTTTTTCTTCTTTAATGGAGGATGTGCATAAGTCCTATGAAGGGGACAGCCTTACTCGAGATTATATTATAGCATTTATAATTAAGACACCTTCAGCTTTAGATTTTGAGGTGAATGTCACTAATGGCATTGTGACAATAAAGAGGAGGGTGTATATTGGTTCAGTGAGAGATTTAAGGAGATTGGGTATCTTGGCTTTCCAGGATTCTGCTTGGAAAGGACACTCAGGAACCGAGGGTACTTATCAAAGACTTAAGCAGTACATTTAGAGGCCAGGCATGAAGATGGATGTTATGAGGTGTGTTCAGGTGTGTTCAAGCTTGTGATGTATGTCAGCACACTAAAACTGATCATGTGCATTACCAAGGGTTGCTTCACCATTTGCCTATTCCTGATAAAGCTTGGCAACTCATAAGCATGTATTTTATAGAGGGATTGCCCAAAATCTTAAGGGAAAGAGATCATTTGGGTTGCAGTGGATTGAGTCACTATGTTCGGACATTTTATTGCTCTGAGTCTCCCAAATACTGCTTAAGGAATTGCTAAGGTATTCTTGGATAGCATTTACAAACGTCATGGTTTATCTCAATCTATTATTTTAGATCAGGATCAGTTGTTCACCAGCCATTTCCTTAAGGTCGTCTTATCATCCTCAAATGGATGGTCAAACAAAAAGCGTGAATCAATATGTTGAGCAATATTTAAGAAGTATGACATTCAACTGTCCAAAGCATTGGCATAGATGGCTATCATTGGCAGAGTTTTGGTACAACCCACATGACCATTCTGCTCTGGGAAAAACTCCATTTAAAGCACTCTATAGATCTCCTTCTCCCATGGTTCTTCAAGGAGCTGCTTCTTCTGTGACCCAAGTCAGTGACCTGTTGTTTCAGAGGAGATGGCTGGTGCAGCAACTTAAAGACAACTTGCAAGTAGCTCAATCAAGGATGAAGTTCTTTGCTGATAGAAAGCGATATGATAAGTCTTTTAGGCTTGGAGATCTAGTTTACTTAAAGCTACAACCTTTCAGGCAATCAACTATGGCAGTGTGCAAAAATGGTAAGCTTTGTGCTCATTATTTTGGACATTACAAGGTGTTGGAGAATATGGGGAGTGCTGGTTGGAGTTACCTCCTAACTCTTATGTTAACCTAGTGTTTCATGTGTCCCTTTTAAAGAAGCGTGTTGCAGAGGCTTTGGTAAGTTCAGCTACACCTCCAGCAGCCTTTGCTTGTGGTAAAATATTGCAAGAACCTATAGCTATATTGGATTCCCAAACAGTTCAGCAGCAGGGCAAAGTGATTGAGCAAATGTTGATTGAATGGGCCAATTTGGGTCAAGAAGATGCCACTTGAGAGGATTTGAAGTTCATCAAGGGTTAATTCCCTTCTATCCATTCTTAAGACAATAATGTTCTCGAGAGGGAGTACTGTCATGATCGTGATGTCTTTTGATCATTAGTAGTTGTGTTTCTTGTTTTGAGTCTTATAAATGTTTGAATAAGGCTTTGACAGGAATTGCAAGTGCAATGTGGTGGCAAGTAATCTAGTTGAAGGCAGTTAGGGGAATGTCTTCATCAAATGTATTTGGAGATATTTTCCTTACTAACTGACTTAGCTAAGGGTTAGTACAACTAGTTGGATTCATCTTGTAATTAGATTCATTGAATGAAATTGATTCCAATCTTATTCTATCATCCTAAACTCTCTCTATTTCTCATCTCTTCTTCTCAACCCAAATTCTTTCTCCCTCATAGGTTGGGATTCAATATTGATCTTGAATCATAACATCAAGTGACCAAGACCACAAAAATAGAACAACCAATAATTGACCTATCCACAGACATGAACCAAGAAATTGAAAATGATAAAGGGACAAAAATCTAAGAAAAAGATGAACCAAAAAGGGCTGATCCTCAACCCGACAAGCTGAAGGTCCCATTCACTTAACATTTGAAAAAGACAATAGTGAACGAACAATTCGCTAAATTTTGGGAAGTTTTCAAAAAATTACATATTAATGTCCCATTCTCTGATATGCTAGAGCAGATGTCTATGCACGTGAAATTTATGAAGGAAATCTTATCTAACAAAAGGAAGTTGGGAGAATTCTAAACATTGGCACTAACTGAAAAATGTAGTACCTTACTCCAACAGAAGTTTCCTCCTAAGCTAAAAGATCCAGGGAGTTTCACTATACCTTGTACCATTTGCACCAATAGCTTTGATAAAGTTTTCTGTGATTTTGGTGGAAGAATTAATTTAATGCCTCTCTCTATGTTCAGGAAGCTTGGCATAGGAGAGGTGAAGCCAGCTACAGTATCTCTCCAGCTTGTAGACAGATCAATCAAGTATCCATGAGGTGTGGTTGAAGATGTCTTAGTGAAGGTTGACAAATTCTTCTTCCTGGCCAATTTCATTGTACCTGACTATGGAAAAGGATAAAGAAATACCTCTTATTCTAGGTCAACCCTTCCTTGCTATGGGAAGGGCCTTGATAGATATGCAGAAAGGAAAACTATTTTTAATGGTAGAAGACAAGCAAGTGACCTTTAATGTTTTTGAACCCATCAAACTTTCATCAATGAAGTACATCTGTTTTGAAATTAAAGGTTATGTTTCTCTAGCTAAGTCAAAGGCATTGAGAGCCAACGATGATTTAGAAAAGAAAGGCGCCCAAGAAATAGCAAAAAAACTCAAGGAGTGGCGTACTAAAATTAAGGATCTCATAGCTAGAGAAGGTGGAGGTGGTCGTCCAAAGAAGGGCACGAAAAAGGTCAATGGAAGAAAATTGTCACCAAAGGTCGATGGGGGAAGTTCCATTATTTTAAAGGATCTGGGATAGAATATCATTGAAAGTCAAGCTAACGACTATAACTTACGCAATTCTTGGTAGGCAACCTAAGTTTCATTTCCTTACGTCTTTTCTTTCAATTTCCTTGAATTTTTAGTATTTCTACTATTTTGTACATTTTTTCAATAGGTTTTTGAGACATGTTCGGGGGTAACCTAATGACAACATTCACCATCAAATAAGCAATCCTCAAACCTGGGAAGGATCCCACCCCTACTGTTTCATTCCTTGAATTTCTTTAAACATTAAGAACAACGTTAACTTTAAGCTTTAGGGTGGGAGAGAAAATTTTCACATTTTTTAAATTTTGAACAAATTTTTCAAAAAGTTTTCTTTTCTAGTCCTATATTATCTTTTAGAGTCAGCTTTAGAGCCTCCCAGAGTTCGGAACCTTTTTATGGAGATGTAGAAAGTGTCAAATAACAAAAAGATTTTCTATTTTCCATAGTTCATATCATTAGTCTTTTAAATTTTATTGCACATTTTTAACAAATTTAAAATCATTAAAATATTTTTGGGAATTTATCATCATGCTTTTAGGCAATTTTTTTTACACTTTTTAGCTCATTTACTTTAATTAGACTTGAATAATTTGAGAATCTATTGTTTTTATGTTCTAATTGCAAAACATGATCTATTATAAGGGCGCTATCTTGATAAAACCGTGGTGTTTGAGTTCACTAGTTAGCGTGGTTGTTTTATCTTTCTTTCTGATTAAAAGTTGCTTAAATTTGAATGGATTGCATTAAGATTATCATTGGAAAAATACGTTTTGAAGAGTTATGCCAAAGTCTAAAAAAAATGGAAAAAAAAGAAATAGGAAGTATCTCTAAGCACGGCTATCTTGTATAAACGTTTATCCTTTAAGATATGTACTGCCCATCATGATGGCGTCTTAGTGGTGGCGTCTCCTATCCATGCTTTCATCGCCTAGGGGTTGCGAGTTCGATTCTCGGTAAAGATAAACTCTTGAAGTCGTAATAAGGGCGTCTCTTACTCATGCAGTCATCACCCAGGGGTCAGGAGTTCAATTCTTGCTGAAGATATACTCACGCGTTCATGATGAGGGCATCTCAGTGGTGGCGTCACTTGCCTATGTGGTCATCTCCTAAGGGTTATCAGTTTAATTCTCACTGAATATATACTCATGGGCCGGGGTTGGCTGGGGCAGATCAGCCCCTCATAATAAAAAAATTTGTTAGCAATTTTTGGGCTTAAGCATACCCGGGAATTCTTGTCGCAAGTGGTATGATTTTTGTCATGTATTCGATTTGAATGTCTTGAGACTAGAAAGATTGGATAAACATAATTTACTTAGCCAACTTTGAAATTCGGTTACCCAGGTGATTGATGGTTTATTTCTTAAAAAGATTGTTTTGCCTTTAGACCCAGCTTTGAGTTTCGATCATTCTTTTCCAATAGAAGTATTCTTGCTTTGAATTGCAATAAATTCTTAAAAAGTATGAGATCCTGTGCTTTCATGTCCAGTCTTGCTCGAGGATGAGCAAGATTTAAGTTTGGGGTTATTTGATAAGTCAAATTTAATATATAATTATTTGTATCATTTAGGTTCATTTACTAACCAATTTACATCAAATTTTTATTGCTATTGCTTGTTTTTTCTTCTTTTTGGCTCCTATTGTTATTTCCTTGAAAACAAACACTCATTCTATGCTAATGTTTGCTAGGTTTAATCATCAACATGAAGAACTGAATGCGAGATACATCATACAAAAGCTAAAAGTGGGAAAACATATCAATTCTTCACAGTAAAGCAAGGAAACAACAAGAACATGTACAATTTGTACAATTGGCAATTTTTGGGTGGCCAAATGAACAAATCAAAGCAAAAACACATTGTACACTTCACGATCATAAGCAAATTGAGGCAAGATTTTATTTTTTGGGCAGTGAAAAAGTAAAAAAAAAGCAATAAAGAAAGAAAAAGTTGGTAACTGGGATGAAAGGGGTGGCGCTCTTAGCAAATGGTGATGAAGTTTGCAGATTCTTTATTCTATGAATTCCCTTCCTCAATTAATATATATATATATATATATATATATAGGGGTAGAAAGGAAGAGTTTAAGCACCAATACATTAACATGTTCATGTTGATGTCAAGGCTGAGTTTTGGGCGTAAAAATCTGAAGAAAATGAAAAAAAATAATCAAGAACAGCAAGTTACAAAGGATGAATAGCAAGCTTGGACAACTCATTTCAATTTGCCAATTTGGGAGGCAAAATTGACAAATCCAACTCAAGGATGTTTTCTACACTTCAAGAACATGTTCATGGGGATGTCAAGTCTGATTTTAGGTGGTGCAAAGCAACAAAAATCTGAAGAAAATGGCAAAAGGAGCAAGTTGTTCAAAACTAGGCGACCATGGCAGCCAGGTGGTGCAATGCGATTTAAGCTTGCAATTTTTTTTTATTTTTTTAAGTAATCCTAACCTTATATACTATAATTAAGGAGACGTAGGGAGTGTTTTGCATCAATTCCATCAGCAAAAATCACATAGAAAGTAAAGAGACACGGAGGGAAACCAAGAAGAAGACGAAGAACTAAGGAAGAAGAAGTTTGGTTTGCTATTTTACATTTTTAAGTTCTTTCAATCCTTTTCTTCTTTAAGTTCATGGATTTTATTTTATTTTCACTTTATATTATGTCTACCATGAACTAATTTTGTCTTTCCAATCCTAAGATGTATCCTAAGTTGTAATATACGCTCTTCTTTAATTCAAAGCATTCAAAGTTTATTTATTGCGCTGTTTGAGTGTTTATCAATGTTCTTCATGAGTTTTGAATGTTTGATAACCATTTAAGGCATATAATGATTCATAGTGAGCCTGAGTAGAGATTTATGATAAATGCTAATGAGATAAACACCATAAATTGAGCGAATGATAGAGATAGATTAACGTGATTTGTGTGGTCTGAACTGAAAACCATTGAGCTTCAAAACTCTCTTCTTATTTAAATTCGTGCAAGATATTGATGAGTTAATATGTAAAAGGGTATGCTAAGTGTTGCTCAAAAGTGAATATTTAGTAAATTAGGGTTTTTGACCATCAGCACGTAATAATAACTTGGTTACCAATAATAGAAAACTGTGTTAATGCAAATAGGTGAAGTCGGATGCCTTGGACTTATTTTAATCAATAAAACTTATCAAAAAAACAAAATGGTAACCTAGTTTATTCCTTTTCATTTTATTTGTTACATATCCAAAAATTTAATTTTCGGTCTTTCAAATAGTACTAAAGCTACTAATTTCGGCACTCACTCACTAATCAATCCCCGTGGGAAGGATACTCTACTCACTCTGTATTACTTGATAAGATGTAGTGCACTTGCTTAGCATACACACCAAGGAAGCACCATCAAGTTTTTGGTGTCGTATGTGAGCTGCAAGTTCTAGCAAATGAGATGCAATTTTGATGAATTTTTCTCCATATTTGCATCACATGAAATGTAGTGTAAATAGGGGAGATTGGTATGAGCTTAAATCATCCTTCATTCAAAAAAATACATACAAAAGGAAGAAGAAAGAAGAAGAAAACGGGTGAAGGAAAGAAGGAAGGAGGAAGAAAGTTTGGTTTATAATTTTATATTTTTAAGTACTTTCTAGCCTTTTCTTCTTCTAAGTTCATGAATTTTGTGTTAGTTATGCTTTATATTAAGGTTATCATGAACTGATTTTGTTATTGCGTAGCCTAAGTTGTAATATACGCTTATTTCTAATTCAACGTATTCAATGTTTTGCTATTGCGTTGTTGAAGTGTTTGTCATTTTTCTTCATGAATTTTAAATGCTTGACCACCATTTAAGGTCTATAATGATTCATAATGCATCCGAGATGAGATTTATGATGATTGCTACGGTGATAAGCACCACAAATTGGGCAAGTGCTTGAAAGAGATTAGCACGATTTTGTGTGGTTTTTAAGTGAAAATCAAAGAGCTTTAAAAACTCTTTTCTTATTTAAATTCATACACGAGAGTGATGGGTTAATACATAAAAGAGCATGCTAAATGTTGCTCGAGAGAGAATACTTAGTAAATTACGATTTTTAACTATCAACACGTAATAACAAATTGAATACCGAGAATAGAAAGGCGTATTAATTCAACAGGGTAAAATTGGATGCCTTGGATCTTATTAAATTATAAAAACATCATAAAAATCAATAAGCCTTACCTAAGAATCAGTTAACATATTTTGTTCCATTTTATTTTATTTTATTTCATATCAACATCTCAATTTTCATTTTTTCAAATAGCATCAAGCTACAAATTTTGGTATTCACTCAATAACAATCCTCGTGGGAACGATACTCAACTGATTACTTTATTACTTGATACGACTAGTGCACTTACTAAAGCAATACACAAGTAAAGTACCAAGTTTTTGGCACCGTTGCCGGGGATTGACTCTATTTTAGTGACATCGATACCAAGTAATTTTGGCGCTAATTTGAAATTGTTAATAAGTTGTACATTTTATTTAAGTTTAAGAAAATTTTCATTTGATTCATTTGTAAAGATAAATTCATAAAATATATATATATAATTTTGTATAGAACATAACCCCCCAAAAATTGTGTTTTTAAAAAAAAATATATATATTTTGTTAGTTTTGTGTTATTTTGTTTTTTTTCTTATATTTTGTTTTTATTTTTTTCTTTATTTTGCTATTAAGTTCACTTTGTTAGGGTTTCAGAAGTTAAATTTGATAATTTTAAGTTTTCAAAAACATTAGGGTTACTATCCTTTTTTTTTTTTTGTGCTTTCTTAACTTTTATTTTAGATTGTTGTATTTTTAGATTTTCTGATTAATTTTAACCTTATTTTGACTTCTTAATCCATCTAGAGAAGTTTTTAAAGTTAAGTTTGTTATCTTTAAATTTTTCCAAACCTTTAGTATTAACCCTCCCCCTTTAAAAAAAAAGAAGAAAAAACACTTTTAAGTTTAATTATTTATTTAATTATTCATTTTTTTTAGTATTAACAAAGAGAGAGAGAGAGAGAGAAAAAGCGCTAAAAGTGATGGCTTGCTACAACATTATGAGACCTCAATACCAAGCTGTATTTAATGAATTATCTGCACAACTTTCACTAATTCAAGACATGATTGCTGCTAGTGCTCTTAGGTGTAAATTTTGTGCAGGTAACTAGTATGGAATGTCAAATGGGTAATAGTTTTTCTTCATCAGGTTTTGAGCAATATAACTTTGTGAGACCTCAATATCAAGCTGTACCAAGAAAAAAAAATGAGCATTTGTGAAATTAGTGCATTATCTGCTCAACTTTCACAGATTCAAGAACAATTAAATGACATAATTGCTGCTCATGCTGCTCGATGTGAATTTTGTGCCGGTAACCATGCTAGTATGGAATGTTAATTAGGTAATAGCTTTTCCTCATGGGGTTTTGAACAAGGTAACTACATGTCAAATTTTAACCAACCCCAGTATAATCTCTACTCTGGCACTTACAGTCAAGAATAGATGAACCTTTCTTGGAATCATCACGAAGCATCTTGGTCACCCACTTATCGGTCTCAAGAAAAGAACAATGACTTAGAAGAGACATTTAGGGAATTCATGAAAACCGTGAATGGCTTAAAAAGCCAAAGAGCCTCCATCCAAAATCTTGAACCCCAAGTAAGGACTATAATAGAGGAATAGTTGGAGAGGTCTAAAGATTCCTTGTCCAGCAATACCATCACCGACCTAGGGGAGCAAACTAACGCCATAGCATTGAGGGATGAAGACACATTAGAAAAACCACCTCAATGTGACATAATCCCCTTAGTCAACTCGAAGCCACCAATGACCAAAACTATCTTCACCGACCCACCACCTCCAGTCATTAAGATAGAATGTCGAGCTTATTTGACGTGGTCAGAGATTTTCTAAACTATGAATGCCTCAGAGAGAAATTGTAGAAAAGATTTGAAAAGAAAATCCAGTTTGTGGCAAATCAGGCTTAAGGATCTCAAGATTAGAGAAGGCGGAGATGGTCGTGTATAGAAGGAAACAAGCAAGATCCATGGAAGAAAATGGTCGTTGTGGATGGATGGTGGAAACTCTATTCTCTTTTAAGATGGGAGATAGATCCACTCAAAAAGTCATGCTAACGACTACAACCGAAAGCGCTTCTTGGGAGGCAACTCAAGTGTTTCTATCCTTACTTATATATTTTTTCCTTTCATTATTTTTATTCGTCTCATGTTTATGCATATTTTATTTAAACAGGTATTTTACAATAAATTTGGGGGCAGCAAAATGTCAACATACACCATCAACAAGCAATCCTCAAACCTGGGAAGTATCTCTCACCTCACTTAATCTTTGTAGTTCTTTTAATATTAAGAACAATGTTAACTCTAAGTTTGGAGACGGGAAAAGCAACTTTTAAAGTTTTGAAACAAATTTTTTTCGAAAAGTTTTCTTGTTTTATGCTTTAGAGTCGGCTTTAGTGCCTCCCAGAGTTCGGAGCCTTTGTATGGAAATGTAAATAGTGTCGGCCAATAAAAAGATTGTCCATTTTCTATAGTTTTAATCATTAGTCTTTTAAAAATTTCATTAAAAAAAACAGAGAGAGTAAGTACTTAACATCATTCTTTTTAGGTAATTTCTAAGGCACTATCTTGATAAAACCATGGTATTTGACTTCATTAGTTAGCATGGCTGTTTTACTTTTCTTTCTGGTTAAAATATGCTCAAATTTGTATAAATTGCATTAAGAATGTCATTAACATAATAGATTTTGAAGAATTATGCCTAAGTCTAAATGAAAGTAAAATATAATAAAAATAAAAGGAGAGTGTCACTATTAAGATCGCTAGGGTGTGATGGCTCAGTGCCTTGGTACCTCGAGCAGGTAGATCCGTAGGGGTGTTTCAATGCCTGGTGCCATGGGCCAACGAGAACGGGAGTTTCCGCATTGAAAGCTCGCTACAAGGGGTACTTAGAAAGCTAACAAGGAACCAAGCACCCCAAAAAGGGGGAAAAAAAAAAGATAAAATCATCTTTAGCATTGCTATCATTTATGAGGATGTCTCAGTGGTGGCTTCTCTTACTTATGGGTTATCGCCCCAGAGTCGAAGTTTGATTCTCGCTAAAGATATACTGGGGAAGTCATAATGAAGGCATCTTAATGGTGGCTTCTCTTACTTATGGGTCATTGCCCAGGAGTCGGAGCTTGATTCTCGCTGAAGATATACTCATGAGTTGAAATTGACTTGAGCAAATAAATTCCTCAGAAAAAAAAAATTTAGTTTTGGGCACTGGTGATAAGTCTTGTTATGAGGGAAATGATTTTTGTCCTCTATCTAGTTTGAATGTCTTGAGATTAGAAAGAATGGATAAACTTAATTTGCTTAGCTAACTTTTGAACTCGGTCATCAATGTAATTGGCCGATTTTTACTTAGAAAAGATGGTTTTGCCTTTAGAACCTTTAACCTTGATCCCCCGGTCATTCTTTTGTAATAAAAGTACACTTACTTTAAATTGTGGAAGAATTCTTAAAAAGCATGAGATCCTGTGCCTTAATGTTTAGCCTTGCTCGAAGACGAGCATGATTTAATTTTGGGGGTATTTTGATAATTCTAATTTAGTATATAATTATTTTTATCATTTTAATATATTTTTAACAATTTTACATTAACTTTTTATCGCTTTTGCTCGGCTTTGCTCGTTTTGAACCATTTTGCTTTTTTCTTGTAAAAACACCCATTTTATATTAAATCTTCCTAGGTTTTATCCTTAACATCAAAAAGTAAAGCAAGATACATCAAATAAAAATAAAAAAAAATAACAAAAACACCCAAGTTGCACAGCTAAAAGGCAAGAACACATAAAATAACAAAAAATTTTGCACAACTTATTTGGGCGGTATTCTTTTCATATTTGTTTACTCAAATTCATGGTATAGTACTTAATCATCATCACCTTGGTCTGAAATATCAATTTGGGCAGTGGATGAAAAAAATGCATAAAATAAGCCAAAGTTTGCAAATTGTATGTGAGCCGCACGTTCTAGCAAATGAGATGCAATTTTGATGAATTTAAATCATCTTTCAATCAAAAAAAATACACACAAAAGGAAGAAGAATGATAAAGAAAATTAGTGAAGGAAAGAAGGAAGAAGGAGGAAGAAAGTTTGGTTTGTAATTTTGTATTTTTAAGTCCTTTCTAGCCTTTTCTTCTTCTAAGTTCATGAATTTTGTTTTAGTTATGTTTTATATTAAGTTTATCATGAACTAATTTTTTTATTCTAAGGCTACGATGTAGCATAAGTTGTAATATACACTTATTTCTAATTCAACGTATTTGGTGTTTTGTTATTGCATTATTGAAGTGTTTGTCATTGTTCTTCATGAATTTTAAATACTTGATCACCATTTGAGGCCTATAATGATTCATAATGAGTCTGAGAGGAGATTTATGATGATTGCTAAGGTGATAAGCATCACAAATTGGGCGAGTGCTCTATAGAGATTAACCCAAATTTAGTGGTTTTCAAGTGCAAATCATAGAGCTTTAAAAACTCTTTTTTTATTTAAATTCATGCACAAGAGTGATGGGGTTAATACGTAAAAAAGCAAGCTAAATGTTGCTCAAGAGAGAATATTTAGTGAATTAGAATTTTTCAACTATCAACACGTAATAACAACTTGAATACCGAGAATAGAAAGGCGTATTAATTCAAATAGGTGAAATTGAAAGCCTTGGATCCTATTAAATTATAAAAATATCATAAAATTAGTAAGTCTTACCTAAAAATCAGTTAACATATTTTGTTCCTTTTTGTTTTGTTTTATTTCATATCAAAGCTACTATCTCAATTTTCAATTTTTCAAATAGCATCAAAGCTACTAATTTTGGTACTCACTCAATAACACTCCCATGGGAACGATACTCTACTCATTACTTTATTACTTGATACGACTAGTGCACTTGCTAAAGCAATAAACAAGTAAAGCATCACACCACATGTGATGATTTGGCTCACAAATTTCTGGCTAAATATTTTCCACCTGCCAAAATGAAGAATGGCATTACCTCTTTTACACAATAAGATATAGAATCATTTTATGACACGTGGGAATGACATAAAGAGCTTTTAAGAATGTGCCCACAAGATTGTTTACCAGTTCGGTTGCAAGTCCAAGCATTTTATAATGGTTTGGAACCGAATACCTAAACAATGGTGGACACGGACGCTAGAGGAGCCTTAAACTACAAGACACCAGGCGAAGCGTACGAGTTGCTAGAATGTAAGAACAGCTGATCAAACAATGCAAAGGAAACCTGCAGGTATTCACGAAGTAGACACATTGACCAAATTGTCTGCTCAAATTTGAATGATTCAGAAACAACTAGGTAACGTAGGTGCTAATGCCATACAATCTGCTATGCTAACATGCAAGTTTTGTGCAGGAAATCATGCGAGCATAGATTGTTAGACAGGAAACCACTTTGCCAAAATCTCTTCAAATCATGAGCAAGCCAATTTTGTTTCAAATTTTAAAAAATCACATCACAATCCCTACTTCGACACTTACAATCCTGGGTGGAGAAACAACCTAAATTTTTCATGAAGTAACCGAGGGATTCAGAAACAGCCCATTCACCCACCACCAGAAAACAAAAGTGATATGAAAGAATTGTTTTGTAAGTTTATGCAAGAAACCACAAGTTTTGTGCAAGAAACATGCACAAATCTTCGAAATCAAGAAGCCTCGATTAGAAGCCTCGAGACCAAAATCGGACAAATTTTAAACCAACTCACTGAAAGGTCTTAAGGTTCCTTACCTAGTGACATAGTCACTAACCGATGAGAGCAAGTAAAGGCAATTTAACTAAGAAGTGGGAAAACTCTGAATCAACCAACTCCGGTAATCAAGACCACACCAAATGAGCAACCCATAATCGACCTGTCCTGGGACGGGAACCAAGAAATTGAAAATAAGGAAGGGACAAAAATCCAAAATAAAGAGGAACCAAAAAGTTTTGAACCTCAACCCTACAAACCAAAAGTCCCGTTCCCGCAACGTTTGAAAAGGACAAAAGTGGATGAACAATTTGCTAAATTTTTGGAAATTTTCAAAAAGTTGCATATTAGTGTCTCTTTTGCTAACATGTTAGAGCAAATGCCCAGATATGCAAAATTTATGAAGGAAATCCTATCCAACAAAAGGAAGTTGGGAGAATTTGAAACAGTAGCACTAACTGAAGAATGCCAAGCCATACTCCAAAAGAAGTTACCTTCCAAGCTAAAAGATCCAGGGAGTTTTACTATATCTTGCACCATTGGCACCATTGGTTTTGATAAAGTCTTATGCGATTTAGGTGTATGTATTAATTTAATGCCTCTTTTTGTGTTTAGGAAGCTTGGCTCAGGGGAGGTGAAACCCATAATAGTATCTCTCCAACTTGTAGACAAATCGATCAAGCATCCAAGAGGTGCGATTGAAGACGTCTTAGTGAAGGTTGATAAATTCATCTTCCCAGCCGATTCCATAGTGCTAGATATGGAAGAGGATCACGAGATATCTCTTATTTTGAGCCGACCCTTGCTATAGGAAGGATCCTGATTATTGTTCAATAAGGGAAACTTATCTTACGGATGCAAGATGAACAGGTAACCTTCAATGTATTTGCAGTACAATTTCCCAGTAACATGGATTCTTGTTTCGAGGTTGATATTGTAGACGAGTTGGTAGCCGAGACATTCAGGGACACATTCCCTAAGTTACCTCTTGAAACCTGTCTAACAAAGTCAGGGACCTTAGACATAGAAAATGAGTTGAAAGGGAATGTGCCCAATACTTGGAAGGTTGCGAACCTTTCGATTCGCACCATGACGCAAGAGTGGAAGACATTCAAGTGATTGAAACTCAGCAAAAAATGAAGGAAGATGAGCCTCCAAATCTAGAACTCAAGCCATTGCCACCTCATCCCAAGTATGCTTATCTTGGTAATTCTAATACTTATCATGTTATTATTAATGCTTCTTTGAGTAATGTCAAATATGAAAGATTGCTTAGGGTTCTAAGGGAGCATAAATCATCCATCGGATGGGCCCTTTCTGACATCAAGAGAATTAGCCCTTCCTTGTGCATGCGTAAGATGCTCATGGAGGACAGCTTCAAGCCCACCGTGCAACCATAATGTCGATTAAACCCTACTATGAAGCAGGAACTGCCCAAGGACATCACATATCAATTAAAGAAGAATTTTTTCGCTATTTAAAGCACTATTTTTGGGAAGAACCATTCTTATATAAGCATTGTGCGGACCAAATTATTACGAGGTGTGTACCTGAAGGAGAAATGGAAGACATTCTGTGTCGTTGCCATTCCTTGGAAAATGGTGGTCATTGTGGTGGAACAAGGACTGCAGCTAAGGTTTTATGATCAATATTTTATTGGCCAACATTTTTTGAAGATGCTTTCAAATTTGTTAATAAATGTGATCAATGTCAAAGAACAGGAAATATTTCTAGAAGATATGAAATGCCCCTAAAGAACATTTTAATTGTTGAATTATTTGATGTTTGAGGGATTGATTTTATGGGTTCTTTTCCTTCATCATTTTCTAACATACTCATCTTGGTTGCTGTCGATTATGTATCAAAGTGGGTTGAAGCAGCTGCTTTTCCGACCAATAATGCAAGAGTTGTGGTAAAATGAAGAACATCTTTTCTCGATTTGGAACTCCTAGAGCAATTACAAGTGATGGCGGTAAACATTTTCGTGACCATCAACCTAAAGCTTTTTTGAGTAAGTATGGAGTCACACACCATGTGGGCACCTCAAACAAGTAGTCAAGTGAAAATTTCAAATCGAGAATTGAAAACTATTCTTGAAAAGACCACCAGTGCTTTTAGAAAAGACTGGTCAAAAAAGTGAGATGATGCACTTCTGGCACATACAACAGTATTCAAAACACCAACTGGAATGTCTCCATATTGACTGGTTCATAGCAAAGCGTGTTATTTACCAGTAGAATTGGAGCATAAAGCATACTAGGCCCTATAAACATTGAATTTTAACTTAGAAGCTACAAAAGAGAGGAGGCTACTACAAATCAATAAAATGGATGAGTTCATGAATGAAACCTATGAAAATGCTCGAATTTTCAAGGACTGAACCAAAAGATGGCATGACAACCACATGTTAAACAGAGAATTCGTAGTTGGGAAAGCAGTTTTATTTTTTAACTCCGGATTATGACTTTTCCCAGGGAAATTATGCTCTAAATGGTCAGGACCCTTTATCATAACTTGTCTCTATCCATATGGCACAGATGAGAAGAAGGGCACATTCAAAGTTAATGGTCAAAGGCTGAAACCTTAATTGATGGAGAGCTTGAGCCATAGAAGTCCTCCATTCATCTCAACGAAGTCCAATGATCCACCCAAAAAGTCGAGCTAATACTATGACTTAAGCGTTTCTTGGGAGACAACCCAAGTAACTCTTGCTTCTTTTTTTTTTTTTTTTAAATTTCCTTTATTAGTTTTCTTATACTTTTGTACATTTTGTTCTATGGGTTTCTTTTAAACAAGTTTGTGGGTAGCTATTATGCTCAAGATTGAACCTCAAATCATAACCTAAGATAGAAGAAGATAGATGAGAGCTTAGATGAGAAGAGATGTGAATTTAGATCAGAGATTAGAGAAAGTTAGATGAGAAATAGAGAGAGTTAAATGAGAGAGAGAGAGAGAGATTGATCTCCAATTGAGATATTTTGTGATTACAATTGAATGATTGATTATTACACTTGAATTACTACTTATAAGTAACTAATACATTGAATCATGACAAGCCTAGCAACCGACTAAAACTGAGAAAATATCTAATTCAACTAAAATATCGACTAACGTAACTGCTAAGCGTGGTGCCAAGAATCAACTACCACGCTGCATTGCTACTGCAGCTTATTGCACCACGCAGATAGGACAACTACTTCACAATGCAACACTTAACAAAGACTAACACATCATTCTTAAGCTAACTAACAACCACATAGCAGCACACCATAGTAGCAACCAACAGCAGTATCTTTAGCCAAAACGCCTCTTAGAACCTCTTCAAGCCAGATCATAATGTTTGCCCTCCCTTGAAAACATTCTTGGCCTCAAGAATGCCATTGAGGGAAATGTCTGTTTCGAACTGAGGCTCTCCTAGTGCAGTATGTGATATTGTAAAAAGATGCCCAACCCATTGATGAGCTTTTCTTATAATTGCATCTTCTAAGCTCCTTCCCCTAGTCAACTGTAATTGAGAGTGCTCACCCATGCCTTGCAGTGTAACTCTAGATCCCTGTCTTTTAAAGGACATGGTTTGTTAAGCATAATCAAAGGACACCGGGTTGAAAGAGCTCATCCAATCAACTCCAAGAACTATATCGCAACTCCCCAATGGCAAAATTCTGAAATCAAATTCAAACTTGTAGTCTTGCATTGACCAGTTGAAACCTTGCCGTATAATCTGAGTCAAGATTGAATTCCCATTAGCAACTGTTAGTGGATCAATGAAACTATGGTTGCTTCCACTATCAATCAAAATGACAATGGACCTCTTTCCTACTTCTCCCTTGATCCTGATAGTATTATGAACTTCTTGTCCTATCAAAGCCTTCAAGGAAATCTCAACTTCATCCTCAATGCAAGCTTCCTGATCTGAACCGTCAATATTAGTATCTAGCTCATCACTTTCAAATTCCTTCAACATCAACTCCTCTAACTGCCATGAGGAATTTAGGATTACACTTACGGCATAATTCATACTGCTGATTGCACTTAAAGCAGAGTCTTTGAGGCCTCTTTTCAACAGTACGAGCAACTTCGGATTTTATTGCCGCTTTTTGATGTTGTTGGGAACTTTCCCCTCTGTACTTTGGCCCATCATTGGGTGCTAGAACTGTGACCTAAACAAGCTTAGCCTTTGCATAGGCTTTGGACAAGGAACTAGGATCAATTGCCTTCACAAGGTTCTTGATTTTAGGCTTTAATCCACTGATGGAGCTTAAAACATAAAATGACTCAGGGGCTTGAGGATAGACAATTATCATGCTCGCTCTAAGGTTTTCAAACCTTGTCATATACTCCTTCACAGTTGTTACTTGAATCACTTTGTTGAAGCTATCAACTATGTCACTGGAATCTTCATCACCATAGCATTCACAAAGCTCTACCATAAATTCAGCCCCAAGTCAGCTTGGGATTGCTCTTTAATAAACTATAGAGCCATACTTCATGATCTCCTTGTAGGTACACAGCTTCCAGTCCCACCTTTTCCTCATCCGGAATGTGACAGAAGTGAAAATATTGATCACATCTACTTAACCAAGATTGTGGCTGCTTTCCATCAAAATTTTCAATTTGTACTCTTGGTTGTCTAAAGCCATTGCTTCTACTACCCGAATTAACATCACTGCTTCATATGGGACCAATTTCAGAGGAATTTTGTCCATTTAAATACTGCTGAACCTGATCTGGTGGCCGAAAAAGGTGTTCTTGATGCAGACTTTGCGTGTGCATTAGCAAGTGCTCTAGTCGTACCAAGTAATATAGAAGTGGTAAAGTATCATTCCCACGAGGATTGTATTGAGTGAATACAAAAATAAGTAGCTTCAATACTATTTGAAAGACCAAAAAATTTAGGATTTTGATATGAAATAAAGTAAAATAAAAATAAAAAGAAATAAAAGTTAAAACGAGATTAGAACGTGCTAATTTTTTGTTGGTTTTTATCAGTTTATAAAGCCTAAGGCCTCTGATTTCACCTTACTTGCATCAATACGCCTTTTCTATTATCAATATTCAAGTCGTTACTGTGTATTAATGGTTGGAAATCCTAATTTACTAAATATTCTCTCTTGAGCAACATTTAGCATACTCTTTAACATATTAACCCATCACTCTCGTGCATTAATTTAAATAAGAAAAGAGTTTTTAAAATCTCTATGATTTTCTTTTGAAAACCACACAAATCGCGGTAATCTCTCTCAAGCATTCGCCCAATTTGTGGTGCTTATCACCTCAGCAATCATCATAAATCTCCTCTCGGACTCATTATGAATCATTATAGGCTTTAAATGGTGATCAAGCATTTAAACTCATGAAGAACAATGATAAACACTTCAACAACACAATAACATAAACATTGAATGCTTTGAATTAGAAATAAGCGTATATTACAACTTAGGCTATATCGTAGCCTTAGATTAACAAAATTAGTTCGTGATAAACTTAATATTAAACATTATAAACACAAAATTCTTGAACTTATGAAAGAAAAATGATAGAAAGAACTAAAAATACAAAATTACAAACCAAACTTTCTTCCTTTCTCTCTTTCACTCGATGTTTCCCTCTATTCTCAACCTAATCTTGTGATTTTTGTTTTGAAATATGATATCTAGACACCCCCACACCATCCTCTATTTATAATAGTTGATTTGGGATAAAACATTTCAAAAAATCTCAACAAAAACGCTCCTTATAGGTCGTTCTTGGTGGCTGCTGCTGGATGATGCTGAACTGCTGCTCTTGCTCCTTTTTCTTCAATTTGTTTTACATTCCACAGCCCACATTCTGCTAAAAATCATCATTTTCATGTAATATAAGGCTTATAAAATGAATTTGAGCTAAAATATTGCATAATGTAGCCGCCACAAGTGAAGATATTGAGCAAGTTGTGCACAGATTTCTGATTTACTACAGCTACAAGCAGTGTTCTTCACCCATTTTTTCCATTTTTTTTCTGTACTCCACCCCCCAAGTCTTGCAAAATATGACTTAATACATGTAAAACTATGTTTATAAAATGAATTTGGGTAAAAATCATTGAGTTTTTGCTGCAAAAATGAAGCATGAATCTGATTGCACCACAACCTGCACCTGCCGTCCAGATTTCTGCAATGGCCATTCAACTCGATTGTTTTCATTTTTTTTTTTTGCTGTGCACTGCCCAAAATCAGCTTTAACATCAACTAGGACATGTTAATGAAGTGTTCAAGAAGTTCTTTCATCTTATTTGTCCATTTTGCCACCCAAAATTGCAAGTTGGAATGGCTTGGTTGAGCACGTTGCACTTCTCTGTTCTTTGGCTGATTTCCTTCAGATTTTTGAGCTTTGCATTACCTAAAATTCAAATTTTACATCAACTTTGACATGTTAATGTATTGTTTAATTAATCCTTGCACTTGATTTGTGCATTTTGTTACCCATTTTTGCAAGTTGAAATGAATTGTGCATGAATTTGTTAGGTTCTCGCATTAGCTATGTTAATTATTATGTTTTGCCCTTTTTTACTTTGGTTTGGTGTATCTTGCTTTTTTTGTTGATTTTAATGATAAAACCTAGCAAGATTTAGCATAAAACGAGTGTTTTTTGCAAGAAATGGCAATATGAGTGAAAAAGAGCAAAATCGAACAAAAGCGATAAAAATTTGACGTAAAATGTTAAAAAATATATTAAAATAATAAAAAAAATTATATACTAATTTAGACTTATCAGTTCTCCAAACAAACAATCAAGTCGCGCATGTGATGGATCATGTGGATGATCAAGATGTCTTGCATTAACATTACTCGATCTGTTGTGTACTGAATGTTCTAGAGGACGACACCTCTGTCCAAGATTCATGCTAGAAGATCGAATTTGCACTTGATCAATTTGATGTTCAGGAGGTATGTTAGTTACTTCAGCTTCTAGAGGTTGATTTTGAGGTCTGACATCAGCTGATTGAAGAGGAACCTGAGGACTAACCGTCACATTAGGTCCATCTCGAGATTCAGCATTTGGTACTTAAGATTGAATCAAATCAGGAGATCTCGCCAACTGACTCGCAGGCAACAAACCACCAACACCAGAATCTGCCTTCTGTTTTTGTATTTGATTTTGCAGCATAAGCAAAGCAATCCTTAATTCTTTGCAGTTGTTGAGTCACTCGATCTTCAATCATTTGATTGTTTATTTCAGCAAATTTCGCTTCAAACCTCTGCAATTGTTGATTAAAATGATCAGTAATCTTTTCTTCAAACTCTTGTGCTTGCTGTTTAATCCGATCATCAATCTTTTCTTCATCTTGTTGAGAATGTTGAGCAAATCGTTCATCATACTTCTGATCTAGTTCTCGCATCAATTCTCTTTGTGACTGCTGCATCTGAACGAGCTTGTCTTCCATTTGCAAGCTTAATTGACTTGTTGTAACTTCTTCCTAATCTGCTGCAACGTTAGCTCCAACTACCGCAACATAGGAAACATTAGGATTGACATAGGTAGCTGGACTTCTAGCTCCTGCTCCCGATCAGGTAGTCACACCACCAGCCATAGATAAATTATGCATCTTTCATCTTGCCAGCTCAACTGAACTTCACAATTTGGACTGAACTTGACCAAACTGATCCAGTGGCAGCAACTGAGCTTAGATCAGAAAAAAAAAAAAAAAAAAAAAAGAGCTAGTATTCACACGAAAACCTGTTTTTGATGATCTATTGCAACTAGCACCAAAGCTTGACATAATACAAACTCAATTTAGTTGAATTTGATTCAACTAAATCAAATGCAAAGCATTTAAAGTCTGTTGCGCAGCAACAATAATCTGATTTCAAAATTTTCTTGATTAAGAGCTCGATTGGAAGCCAAACGAGGCTCTGATAACAATTGTTATGCTCGGGATTGAACCTCAAGTCATAACCCAAGATACATGAAGATAGATGAGAAGAGAAGTGAATTTAGACGAGAGATTAGAGAAAGTTAGATAAGAAATGGAGAGAGTTAGATGAGAGAGAGAGATTGATCTCCAATTGAGATATTTTGTGATTATCCTTACATGATTGATTATTACACTTGAACTACTACTTATAAGCAACTAATACATTAAACCAAGACAAGCTTAACAATCGACTAAAACTAAGAAAATATCTAATTCAACTAAAATACCTACTAGCATAACTACTAAGCTTGGTGCCAAGAATCAACTACCACACTGCATTGCTACTGCAGCTTATTACACCAAGCAGCTAGGACAACTACTTTGCAATGCAACACTTAACCAAGACTAACATATCATTCTTAAGCTAAATAACAGCAACATAGCAGCACACCACAACAACAGTATCTTTAGCCAAAACGCCCCTTAGAACCTCATCAAGCTGGATCATAACAGTGACTTGATATCAACATTCACCATCAAAAAGCAATCCTCAAACCTGGGAAATATCTCTCACCCATTGCTTTGTTCCTTGTAATTCTTTAACATTGAAGACAATGTTAAATTTAAAGTTTGGGCATGGGGGAGACATTTTGTCACATTTGTTTAAATTTTGAACAAAATTTTTTGAAAACATTTTCCTTTCTGGTCCTACTTTATCTTTTAGAGTTGGCTTTAAAGCCTCCCAAAGTTCTGAGCCTTTCTTGGGGATAAATAAGTAGTCTTTTAAATTTTCGTGCATATTTTGAACCAATTTAGAACCACAAACCAAAAAAAAAAAAAAAAATTTAGAGATCTTACCATCATGCTTTTTAGGAAAATTTTCTGCTCTTTTTAGCTTGTTTACTTCAATTAGATTTGAATACTAGTCAATTGTTTTTTATGTTCTAATTGCAAAACAAGGAAACATCTTAATAAAACCGCGGTATTTGAGTTCACAAATTAGCATGGCTGTTTTACCTTTCTTTCTAATTGAAATATGCTCAAATTTGAATGGATTTCATCAAGATTATCATTTGTATAATAGACTTTTGAAGAGTTATGCCTAAGTCTAAAGAAAAATATGAAAAAAAAAATTGAGGGAAGTATCTCTAAGCACCGCTATCCCATGTAAACATTTCGAGATATGTGCTGCCTATCCTGAGGACATCTCACTGATGGCTTCTCTTACCCATGCGGTCATCGCCCAGGGGTCAGGAGTTTGATTCTCGCTGAAGATATACTCATGAAGTTGTAACAAGTGTGTTTTAGTGGTCGCTTCTCTTACCCATTCTGTCAAGGGTAGGTGTTTGATTCTCGCTGAAGATACACTCACGCAGTCATAATGAGGGTGTCCCAATAGTGGCTTCTCTTACCCATGCGATCATCACCCAGGGGTTAGAATTTTGATTCTCGCTGGAGACGTACTCATAGGCTGGTTGACTAGGGCAGATCAGTCCCTCATACATAATTGAAAAAAAAAGAAGAAGAAAAGAAAAAATTATGTGAAATAACTTTTAGTCTTGGGCATACCTGAGAAGTCTTGTTGTGAATGACATGATTTTGGTCATCTATTCAATTTGAATGTCTTGAAATTAAAAAGAACGGATAGTTTAATTTGCTTAGCCCACTTTTGAATTCAGGTACCTAGGTTATTGATTGGTTTTACCTTGGAAAGATTGTTTTGCCTTTAGAACTTTAAAACATTGACTCTCGGTCATTCTTTTCTAATAGAAGTTGTCTTACTCTGAATTGTGAGAAATTTTTAAAAAACATAAGATCCTGCGCTTTAATGTTTAACCTTGCTCGAGGATGAGCAAGATCGAAGAAGAGAGACCGACCAAGGAAACAAACACAGACCAACTACGCCTGCAAGATCAAGCACCTAAGACTGGAGCCCTCCTTCCCCAAGCCTAACCGAAGCGCGAGCCTTTTCAATAGCCCAAAGATAGTCCTGTGCCTTTGCGTACAGCCCTGCTCCCAAGCCTAATTGAGCCACTGAGCCTTTATTAATTAGGATCAAAGAAAGACCTACACCGAGTGCTCTCCTGTCGTTGTTCGCCGTCCCTGCCCAGGAAGATTCAGATAAAAGTCTTTCTTTGGAGGTATTTTGGTAAGTCCAATTTTGTATATAATTATTCAAATCATTTTAGTTCATTTTCTAACTATTATACATCAATTTTATATCGCTATTGCTTGCTTTTGCGCTTTTTCTCTTGCTATATTTATCATCAACATCAACAAGTGAATGCAAGATACATCAAACAAAAGCAAATGGGGAAAACGTAACATTTTACACAGCTAAAGCAAGAACACAACAAGTTCATACACAATTCATTTCAACAAACAAAAATGGGTGGCAAACTGTACAAATCAAGAGCAATGATGGATTAAACAATACATTAATATGTTCAAGTTGATTTCAAGGCCGAGTTTTGGGTGGCAAAAGCTGAAAAAAATAAGCAAGAACAGCAAGTTACAAAGGATGAACAACAAGCATGAACAACTCATTTCAATTTGCAAATTTAGGTGGCAAAATGGACAAAACCAATGCAAGGATGCTTCGTAAACTTTAAGAACATGTTCATGGTGGTGTCAAGCCTAATTTTGGGTGGTTTAAAGTAGTAAAAATCAGAAGAAATCAGCAAAAGAAGCAAGTTGTTCAAATTTGGGCGGTAATGGCAGCAAGGAGGTGCCATGAGCTTTAAGCTTGCAAAATATTTTTTCCTTTACGTGATCCCAAACATATGTACTATAAATAGGGAGATTTGGGAAGTGTTTTTCATAAATTTTAACAGCAAAAATGAAATAGAAAGTAGAGAGAAAAGGAGGAAAACCGAGAGGAAGAAGAAGAAGTTTGGTTTGTAATTTTTGACTTTTAAGTTCTTTTTAACTTTTTTTACTTTAAGTTCATAGATTTTGTTTTAGATTTTATTTATATTATGTCTACCATGAACTAATTTCTCTTTCCAAGGCTACGATGTAGCCTAAGTTACAGTATATGCTCTTTTATTATTCAACATATTCAAAGTCGTTTATTGCGATGTTTGAGTGTTTATCATTATTTTTCATGAGTTTTGAATGCTTGATTACCATTTAAAGCCTACAATGATTCATAAAGAGTCTGAGAGGAGATTTATGATGAATTCTAAAGTGATAAACAGCACAAATTAAACAAATGTTAAAGATAGATTAACGCAATTTATGTGGTCTTAAGTGAAAACCAGAGATATTCAAAAAAAATTTCTTATTTAAATTCATGCAAGAGATTGATGATTTAATATGTAAAAGGGTATGCTTAGTGTTTCTTGGCAGAAAATATTTAGTAAATTGGGGTTTTTGACCATCAATACATAATAACAACTTGAATGCCGAGAATAGAAAGGCGTATTGATGCAACTAGGTGAAATTGGATGCCTTGGATTTATTTAAATCAGAAACTTACAAGAAAAACAAAAATTAGTAACCCAATTTAGTCCTTTTCATTTTATTTATTACGTATCAAAAACTTCAATTTTTAGTCTTTTAAATAGTGCTAAAGCTACTAATTTCGGTACTCACTTAATAATCAATTCTCGTGGGAACGATACTCTACTCACTATGTATTACTTGGTACGACTTAGTGCACTTGCTAGGAATACACACCAAGTAAGCACCATCAGTGTGAGTATCATAATTAAAGTCTTTAATAGTCCAATATGCATGATGCTCAAACTCCAGGCAAGTGGCATGCCTTCCCACAAATCAAACGATGGTGAGACATATAGATTGGAGTCTTGAAAGCTAGATGAAAAGCCCAAAGGTCATCCTTCGGCCTTAAAGAGCAATCCTTTTGGTCTGGTCAAACAGTCTTGTAAAGGATGGATTTTACTTTGCGGCTCGAAACTTCAACTTGACCACAAGTTTGAGGGTAATAAAGGGTTGCTAATTTATGAGCAGCTGAGTACTTCCGAAAAAGTGCTTCAGCTACAAGGTAAGTGAAATGCATCCCCCCATAACTAATAATCGCTCTAGGAATGCTAAGATGCTATAAAATGTTATCTTTTACAAGCTGAATGACCAGGTTGTGGTCATTCGTCCTAATAGCGATAGCCTCGACCCATTTTGGCACATAGTCAACGGCCACTAAAATTTGAAGAAAACCATTTGAGTTAGGGAAAGAATTCAATGCCCCAAATATCAAAAGCTTCACAAACTAAAATTGGGCACTGGGACATCTCATCACCCTTTGTAAGGGTGCCGATATTTTAACACCGATCACAGGCCCTACGAAAATCACAAGTAGCCTGGAAAAGGGTTGGCCAACAAAGCCACTTTGTTGGACTTTCACGGTAGTGCGTCGTCCTCTAAAGTGTCCTCTATGGGCTAGATTATAAAAAAATGCAAAACACTCCCCCACTCTATTACCGGGACACGTCGACATATAACTCAGTCAAAACATACCTTAAACAGGTCAAGATCATCCCAAAAGAAGTGCTTCACCTATGAAAACAAACAATCCCCCGCATGCCTCTTCGAGTAAGTAGGCATCTTTCATGTTGCCAAATAGTGCATACCACTGGGGCCGGCCTCTTGCAATGAAAAACTACGGTTGATCAAGGAAGCAGCCATCAATAGGGCAAGTAGTGGACTTAGATGAAAATACAATCCTAGAAAGGTGATTGACCACTACATTATCAGGGCCTTTCTTAACTGCAATTTCTAGGTCAAATTTCTGTAGCAATAAAACCCAACGAATCAACCTAGGTGTTGCCTCCAAAGCCACTTATATTGTAATTTTGATTATAACAATCATTTGCATCAGAGCAGAGTTTTGGGTAAATTCCTTTCGATTTCTGCTAATTCTTCCTTGCGGATACAAAGATTCACATAGTAAGTAGTGAGACTTTAATGCCCTAGTATGACCGGTGGCGACTAGATCAACACGTTAGTGCTTCAAGAGAAGCCCCTGTCGAAGAAAAAACGTTCTACGGAACTACTAAACAAAGACAAAAATATGAGTGAGTCATAGAGTTTAAATTATTCTAATCTTGTTTCTATGTGACTCATAGGAAAGCTACAAAAAATCAAGACTAATCATGTTGATACCAAGCTTTCGAAGACGATGAATCAAGAGGAAAAAAGATCAAAGATTGAAGAGAAGATTCATCCAAATTGAAGAGATCAAGATCCAAGTCCAAGTGCCTTAAAGTCATTTATTTTTATTTTCTAGGACTTAGGATTGGGATATATCAATTGAGCCAAAATCTCAATATTGATATGTGATGCTCTAACAAAAATATTTTTTAAATATTTTTTAGTTTTGATTTCCAAATTCTATTTGAAAAATATTCAAGTCAAAATAAGCCAATCCATTTTGTCAATAAAAATATTCTTCAAGATTGATACTTTTAAAAGTATGATCAAATCAAACAAGATCAAATTTAAATAGGTGATTATTTAGCTTGATTCAATCAAGCAATTATTCATGAACAAAGCAAATAAGGAAATTAATTCAAAAATTAAGCGAATTAATCAATCTATTTACTTAGTTAATACGATAAATGAACCCATCAATTAAGCTAATTGATAAAAAACGTTCAAATCCACTCGGGCATTCTGTGTGTCAACAAATAGAAGGGATAAGTCGACACACAAACTTACAATAGCCATCCGAAGCTTCTGTGTGTCGACACACAACCCTTGTGTGTCAACACATATTAGAAAAAGCTTAAAATGGCTACTTTTGACTTGATTTCTTTCCTAATATTTTGAACCTCCCCTAGGCTCTCAGTTTCCTATAAATAGGGTTTGAATGCTTAGGTTTAAATCATCCTTCACTCTCTAAGCATTCTTTGATAAAAGGTTCTTCCATTCTTGTGTTTTAACGGTTTGATTTCAAGTTCTGTTTAATATTTTTCTCGAGCATCTAGTTCTCTTTATTGTTGATCTTTGAGCTTAATTGGCATATCCTTAGCTTTGGCTAGGCTTGATTTATTTTCAATTCCCACTTTAAAGAGTGAAGAGTCTCGTTGCTTTAATTCTTTCATTCCTTTATTTCAATTATTTATTGTAAAGGTTGGATCCTGAGCCTATGGTTACAAAAGGATCAATTGTAAAAGGTTGGTCTTGAGGCTAGGTACAAAAAGACCAGTTGTAAAGGTTGGATCCTGAGTCTATTTTAAAAAAGGATTATCAAGCATAGTTAAAGGCGTAAGTGACAAAGAGTAGTCGCTTGAGAAGTGGACTAGCTTAAGGTTCGGAAGTGAACCGCTATAAAAACCTTTGAGCATCTTTTTATTCTTGCCTTTGTCTTTTTTCATTTCATTTTCATTCTCTAACTTTCAAATTAATTTTTAGTTCATAAAGTTTAATTTTTCAATTGTCACCAAAGAACCTAATTCACTCCCCTATAGGCTTCCCTTTGGGCCTTCAACTGTTATAAAAGATAGTGCTCTTATTTTTTCTAGTCTAACAACTTTAAAGTGATCCTATGGCAACATTCACTCCTATCTTGGTTGAGGGTCAATCGACCAACAAGCCTCCTTTTTTTATGGAGGAAATTTTCCCTATTGAAAGCTTAGAATGAGATTTTATATTACATCTATTGATTTTGACTTATGGCTTATAATGAAAAACGGTGATTATGTACCTTCAAAGAAAAAAGGAGAAGAAACTATTGAAAAAGAGGAAAATGAGCTTATGAAAGATGATAAAGAAAAACTTGCAAAAAATGTGAAAGCCCATTATCAATTACTCTGTTCTATTGCCCTAAATGTCTTTAATCATATGTCGGGTTGTCAATTGGCAAAAGAGATTTGGGACAAGCTAGAGGTCAGCTATGAAGGTACGGAACAAGTAAAATCTTATAAAATAAATATGGTGGTAAGATCCTACGAGCTTTTTAAAATGAAACTGGATCGATCAATAAAAGAAATGTGCACTAGATTTTACGGCATTACTAACAAATTCCAAGCTCTTGGAAAAATATATTCAAATGAGGAGCAAGTTTGTAAAATCCTTAGATGTCTTCCTATTTTATGACAAGGCAAGGTTTCCGCTCTTCAAGAAGCTCATAATCTCTCCACCTATAAACTTGATCAACTAATTGGAAATCTCATGACCCATGAGATTGACATGGAAGAATTTAAGGAAGAAGAAAAGCAAAAGAAAAGTAAAGACACATCATTTAAATCATCGCCAAGTGATAAAAGTGACAAAAGTGATGATGAAGTTGTTATATTGACAAAAATATTTTACAAACATCTTGAAAAGAAAAGGTTCATCTTTTGCTTGAGGGTGGAGAAATCAGACATCCCAAGAGGGATTGTCCCAAGCCAAAAAATAAGAAGTCCTTCACCAAATTCAAAAAGAAGGACAAAAAGGAAGAATAGAAGAAAACATTTGTGGCTTGGGGAGATAGCGATGATGATTCCAATGAAGAAAGTGAAGACGAAGTAGCCAACTTGTGTCTCATGGCCATTGACGATAACATTGAAGAAAATGAGGTAACCGATCTATCCTATGATGAACTCGCTGTTGGTTTTCATGATTTGTATGAGAAATGTAAAAAATTGAAAAAGCAATACACTGCTCTCATAAAAGGTCTTTAAATGATGGGTTTAGAAAAAGATTCAAAACAACATTTATTGCTTGAACTTGAAATTGAATCACTAAAAAATAATGAGTCTTTAAATGATGAAATCCTAAAACTAACCAATGAAAAAAAATCATTGGAAGAAACATCTCATATTTTAAAGGAAAAATAAAAGGAATATCCAAGGAAGATGAATTACTTTTAAAGGAAAATGAGTCTTTAAAAGAAAGAATCGATGAACTTTCAAAATCTCAAGCAAATTTTTAAAAGGGCAAGAAATACTTGACAAAATTCTCTCATCTCAAAAACTAGTCTATAACAAAGAAGGAATTAGTTATGATAGAAATGTTCAAAAGAAAATTTTGAATGTTCTTTTTGTTAAAGCCTCTTCACCTCTAACAAACTCTAGATGTAACTATTGTGGTAACCATTGGCATATCATATACCAATGTCCTTTCAAAGGAATTTGAGAAAGACAAAGATGGTTTGGGTTCCAAATGGATCTCAACCACTTGTAATGTAAAGGCTAACAATAAAGGACCAAAAAAAATTTGGTTCCTATAAGCATTTGAGTTGCTATGGGTGTGTATGAAAATCCAAAGCAAAAACCAAAAGTGATACTTCGAAAGTGGTTGCTCAAGACACATGACCAGAGATAAATCAACGTTCACTTCACTAATGCTTATAAAAGGAAATGTCACTTTCAGTGACAACAAGAAAGGAAAAATAATCGGTAATGGTAATGTTGCTTCTAACTCTTCTCCTTGCATTGAAGATGTCTTACCTGATGAAGGTCTTAAGCATAATCTTCTAAGCATTGGTGAATCATGTTATATAGGCTATTGTGTGAACTTTAAATCATCTAGATGCATAGTTAAACACGCTAAAACAAATAAAATTTTACTTGTTGGTCTACAATGTGAAAATTTCTATTGGATTGATATTGATTGTGTAGATTCATTAAAGTGTTTTAGTGTCTTGGATGAAAATGATCCTTAGATTTGGCATAGAATATTTTGGCATGCTAGTATGGACTTGATTTCAAAACTTTCAAAAAATGATCTTGTTAGAGGATTACCAAAGTTAAAATTTGAAAAAGATCATATTTGTAATGCATGTCAGTATGGAAAACAAACTAGATCTTCATTCAAACCCAAGAGTGTAATTTCAATATCAAGGCATCTTCAATTCTTACATATGGACTTGTTTGGTCCTACTCGTCATTTAAGCCTTGGTGGAAAAGGATACAGACTTGTAATTATTGATGATTATTCCCATTTTACTTGGTGCCTATTCCTTTCTTATAAGAGTGAAGCATTTGATAAATTTGAAAAGTTTTGCAAAAAGGTACAAAATGAAACGATTTGAAAATTATTTCGGTTAGAAGTGATCATGGAAGGGAATTAGAAAATGACGACTTTGAGACTTATTGTGATTATTTTGGAATTGACCATAATTTTTCGGCACCTAGAATTCCTCAACAAAATGGAGTAGTTGAAAGGAAAAATAGAACTTGAAGAGATGGCAAGAACCATGCTTTGTGAAAATAATTTGCCAAAATCATTTTGCATGGAAGCCGTTAGCACTGCTTGGTACATCTTAAATTGAGCTTTAATAAGGCCTATTTTGAACCAAACATTGCATATTTTAAACCTTTTTGGTTAAAATGCCTCATTCACAATAATAGCAAAACAAATCCTGGTAAATTTGATCCACGAGTAGATGAAGGTATTTTTATTGAATATTCCCTAACTAGAAAAATAAAGGCTATAGAAGAGTCTATACATATGGTTTTTGATGAAACTAATGTCTTATCCTCTAGAATCCTTGTGGTGATTATGATATAGTAATTAAACCGGCAAACATCACACCCTCATCTAAAGAGCAAGAAACGGATAAACTCAAAGTTCCAAAGGATGAAACAAAAGAAAATAACCAAAATGTAGAATCAAAAGAGGAAGACTTGCGACAAGATTGGAAATTCTTGAAGGATCACCAACAAGCCAAATCATTAGTGATCCTGAGCCTACAGTTACAAAAAGATCAGTTGTAAAAGGCTGGTCTTGAGCCTGCGTACAAAAAGACCGGTTGTAATAGCTAGATCTTGAGCCTGTTTTTAAAAAAGATCATCAAGCTTAGTCAAAGGCTTAAGTGACAAAGATAGTCACTTTAGAAGTGGACTACCTTCCGGTTGGAAGTGAACCACTATAAAAACCATTGTGCATCTTTTTATTTGATAAGTCCAATTTAGTATATGATTATTCATATCATTTTAGTTCATTTTCTAACCATTTTACCTCAATTTTTGATTGCTATTGCTCACTTTAACTCTTTTTAGCTTCTATTCCCATTCCTTTGCAAAAATACTTATTTTGTGCTAAGAGGTTTTATCATCAAAATCAACAAGTGAATATAAGATACATCAAACAAGAGCAAAAAGTTGGGAAAAACACATCAAAATGCATGGCTACAACAAGAACAATAAGAACATGCACAATTCATTTCAACTTGCAAAAATGATGGCAAAATAAACAAATCAAGTGCAAGGATGGATTAAACAATACATTAACATATCCAAGACGATGTAAAGAGTGAATTTAGGTGGTACAAAGCTGGAAAAAAAGAAGAAAAACAGCAAAGAACAAAAAAATGCAGAGATTGTGCAACAACCATGAGCAATTCACTTCAACTTGCAAATTTGGGTGGCAAAATGGACACATAATGTGAAAGAACTTCTTTTACACTTCATTAACATGTTAACGTTGATGTTAAGGCTGATTATGGGCGACCAAAGCTGAAGAAAAATATGAAGAAATCAGTAATAAGTTACAAACTGCAGAAACAGGGCGGCAGTGGCAGGAAGGAGGTGCAATGAGCTTTATGCTTGCTATGTTTTTTATTTTAAGTAATCCCAACCTCAAATAATATAAAGAGGGATGTTTGGGAGGTCTTTTATCATGAATTCATCTGGGAAAAAAACAAAAAAAAAAAAAAAAAACAATACAAAGTAGGAATATAGGTAGAAATTTGTAGGGAAGAAGGAGGAGGAGAAAAGAAGAAGTTTGGTTTGTGGTTTCTTATTTTCTAGTTCTTTTCTATTTTCTTCTTTAAGTTCATGGATGTTGTCTTATTTTTATATTATATTATCTTTACCATTGACTAATTTTGTTTTCCCAAGGTTGCGATGTAGCCCAAGTTGTAATTTACACTCTTTTCTAATTCAACGTTTTCAAAGTTTGTTTATTGCGTTGTTTCAATGTTTATCATTCTTCTTCATGAGTTTTGAATACTTGATTACCATCCAAAGCCAATAATGATATAATGAGTCCGAGAAGAAGATTTATGATGACCGCTAAGGTGATAGTTACCGCAAATTGAGTGAATGCTGAAAGAGATTAAAGCACTTTATGTAGTCTTAAGTGAAAACCTTGGATCTTAAAAACTTTTTTCTTATTTAAATTCATGCAAGAGATTGATGAGTTAATATGTAAAAGAGTATGCTAAGTGTTGCTCGATAGATAATAATCAGTAAATTAGGATTTTCGACCATCAACATATAATAACTTGAATACCAAGAATAGAAAGGCGTATTAATTCAACTAGGTGAAATCGGATGCCTTGGATCTTATTATCACAGAAACAATCAAAAAATCAGTATGCTTTATGTAAAAATCAGTCAACATTTTAGTTCTTTTTCATTTTGTTTTGTTTCATATCAATAACTTTAATTTTCGGTCTTTCAAATAGTGCTAAAACTACTAATTCGGTACTCAGTCAATAACCAATCCTTGTGGGAATGATACTCTACTCATTTTGTATTACTTGATATGACTTAGTGCACTTGCTAAGAATATACACCAAGTAAAGCATCAAGTTCTTGGCGCCGTTGTCGAGGATTGTCCTTATTTGAGTGATATCCATACCATCTAGTTTTATTACTAATTTGAAGTTCTTTTGTAAGAAATTGTAAATTTCACTTACATTTGATGAAGAATCTTTTATTTCATTCATTTCATTTAATTTATTTGATTTGTAAAGCTATTTTTTTCAGTGGTCAATGTAGTTGTTAGAAGGAAAGGGAAGGTTTACATTGGCAGCTGTTCTGATTTAAGGAAGAAAATCATTTTGGGATTCATGAATCAGCTTTGAGAGGTCAGTCTGGCGTTGAGGGTACCTATCAGAGACTCAAGCAGTACTTTTATGGGCCCGGAATGAAGACAGAGGTGATTGATTTTGTTCAGGTTTGCACGGTCTGTTAGCAAATGAAGAGTGATCATACTCTGAACCCAGGGTTGCTTCAGCCATTACCAATTCCGGACAGAGCTTGGCAACATATAAGCATGGATTTCATAGAAAGTTTGCCTAGGTCTGAAGGGAAGGAGATCATTTGGGTGGTCGTAGATCGATTCACAAAATTTGCTCACAACATTGGTCTTACCCATCCTATTATAGCTGAAAGGTTGGCTAAAATCTCCTTGAATAACATTTATAAACTTCATGGGCTGCCTCAGTCTTTTGTGTCAGTTCGAGATAGGTTGTTCACTAGTAATTTCTAGCAAGATTTCTGCTTGTTACTTGGATCCAAATTAGTCTTGAGCTCTTCTTAACACCCACAGTCGGATGGGCAAACTGAGTGATTGAATCAATGTGTTGAATAATACTTGAAAAGCATCACTTTCCTTCATCCTAATCACTGGCATCAGTGGTTAACCTTGGCAGACTTCTGGTACAATACGCATGCTCACTCTTTCTTATGAACAACTCCATTCAAGGCTTTACATGGGTATGATCCACCTTTTCAAGTCCTTCTTCAAGGGGGAACTACAACAGTGATAGTGGTGTCTGACTCAGTGGATCAAAGGAAGCAACTGATGCAGCAACTCCGGGATAACCTGAAGGTAGCTTAATTAAGAATGAAGTTCTTCGTAGATACGAAAAGGAGTGACAAAACATTCAAGATTGGAGACATGGTGTACTTGAAATTATAGCCATATAGACAATCATTAGTGGCTATACGCAAAAATGTCAAGTTGTGTGCTAGATACTTTGGTCCAGACAAAGCACCTGAGAAATTGGGCAATGTAACATACAAAATGGAGTTACCACCAGAGGGTGGCATTCATCCTGTATTTCTTAGTTCGTTGTTGAAGAAGCATATGGCTGAAGGCAGTATGAGCTCATCTAACCCTCCAGCAGTTTCTTCTTATGGTTTAATTTTGCAAGAACTTCTGGCAGTCTTAGATACCAGCATGGAACAACTCAACAATAAACCAGTGGAGCAGGTTCTGATTCAATGGGCCAATCTTAGAGTTTAAGATGCAACTTGGGAGGATAAGAACATCATTAGAATCCAATTCCCTTCTTTCCATTCTTGGGACAGGAATTGTTTCAAGGGAGCGATATTGTCATTAATGTGGTTGTTTAGGCATCAATTTTGTTATCGTTAATAATTACTTGCTGAATTTCTCGGTTGTAAGCTGGTGTCTTGCTATTGGCGCCAAATTGTTGTTTGAACTGTGGTTGTAAGTCAGTCAGTTATGTCTTGATGCATTAGACTCTTTAGTTGACTTTGGCTAGTTTTAGGGGTATAAGTAATTATTTGATTCCTTTGTGAGACTCATTCAAGGAAAATATCAATCTACTTCTCTTCTCAATTCTCTTTTATTATCTCTCAATTCCTCTATTCTTTCTCTATCTCTTTCTCTCTCCTAGGTTTTGATTCAAGTTTTGCTTGAATCATAACAGTGTGCTTTTACTTATTTTGGTAAACAAGTTTTTCTTAGCAAACACTTCTAACTCACTCCTTATGTTCCTCAGCACCATGGCCATTAAACTAGCTTTTAGTAATGGCCCTTTATCCTTGGGACCACTATTTTTGGCCCAGGTATATGGTTGCCTTAGAGACATCATTGCCAAAAACTATGCTGTGCATGTAGGTGGTCCTTACTAGCTGGTCTAACTTTGGGCTCAAACCTATTTCCCATAGTTGTGCCCGAGAGGCCCTTACTCTCCCATAGGTGAGGGGGGTTTCTTGTGTTGGTGAGCATTTTACTTGCTATGAGGTCCAACTACCCCAAGGATGGTCATTTGACTAGTGCCTAGAGAGATAGGTGTCCCCTCTGGAGGGGCAAGGGACTTAATGGACTCCTATCAAGAGAAGGAATCTTGGTCTTGGATGGTTCATGAAACTGGACCTTCACAATGATGTCTCAGTGGACACAGCTCCCAAATCAAACAAGCGATCTTCTGCCCCCACGATTTGTTGTTTTATAACTAGACTCACCCTGATGTTGAGACATATAGGCCTGGGTTGTTTGCCAGGCAATTGGGTAAGGACCTAGATGTTCCTTTTGAAAGCCTAAGGACCAAGAATCTCTGGTGGGCCAAGAGGATGTTATGAATCGTTAGAATTTAATTGTAATTTCTGTTAGTAGTGGCTGGGTATTGTTCCAAGTGTTGAGTTGTATACTTTTAAATTGTAGTTAAGTTGATTTTTAGGCGCCAAAGGAGGGTACTGGTCAACGCAGGTCAAATTTGGAGGCGATTTGCTGAATTTGGCGGGAAAGGCAGTTTTTTGGGGTTTAGTCGGTTAGTCTTGTTGCATTGTATCCAAAGGTCTATAAATAGGACTTTAAGCTTGTAATTCAAGTATTGAATGAAATAAAAACTGATTGTCTTTTGGAATTATCTCTCTTTTCTCATCAACTTTATCTATTTCTTCCCCTTTCACTTCTCTACTCACCTTAACTCTTTCTTCTACTAGGTTAGACTTTCAATTCTTAATTGGAAGCTAAAAATTGGTATCAGAGCTGGTTCAAGCAATCAATTGATTGATTGAGGCAGGCAAAATCAAAGAAAAATATGACCGAAGGCGTGAGAACCAGATCTGGAGCTGGAGGTGCCAATGCGCCAGGTTCTGGATTGGATTTTGTTGCTGCAGTTATGAGTTCTGGAGCTAATGTATCAAGTGATCATCACCGGGATTGGATGACAAGTTAGAACAGCTGAATGCTAAGTTTGAGCAACAGCAAATCGAGCTCAAAGCTAGGTTTGATCAGTAGCAGTAGCAGCAACTCGAGAATATGTAGAAGAGTGATAGCATTCAGCAAATGTTAAAATTGATTTTGGATAAAGACTCGCATAAGGAAGAGCAGCTGCAACAAATTGAAGATAAAATCAAAAAATTGCAAAATCAGGTTAATAAACAGAAAGAATCAAGTGTTGATGCGATTTTGAAGCCTGCAAGTCAGATCTTTCAGCAGAAGGAGACCGATCAGCAGCAAGTGAATATTGACAGGCCTGAGATTCTGGTGAGGAACCGTGGCAAATCTCCGATAGTGCAGGCGACTGTAGGACCCTCAATTAACATCAGATCAGCTGAAAATCAATCCTTGCAACCTGAATTTGATGTAGATAATCAGGATCGAGCCTTTGAACAGGTACATTACAGACCTGAGGCTTTGAATACAGAACGCAGTAACAGGCCACAGATTTCAGCTGGGCAGCGCAGGACTGATTTTGATGAGCTCGAACATCTGGACAGACCTCCTGAGCGACATTACCAGAATAGAACAGTGAGTAATGACATCATATCTGGTGGTACGAGTGGTAATCACAGGCATCCAAGAGTCAAAATTAATCCTTTTGATGGAAAACTACTGGAATCATGGCTGAGAAGGTGTGATCGGTATTTCATGTATTACAGCATACCTGATGATGAAAAGCTCCAATTAGCTGCAGTGCATCTACATGGTGAACATGAGGTTTGGTACTATAGTCTGTTGAAGAGCAAACCCGAATCTTTCTTGAGACCAATTCGTAGAAGAAATGTGTGAACGCTATGGAGAAGGGGAATCAACAGATGTTGTGGATAACTTTAACAAATTATCCCAAACTACAACCGTGAAGGAGTATATGCTTAGGTTTGAGAATTTAAGAGCAAAATTGTTATCCGTTTTGACTATAGCTCCCGAGGATGCCGAGTCATATTATGTTTCTTGCTTTATAAGTGCATTAAAGCCTAGGATCAAAAACATGATGAAAGCCATTGGTCCTAAGACCTTGTCAGGTGCCTGTAACAAGGCAAAATTGATTGAAGCTACTCATGTCCAATCGAGTGACAAGTTTAAGCAGCTGAGCAGCAAATTCAGATCACAACCGAGAGCAAGTTCTGGTACAGGTTTTAAGCGTGCTGTTGACAAAAGCTCGGTAAGACTTTGCTTTCGTTGTAACCAGCCATATCAGCCTGGACATAGGTGCAAAACACAAGCATTAATGTGTGCTAAAGGGATTCGTGCTGAAGCTGAATCAGACAGTGAGCAATCGGCAGCAGAAATTGACAGTGTTGGAGACTCTTCACAAGAGGATTTGGGTGAAGATGAAGTGGAAATATCAATGAAGGCTTTAACCGGGAGTGGAGCTCACAACACTATCAAAATCAGAGGCAAGGCTGGAAAACATTCCATCATTATCCTCATTGATAGTGGAAGTACACATAGCTTCATCGATCCCAAGTTGAGTAAGAAGGTTAGGCATGAAGCAATAAAGACTCATCCTTTACAAGTGATGGTGGCTGACGGCAATTCGTTAACAATTCATAACAAGTGCATAGCATTCCCATGGTCTATGCAAGAACATCACTTCACCTTCGATTTCAAAGTTCTTCCTTTGGGTGGTTGTGATATGGTGCTTGGGGTGGATTAGATGAGGACCTTCAACCTGGTTATATTTGATTTTGATAAGATGACCGTGGCATTTTAGGTTCATGGCACCAAAGTGTCCTTGAAAGGTATGTCAGAGGAGGCTCATCTCAAGTTAATTGATGGCAAAAGTGTGCACGATGGAATCAAGAAGAAGGCAATACAATGGTTTGGTCAATTGTTCATGTTATCTTCGGTTGAGCTGCAGCAGGGTATTCAACAGGAAGTGCAGACCTTAGTTGATGAATTTGGGGACATTTTTGAGGAGCCTAAGAGTCTTCCTCCTCAAAGGAGTGTAGACCATGCCATTCCATTGCGTGGTAATGCTGAGCCGTTCAAGATTAGGCCATACCGATACCCACACGGCTAGAAGACAAAGATTGAGCGGCAGGTTGAAGAGCTTCTTCACATGAGTTTCATTAGACCGAGCCGTAGTCCTTTTGCTTCACCGGTGATCCTCGTAAAAAAGAAGGATGGGTCGGCCAGAATGTGTATTGACTACCGTCGGTTGAATGCTTCAACCGTGATAGACAAGTTTCCTATTCCGGTCATAGACAACTTGCTTGATGAGCTACATGGAGCGTGCTTCTTTTCATTTGAGGCAAGGATATCATCAAATCAGGGTCCTCGAGCCGGATATCAACAAGACAGCTTTTCGAACTCATCATGGCCATTTCGAGTTCGTTGTTATGCCTTTCGGTTTAACAAATGCCCCGGCCACTTTCCAAGCAGCCATTATTGACGTTTTCAAGCCTTTTTTGACGAAGTCAGTGCTCGTTTTCTTCGATGACATACTGATTTATAGCTCAACACATGAAGCTCATCTCACTCACCTCAGACAAGTGTTTGTATTGATACGGCAACACAAGTTCTTTGCAAAGTTGTCCAAATGTTCGTTTGCTCAAAATAACCTCGAGTATTTGGGTCATATCATCTCTCACAATGGAGTACCTACTGATCCTAGCAAGATCCGTGCAATGCAAGAGTGGCCAATTCCGATCACTTTGAAGCAATTGAGGGGATTTTTGGGATTGACCGGGTATTATAGAAAATTTATTAAGAGTTATGGTTCTATTGCCAAACCCCTAATCGAGCTCTTGAAGAAGGATGCTTTTAAGTGGAGTGAGAGATCTCAAGTTGCATTTGAAGCCCTTAAAGCCGCAGTGTGTGCTGCACCAGTTTTGACAATGCCGAACTTTACCGAGAGCTTTGTTTTGGAGACCGATGCAAGTGGTACTAGTATAGGGGCTATTCTTTCTCAAAAGGGAAGGCCTATTGCTTACTTGAGCCAAGCTCTAAGTTCCAAACATCAAGCCATGTCGACTTATGAGAAGGAGTACCTTGCAATTCTCTTAGCCGTGGAGAAATGGAGGCACTATTTGGAGGGTCACAAGTTCATCATTCGGACGGATCACCAAAGCCTCAAGTATCTCCTTGAACAAAAGATCGTGACAAGAATTCAAAAGAAAGGTCTCATGAAGATGCTAGGCCTTGATTATGACATCGAGTATAGAAGTGGCAAGGAAAACGCAGCTGCGGATGCACTGTCAAGGCGTTTTGAGGATGTTGATCAGGGCACTTGCATTGCTATTTCCGTGGTAGTACCTTCATGGGTGGAAGAGCTACATAAGTCCTATGAGGGAGATCTTTTTATTCAGGAGAAAATAGCTGCTGCTGTGCTTAGTTCAGATGCAAAAAACGCTACTGCAGACACCAAAATTACAGTGCAGAAAGGTTTGATTCGAATCCAAGGCAAGCTGTTCGTGGATTCTGCCACTGATTTGGGAAAACAAGTCATCCAAGCCTCACACGATGCTACTTGGGGAGGTCACGCTGGTGTAGAAGGCACCTATCAAAGAATTAAAGCATACTTTACATGGCCGAGCATGAAAAAAGATGTGAGTGATTATGTGAAATCTTGTGAAGTGTGCCAACAAACGAAATTGGGAGTTCATCGTTACAAGGGTCTACTTCAACCTCTTCCTATTCCGAATGGAGCTTGGATTCATATTAGCATGGATTTCATTGAAGGATTGCCGAAATCCGAAGGCAAGGAGGTTATTTGGGTAGTGGTGGATCGTTTCACCAAGTATAGCCATTTCATTGCTCTCATTCGACCTGTCATGGCTGAAAAATTGGCTAGGATCTTCCTTGACAACATTTACAAATTACACGGATTGCCTCAATCCATTGTGTCGGAACAGGACAAGATCTTCACAAGCACATTTTGGAGGGAGTTGTTCAAGTTGATGGGCACCACGTTGGCACTGAGTTCCTCTTATTATCCTCAAACGGATGGCCAACCGAAAGAGTCAACCAGTGCTTGGAACAATACCTTCGAAGTATGGTCTTCTTAAGGCCCAAAGAGTAGAATCATTGGCTCTCGTTGGCCAAGTTTTGGTTCAACACTCACTTCCATATATCAATTGGCACTTTACCCTTTCAAGCTTTGTATGGTTGCCCACCTCCTTCACCTTTGCTGCTGCAACAACCGGGCAAGATTGATTCAGCAGCGACTGATTTAGTTCAGCAGAGGAAGCAATTTATGCAAGTGCTTAAGGACAATCTCCAACAAGCTCGAGCTCGAATGAAGTACTATGCAGATAAGAACAAGGTAGACAAAAGCTATGACGTTGGTGACATAAATTACAATCGTATAGATAGTCCTCCTTGGCTGTCAGGCGTAATGTCAAGCTAAGTGCTCGATACTTTGGCCCGTACAAAATTCTGGAGAAAATTGGCAATGTTGCTTATAAGCTAGACTTACCTTCGCATTCATACATTCATCCCGTGTTTCACGTGTCCCTACTTAAAAAACAGGTTACAAAAGGAGCTGCAGCTGCCCAGGATCCACCTGCTGCAGAAACGAGCGGCCTGCTGGTGTTGCAACCTGCTGCTGTAAAGGCTCGGAGGAAGCTGCAACACGATCACGGTGTTGTGCAGGAGGTATTGGTGACTTGGTGCAATTTGAACAAGAGCTTGATGACTTGGGAAAATTGCAATTTTTTGAAGATCCAATTCTCAAGCTTCACTTCTTGAGGACAAGAAGCTTCTCAAGAGGGAGAGAATGTTATGAATCGTTAGAATTTAATTATAATTTCTGTTAGTAGTGGCTGGGTATTGTTCCAAGTGTTGAGTTGTATACTTTTAAATTGTAGTTATGTCGGTTTTTAGGTGCCAAAGGAGGGTACTGGTCAACGCAGGTCAAATTTGGAGGCGGTTTGCTGAATTTGGCGGGAAATGCAGTTTTTTGGGGTTTAGTCGGTTAGGCTTGTTGCATTGTATCCAAAGGTCTATAAATAGGACCTTAAGCTTGTAATTCAAGTATTGAATGAAATATAAACTGATTTCCTTTTGGAATTATCTCTCTTTTCTCATCTCTTTCTCTATTTCTCATCCTCTTTCACTTCTCTTCTCACCTTAACTCTTTCTTCTACTAGGTTAGACTTTCAATTCTTAATTGAAAGCTAACAGAGGACTTCCCTTCAACCTATCGAGCTTCCAAAGCTTCACGATTTGAGCAAGGAAATTAGATCCCTTTATGGGTATCTTATGTCTTGTACTTACATTCCATGTGCCATGCTAAGATTTTCAGCATGGTACTAAGCCAATTGGTTCTCTTTGGAGGCCAGAGGTGCCAAGTAATATTTCATGCCCTTGTCTGAGCTTGCAGGTCCGAGCTCAGGAAGAAGCCTGCTGGTCATCATTAAGCCAACCTGCAGAAGGAACCACTTCTTAAGCATACTTCAGTCTTTTTACTCGTTTGAACATAGGCTGATCACTGTTCTTTTCTTGTTACAGTAGCTGTCTAAGCAACCCCAAAGAGTGCTAGAACTATGGGCTTTGCTCAAGTGCTGCTAGAGGACTCCCCTCCGGGCAGTTCTTCACCCACCCTTGAGGTTGGTGGCTCACGAAAGAGGAAGAAGGATTTTGTTCCTCAAATCCTCCCTGCTACCGCTGAAGAAGAAGAAGAAGAAGAAGAAGAGATGCCCATCTCACGATTAGTAAAAAAAAAAAAAAGAAGAGCCATATTCCTTGTACCAAAGGTATTGGCCCTTCTCAACTTTTGTTCTCATTTGTCTCTGTTAAAGCAACTTCTAGCATGGCCTTTTATGGTCATAAGTAGAGCCAGCTCCATACATCATGGAGATACAAGATCCTCCCTCTAGAAAGATTACACCAGAGCCTCATCAGGACACTAAATCATTAAGCTCGAGTGCTCAAGAAGAAGGTGACATGGCTTTCTCTGTTATGGAGCCAATCACAAGCTACTTCCCCGAAGATGCTTCCTTTCCAGCTCTCTCGAGCCAGGGCCTTGTGCAAGCTCCCTTCCTATTCTTAGGAGGCCCAATCTTTACTGAAGAGATTATGAAGGTCAAGGCTTTCTGGTTTTCCAATTCTTAATGATTAAAACCATGTTTGGTTATAACATACGAGCCTTATTCTCGAGAAGTTCGTCCCAGCAGTAGCGATGCCCACTGAAACTTCAAGGACAGATGTACCATAAGAATCCCCTTTTTTGTCTCAAACGGAGGCCACAGAGGTAAGGGGATTTCTTTTAGCCTTACTTGTTTTCCAAAGTCAAAATCTTGCCAAAATCTTTTGTTATTGACCTTTTGCAGGTTACCCCTCCCAAAAACACTCCTCCCTCGAGGTTAGAGGGATTATCTTCTCGTCTAGAGAAGTTTTGAGCAAGTGGTAGATTACAACTGGACCAAGAATCTCCCAAATTCCAATGGCCGAGAGAAATCGCACATCTTCCTATTCTAACGCTGGCTGAGGGGGGCACATTTCAAGAGGCCATTTCCATAGTGTGGTCCCTAAAAGAAGGTCCAAACGTGGCTCCTTCTATTACTAGGGAACTTTAGGTCCTTGAGGAAGTGTTCCTGAAGGTGAGCAAAGATGTCCCAGCCCTTCTTTCAAGAAAACGACATTGCCGAGATGCCATTAGAAACCTTGGGCATTCAGCTTGCCTAGGTGGTGTGTAGCTGCTATTTAAAGAGCTCAAAGTAGCATGAAGGATCCAAGACCATCATGCTCAAGGGATTAAAATTTTGGAAGACAAGATCCAGCATCTAGAGGAGAGGTTAAGTCAACTTAAAAAAGAATTGCTCTCGTTAAGAAAACAGTATACCTCCCATGGTTCAGTGCTTGGAGGACTCAAAGAGGCCACCATGGAGGCTGAGAGGGGCACTTAAGCCTTTCATGAAGAAGCCCTTTCACTTGATCGTGAACTTAATGACACAACCTACCAACTTTTTTCAATAGAGGAATCCTTATTGCGGATTAGGACTCAACTCTTCCCACAGCTAATGAAATACAAATTTTGTTCAATATATCTCTCAGATTGGTAGTTCTTTTAATTTTTTATCCTTAATTTAAGGATCAGGAGGTTGATCCTCGACACATTGGTACTGAAATTGAGCCCTTATATTTGAGAATCTATACTTAAGGATTTCTTTGCTAGACTCCTAGATTGATGGCACATATTTCTTTAAAAACCTACCACTGATTGCCGTTGGGTGAGTCCTTCCATTTAGGTCTTGGTGTAGATAGGTATTTCCACCGAATACCTTTATGACCCTAAACGAGCATTCCCAGTTTGGGGACCATTTCCCAAAGACTTGATCCTTCTTGCCAATGGGTAAAACCACTTTCTAGGCAAAATCCCCTTAATTAAAGGACCTAAGTTTTGCCCTTTTGTTATAGGCTTTCAAACATCTTCTTTTGAGTTTGTAATTTAGGAAGAGGATCACGCCTTACTTGGACTAAATTAGTAAGCTCATCCACCATGGCCTGCTCGTATTCAAGTTCAGGTAACATTCCTTAATGAGCTAGTCTAATGGGCTGAACTGTTGTTTCCTTTGGTAGCACAGCATCATGGCCATACATCAAATGGAAAGGAGTTGTCCCAATTGCATCTCACTTAGAGGTTCTATATGCCTAAAGGGCATCTAGTACCAACTCATGTCACTTTCTAGGATTATCCCCTATTATCTTTTCAATGTTGGCCTTTAGAATCTCGTTGGTCGACTCTGCCTGGCCATTAGCCTAAGCATAATAAGGTGTTAAGTTTAAGATTTCGATGTTGAAACTTTTGTTAAAGTCTTTAATCTCGGCACTGTTAAACACTCTAGCCTGGTCTACTGTGAAGGTTTATGGGATACCTAACCTACATAGGATGTGTTCTTTGATGAACTCAATCACATCTCGCGGATTGAGATTCCTATATTGTTTAGATTGCACCCACTTTGTGAAGTAGTCAATAGGTACCAGAATTTAAGAGTCCTATTTACTGGAAGGAGTGTTAATCTCCCCTATGATCTTTGTTGCTCAACCCCTAAATGGCCATGGTTTGACAATAGCATGCATCTCAACTGCTAGGACTCTTGGCACATTTCCATGTCTTTGGCATGCTTTGTATCCCTTGGCATACATAACCCCAAATGAGCTAATGCATTTTGTTGCCAGCTAGATGGGATCCACAGATATCCTCTTGGACTCCTAGCATTACAAGCATTGCTTCATCCAAGTCAAGGAACTTGAGAAGCACTTCACTAGCGTTAATTTTATACAAATCGCAAGACTCACCATCCAGATGGTACCCTTGAGCTCTCATTTTCATCTTTCTGTCCTTAATATATTTTTGAGGGTTCTTAAAGTAATTGACCAAGGGATTCCTCCAGCCCCCCTGTTGACTAAGGATAGGTTGATTGGCCGCACTGTACTCCAAGTGTTACATGGCATGTCTTCTACTATGAGGGTAGAGGACTTAGTGAACTCGATGTCATGATCTAGAATCTTAGTCTTGATGGCCATGGTTTCATCACACCAAGTTCTAGGCATTTTGTGTCAAGATGCCAACTTAGCCAAGTCATTGCCTGCTTTATTGGGTTCCCTAGAAATATGTTCAAACTAAAAACCATCGAATTTACTCAATAGCTTATGTACTACTGATAGGTATCGATTCGAGGAACCACTCAAACATAGAAATACCCCCTTTACTTGGTAGATTACCAATTGTGTATCCTCTTTGGTGATCAATGCCTCATACTCTGCCATGTTGTTGGAAATTTACCCACTTATTGGAACATTTATCAACCCAGGTGACAGCCATTGTTTCATGATCCCATTAAGGGATTCTATCACGATTCCAACTCCAGCGCTTGAATTGGTCCTAAAACAATCGAATAATAGTTTCCAAAGAACCGGTCTACCACTCAAAGCTGTTTTGGCTCTTCGTTTAAGCCAATATGGTGGTTAGCTAAAAAGTATGTTAAAGCTTTTTCCTTTACCAAATTTTGTGAGACATCAACCAACTCAAGAAGTAGAGTAGGCTCCATTTATTCAATCTACCTCTTAGAAATGGTCTACCCAGCATGTACTTGAGGACATCTGTCTGGGCAGCCACATATATACGAAAACACCAAGAAATAATGTCTCAATTTTATTGATGCTTAAAGTAATGACTGGCCGAATTTTTCAATTGAGGAATACTTTATTTCCCACTCAATTAGGCAACAGCTAAAGTAGAACACAACCAGTTCAAAACGTTGCTCATTGTTTTGTATAAGCAAACAACCAATAGATTCCTCATATGCAGAGACATAGATCTTCAAAGGCTTGCCCTAGTTTGGAGGAATAAATGCTGGTGGCCTAACCAAGTACTCTTTGATGGCCTCGAAGGCTGCTTGATGTGGCTCCTCCCATTTAAAGTCCTTTTCAAACTTGAGTCTTGGCAGCAGAGAGAAGACTTTTGTTTTCCCTGCAACATTCGAGATAAGATGTCTCAGGAAATTAACTTGCTGAAGGAAGTGTTGAAGCTCTATTTTGTTTAAGGGCGGATTGGCCTGTTGGATGGCCTTAGTCTTATTAATACCCATTGATGCGATTTTTTTTACTAGCAAGTGCACTAGTTGCTTCAAGTAATACAGGGTGAATAGAGTATCGTTCCCACGAGGATCGCTGAGTGAGTACTGAAATTAGTAGTTTTAATACTATTTAAAAAATTGAAAAATTAGGGATTTTGATACGAAATAAAGTAAAATAAAAATAACATAAAATAAAGTTAAAACTAGACTAGAATGAGCCGATTTAAGTTTTTTTTTTTATAATCAGTTAATAAAGTCTAAGGCATCCAATTTCACCTTAGTTGCCTCAATACGCCTTTTCTATTCTCGATATTCAAGTTGTTACTGTGTGTTGATAGTTGAAAATCATAATTTACTAAACATTCTCTTTTGAGCAACATTTAGCGTACTCTTTAACATATTAACCCATCACTTTCGTGCATGAATTTAAATAAGAAAAGAGTTATAAAAGCTCTATGATTTTCTTTTAAAAACCACACAAATTGCGTTAATCTCTCTCGAGCATTCGCCCAATTTGTGGTGCTTATCACCTCAGCAATCATCACAAATCTCCTCTCGGTCTCATTATGAATCATTATAGGCCTTAAATGGTGATCAAGCAGTTAAAACTCATGAAGAACAATGATAAACACTTCAACAATACAATAACATAAACATTGAATACCTTGAATTAGAAATGAGCGTATTTTACAACTTAGGCTACATCGTAGACTTAGATTAACAAAATTAGAGCATGTTAAACTTAGTATTAAATATTACAAACATCAAAATACATGAACTAATGAAGAAAAATGATAAAACTAACAAAAATAACAAAAAAATAAAAATAAAAATTACCAAGAACAGGTCAGGTCTGCCTGCACAGACCCGACCTGTTCTCCACCCTTTTTCCCTCGATTTTTTTGAGATTTTTGATTTAAAAACTTGATTTTCAACTCCTTTCATCCTCCCCTATTTATGCAAGTAGGATTGGGATAAAATAATTTGGAAAAATCTCAAAAATCATCTCCCATTGGTGCTTCCTGAGGCAGATCTGCAGATCTGGTATTTGGCCATTTTTCTTGATTTTTTCTGCTCTCCACAACCCAAATTCTGCACTAAAACATCATATTGATGTTTTTTGATGCTTTTACAATGAATTTGGTTTAAGAAAATCGAGTTTTAATTGCCAAAATGCAAGTTGTTCTTGAAAAGCTGTGATTTGCCGCCCAGTTTCTGCATCAGAATTCGAGCTTGATTTTCTTCATTTTTTTCATTAAATCCTCCACCCAAATGCTGAAATAACATGTTAAAAAGATGTTAAATAACTTATTTAAGCTTTGTTTCAGTGAATTTAGTTGAAGAAAATCAACAAAACTGAGCTGCAAATTTGCTTGCCGCAGTAGGTTTGCAAGTTGCTGCAACTTGCGATTTTTTTATATTTTTCGATTTTTTTCTGGTTTTTTTTATGTAAAAGAATGCTTAAAATAGCTTTAAATAATGTTTAATTGTATTATGCAATACATAAAAGATGAATAATGAGGATAAAAGTTTGAATTTTTGCTAAAAAATGATGCAAAACTTGTGAAATAGGGTGTAAGTTAGGCGTTCTTGGTAATTTTGTACAATTTTTGTTATTATTTTGTAATTTTTTTGATTTATCTTGCATTTACTTATTGATATTAATGATAAAACTAGCAAGATTTAATACAAAAATGGTGTTTTTGCAAGAAAATGGGTGAAATAGTCAAAAACGAGCAAAAGTGATAAAAATTAGAAGTAAAAAGGTTAAAAATGTATTAAAAAGATATAGATAAATATAGACTAATTTAAGGTTATCAAAATACCCCGAAACTTAAATCTTGCTCGTCCCTGAGCAAGGCAGAATATTTCAGCACCATATCTCATGTTTTTCAAGAATTTTTCTACTGTTTAAAGCAAGTGCACTCTAATTCAGAAATGAATAACTGAAAATCAATGTTTAAGGCTCTAAAAGCAAAATCATCTTTTCTAACGAAAAACCTGTCGATCACCTAGATAGCCAAGATTTAAAAGTAAGGAAAGCAAATTAAGTTTGTCCGTTCATTCAAATCTCAAGACATTCAAACAGTATAGAGGACAAAAATTCATACAACTCATAACAAATTTTATCAAGTATGCCTAAAATTAAAACAAATTTTTTTTCTTTTCTTTTGTTCAGAGGAACTTATTTGCTCAAGTCACTTTCGGCTCTTGAGTTTATCTTCAGCGAGAATCAAGCTCCGACTCCTGGGCGATGACCCATAAGTAAGAGAAGCCACCACTGAGATGCCCCCAATATTACCGAATGAGTATATCCTCAGCGAGAATCAAGCTCCGACTCCTGGGCGATGACCCATAAGTAAGAGAAGCCACCACTGAGATTCCTTCTCTATGACTCCCCTGAGTTTTATCTACAGTGAGAATCAAGCTCCGACTCCTGGGCGATGACCCCTAAGTAAGAGAAGCCACCACTGAGACGCCCTCAATATTGGGTAGCACATATCTTTATTTATGCAAGATAGTGGTGCTAGAGATACAATTTTATCAACTCTTTTATATATATATATATATATATTTCATATTTTTCTTTTAGATTTAGGTATAACTCTTCAAAGCTCATTATAAGATGATAATCCTTAATGCAATCAATTTAGATTTGAATATATTTTAATAAGAAAGAAAGGTAAAACAGCTATGCTAACTAGTGAACTCAAATACCATGGTTTTATCAAGATAATTCCTTAGATTTTTGTTTCACTATTAAAGCACAAAAACAATCGATTCTTAGGTTATTTCAATTAAATTACAGTAAACGAGCTAAGAAGGAGTAGAAAAATAGTATAAAAAGCATGATGATAAGTTTTCAAAAAACAAGGGGATTTTTTTTTTAAATATATTGCTGTTATTATATTATTATTATTCAAAATGCAATAAAACTTAAAGCGTCGAAAATCATTTTGTTGGCCGACGCTATTACATCCCCATACAAAGGCTTCGAACTCTGGGAGGCACTTAAGCCGACTCTAAAACAGACGGTAACAGAAAACTTCGTCGAAATGTTTTTTTAAAAAAAATTCATTAAAATTTTAAAACTTCATTCTCCCGCCCCAAACTTAAAAATTAACATTGTTTTAAAAGGAATATAAAGAACAAAATGGAAGAGAGGTACTTCCCCGGTTTGAGGATTGCTCTTCGATGATGCATGTGGACATCGTGCCACCCTCAAACTTATTATGAAATACCTGTTTAAACAAAAATAAATATGGGACAAAATAATGACAGGAAAATAAAATTAGATAAATAAAAATAAAAACACTTGGGTTGCCTCCCAAGAAGCGCTTAGTTTATACTCGTTAGCTCGACTTTCTGGGTGGATCTAATTTATCTAGATGGATTAAAAAGTTAAGATAAAATTAAAATTAATCAGAAAACTTTAAAATACGACAATCTAAAATAAAATAAAATAAAATAAATAAATGAATGAAGATTAATTTTTCTAATTTTCAACAAAATTTACAATCTATTAACAATTTCAAATTATAAAAAACAAACAAAATAATTGTTTTTTTTTATATACTAATTTTTTTATTTAATAAAATTTTTATTTTTTTAAGAATTATCTTTACAAATAAAATGAATGAATGAAAAGAAATTTAAATTTCAAATTTAACAAAATTTGCAAATTATTAACAATTTCAAATTAGTATCAAAACTATGTTGTATCAATATCACTCAATTATAGACAATCCAGGGCAATGGCGCCAAGAACTTGATGCGATTTTTTTTATTAGCAAGTGCACTAGTCGCTTCAAGTAATACAAAGTGAGTAGAGTATCGTTCCCACGAGGATTGCTGAGTGAGTACTGAAATTAGTAGTTTTAATACTATTTAAAAAATCAAAAAATTAGGGATTTTGATATGAAATAAAGTAAAATAAAATAAAATAAAAATAAAAATAAAAGTTAAAACTAGACTAGAATGAGCCTATTTAAGTTTTTTTTTTTTTTATCAGTTAATAAAGTTTAAGGCATCCAATTTCACCTTAGTTGCCTCAATACGCCTTTTCTATTCTCGATATTCAAGTTGTTACTGTGTGTTGATGGTTGAAAATCCTAATTTACTAAACATTCTCTTTCGTGAAACATTTAGCGTACTGTTTAACATATTAACCCATCACTTTCGTGCATGAATTTAAATAAAAAAAGAGTTATAAAAGCTCTATTAGTTTCTTTTAAATTCACACAAATCGCATTAATCTCTCTCGAGCATTCGCCAAATTTGTGGTGCTTATCACCTCAGCAATCATCATAAATCTCCTCTAGGTCTCACTATAAATCATTATAGGCCTTAAATAGTGATCAAGCATTTAAAACTCATGAATAACAATAACAAACACTGCAACAACGCCATAACATAAACATTGAATACCTTGAATTAGAAATGAGCGTATTTTACAACTTAGGCTACATCGTAGCCTTAGATTAACAAAATTAGTTCATGTTAAACTTAATATTAAACATTACAAACATCAAAATACATGAACTAATGAAGAAAAATGATAAAACTAACAAAAATAACAAAAAATAAAAAATAAAAATTGCCGAGAACAAGTCAGGTCTGCCTGCACAGACCCGACCTGTTCTCTACCCTTTTTTCCTCAATTTTTTAGAGATTTTTGATCTAAAAACTTGATTTTCAACTCCTTACATCCTCCCCTATTTATAGAAGTAGGATTGGGATAAAGTAATTTGGAAAAAATCTCAAAAATCAGCTCCCATTTGTGCTTCCTGAGGCAGATCTGCAGATCTGGTATTTGGTCATTTTTCTTGATTTTTTCTGCACTCCACCTTCCAAATTCTGCACCAAACCATCATATTGATGTTGTGCGATGCTTGTACAATGAATTTGGTTAAACAAAATCGAGTTTTAATTGCCAAAATGCAAGTTGTTCTTGAAAAGCTGTGATTTGACGCCCTGTTTCTGCATCAGAATTCGAGCTTGATTTTCTTCATTTTTTCATGAAATCCTCCACCCAAATACTGAAATAACATGTTAAAAAGATGTTAAATAACTTATTTAAGCTTTGTTTCAGTGAATTTAGTTGAATAAAATCAACAAAATTGAGCTGCAAATTTGCTTGCTACAGCAGGTTTGCAAGTTGCTGCAACTTGTGATTTTTTAATATTTTTTTCTGGTTTTTTTATGTAAAAGAATGCTTAAAATAGATTCAAATAATGTTTAATTGTATTATTCAATACATAAAAGATGAATAATGAGGATAAAAGCTTGAATTTTAGCTAAAAAATGATGCAAAACTTGTGAAATAGGGTATAAGTTAGGCGTTCTTGGTAATTTTGTACAATTTTTGTTATTATTTTGCAATTTTTTTGATTTATCTTGCTTTTACTTATTGATATTAATGATAAAACTAGCTAGATTTAATACAAAAATGGAGTTTTTGCAAGAAAATCGGTGAAATAGTCAAAACCGAGCAAAAACGAGCAAAAGTGATAAAAATTAGAAGTAAAATGGTTAAAAATGTATTAAAAAGATATAGATAAATATATACTAATTTAAGGTTATCCAAATACGCCCAAACTTAAATCTTGCTCGTCCCTGAGCAAGGCTGAATATTTCAGCACCATATCTCATGTTTTTCAAAAAAATTTCTACTGTTTAAAGCAAGTGTACTCTAATTCAGAAATGAATAACCGAAAATCAATGTTTAAGGCTCTAAAGGAAAAATCATCTTTTCTAAGGAAAAACCTGTCAATCACCTAGGTAGCCAAGATTCAAAAGTTAGAAAAGCAAATTAAGTTTATCCGTTCATTCAAATCTCAAGACATTTAAACATTATAGAGGACAAAAATTCATACCACTCATAACAAATCTTATCAAGTATGCCTAAAACTAAAACAATTTTTTTTTCTTTTCTTTTTTTTTTTTCAGAGGAACTTATTTGCTCAAGTCACTTTCGGCTCATGAGTTTATCTTCAGCGAGAATCAAGCTCCGACTCCTGGGCGATGACCCATAAGTAAGAGAAACCACCACTGAGATGCCCCCAATATTACAAAGTGAGTATATCGTCAGCGAGAATCAAGCTCCGACTCCTGGGCGATGACCCATAAGTAAGAGAAGCCACCACTGAGATTCCTTCTCTATGACTCCCCTGAGTTTATCTATAGTGAGAATCAAGCTCCGACTCCTGGGCGATAACCTATAAGTAAGAGAAGCCACCACTGAGACCCCCCCAATATTACCAAGTGAGTATATCGTCAGCGAGAATCAAGCTCCGACTTCTGGGCGATGACCCATAAGTAAGAGAAGCTACCACCGAGATTCCTTCTCTATGATTCCCCTGAGTTTATCTATAGTGAGAATCAAGCTCCGACTCCTAGGCGACGACCTATAAGTAAGAGAAGCCACCACTGAGACGCCCTCAATATTGGGTAGCACATATCTTTATTTATGCGAGATAGTGATGCTAGAGATATAATTTTATCTACTGTTTTTTTATGTATATATATTTCATATTTTTCTTTTAGATTTAGGCATAACTCTTCAAAGCTTATTATAAGATGAGAATCCTTAATGCAATCCATTCAGATTTGAATATATTTTAATAAGAAAGAAAGGTAAAACAGCTATGCTAACTAGTGAGCTCAAATACCATGGTTTTATCAAGATAATGCCTTAGATTTTTGTTTCACTATTAAAGTACAAAAACAATCGATTCTTAGGTTATTTCAATTAAATTACAGCAAACGAGCTAAGGAGTAGAAAAATGGCATAAAAAGCATGACGACAAGTTTTCAAAATACAATAGATTTTTTTTTTTAATATATTGCTGTTATTAGATTATTATTATTCAAAATGCAGTAAAACTTAAAGTGTAGAAAATCATTTTGTTGGCCGACCCTATTTACATCCCCATACAAAAGCTCCGAACTCTGGAAGGCACTTAAGCCGACTCTAAAACAGACAGTAATAGAAAACTTCGTCAAAATATTTTTTTAAAAAAAATTCATTAAAATTTTAAAACTTGACTCTCCTACCCCAAACTTAAAAATTAACATTGTTTTAAAAGGAATATAAAGAACAAGTGGGAGAGAGGTACTTCCCCAATTTGAGGATTGCTCTTTGATGATGCATGTGGACATTGTGCCACCCCCAAACTTATTATGAAATACCTGTTTAAACAAAAATAAATTTGGGACAAAATAATGATAGGAAAATAAAATTAGATAAATAAAAATAAAAAGACTTGGGTTGCCTCCCAAGAAGAGCTGAGTTTATAGTCGTTAGCTCGACTTTCTGGGTGGATCTAATTTATTTAGATGGATTAAAAAGTTAAGATAAAGTTAAAATTAATCAGAAAACTTTAAAATACGACAATCTAAAATAAAATAAAATAAAATAAATAAATGAATGAAGATTAATTTTTCTAATTTTCAACAAAATTTACAATCTATTAACAATTTCAAATTATAAAAAACAAACAAAATAATGGTTTTTTTTTTATATACGATTTTTTTTATTTAATAAAATTTTTATTTTTTTAAGAATTATCTTTACAAATAAAATGAATGAATGAAAAGAAATTTATATTTCATATTTAACAAAATTTACAAATTATTAACAATTTCAAATTAGTATTAAAACTATGTGGTATCAATATCACTCAATTATATACAATCCCCGGCAACGGCACCAAGAACTTGATTTTTTTTACTAACAAGTGCACTAGTCGTTTCAAGTAATACAGAGTGAATAGAGTATCATTCCCACGAGGATTGCTGAGTAAGTACTGAAATTAGTAGTTTTAATACTATTTAAAAAATTGAAAAATTAGGGATTTTGATATGAAATAAAGTAAAATAAAATAAAATAAAGATAAAAGTTAAAACTAAACTAGAATGAGCCTATTTAAGTTTTTTTTTTTTTTTATCAGTTAGTAAATTCTAAGGCATCCAATTTCACCTTAGTTGCCTCAATACGCCTTTTTTATTCTCTATATTCAAGTTGTTACTGTGTGTTGATGGTTGAAAATCCTAATTTCTTAAACATTCTCTTTCGAGCAACATTTAGCGTACTCTTTAACATATTAACCCAACACTTTCGTGCATGAATTTAAATAAGAAAAGAGTTATAAAAGCTCTATGATTTTCTTTTAAAAACCACACAAATCGCATTAATCTCTCTCGAGCATTCACCGAATTTGTGATGCTTACCACATCAGCAATCATCATAAATCTACTCTCGGTCTCATTATGAGTCATTATAGGCTTTAAATGGTGATCAAGCATTTAAAACTCATGAAGAACAATGATAAACACTTCAACAACGCAATAACATAAACATTGAATACCTTGAATTAGAAATGAGCGTATTTTACAACTTAGGCTACATCGTAGCCTTAGATTAACAAAATTAGTTCATGTTAAACTTAATATTTAATATTACAAACATCAAAATACATGAACTAATGAAGAAAAATGATAAAACTAACAAAAATAACAAAAAATAAAAATTACCAAGAACAGGTCAGGTCTGCCTGCACAGACCCGACCCGTTCTCCACCCTTTTTCCCTGGATTGTTTCGAGATTTTTGATCAAAAAACTTGATTGTCAACTCCTTGCATCCTCCCCTATTTGTACAAGTAGGATTGGGATAAAGTAATTTGGAAAAAATCTCAAAAATCAGCTCCCATTTGTGCTTCCTGAGGCAGATCTGGTATTTGGCCATTTTTCTTGATTTTTTCTGCACTCCACCGTCCAAATTCTGCACCAAAACATCATATTGATGTTGTGTGATGCTTGTACAATGAATTTGGTTAAAAAAAATCGAGTTTGAATTGCCAAAATGCAAGTTGTTCTTGAAAAGCTGTGATTTGCTGCCCAGTTTCTGCATCAGAATTCGAGCTTGATTTTCTTCATTTTTCACGAAATCCTCCACCCAAATGCTGAAATAACATGTTAACAAGATGTTAAATAACTTATTTAAGCTTTGGTTCAGTGAATTTAGTTGAATAAAATCAACAACATTGAGCTGCAAAATTTCTTGCTGCAGCAGGTTTGCAAGTTGCTGCAACTAGTGATTTTTTTATATTTTTCGATTTTTTTTTGGTTTTTTTATGTAAAAGAGTGCTTAAAATAGCTTTAAACAATGTTTAATTGTATTATGCAATACATAAAAGATGAATAATGAGGTTAAAAGCTTGAATTTTAGCTAAAAAATGATGCAAAACTTGTGAAATAGTGTATAAGTTAGGTGTTCTTGGTAATTTTGTACAATTTTTGTTATTATTTTGCAATTTTTTTGATTTATCTTGCTTTTACTTATTGATATTAATGATAAAACTAGCAAGATTTAATACAAAAATGGTGTTTTTGCAAGAAAATGGGTGAAATAGTCAAAACCGAGCAAAAACGAGCAAAAGTGATAAAAATTAGAAGTAAAATGGTTAAAAATGTATTAAAATGATATAGATAAATATATACTAATTTAAGGTTATCACCCATCTCGATGCCCCTTCAGTGCACCAAAAAACCAAGAAAGTTTTCAGCTCGTACGCAAAAAGAGCATTTTATTTTAATGGGTTAATTGTGTGGTAACGGGCCCTCATCCTAACGAACGCTTCGCTCATGTCCTCTTAAGTGTTTGACTTGGGATTTTTATTTGACATGATGTCATCTATAGACTTCAATGGTCTTTGTAGTGACGTCATGAAAGATCATGTTCATGGGTCTCTGGTCAGTGGCCCTAGTGTTCTTCAAACCAAAGGGCATAGCCACCCATTAAAATGTCCCTATTAACCCAGGACACCTCAATGGTATTTTGTGAGTATCCTCCGATGCAATTACGACTTGGTAGTACCTACAGTAGCCATCCATAAAGGAAAAAGCCTTATGCCTCGAGGTTGAGTCAATGAGCATATCTGCAATAAGCATTGGATACTTGTCCTTTTGGGTGGCTACTTTTAGATCTCTGAAATGAATATAGACCCTGATTTTGCCATCGTTTTTAAGGATTGGAACAATATTTGCCAGCCACTCAACATACTTGGCAGTTCTAATAAATTTGACCTTTATGAATCTTTCAATCTCTATACCTTGACCAAATGAATGACTTATTGATCCTTCTCGGGGCCTGAATGATGGGCCTCAAACTTTGCTTAAAAGGAAGCCTATGCTCAACCACTTTTCTGACTAGGCCAGGCATCTCGGGATGATCCCAAGCAAAGTAATGCTTCAATTCGCAAAGCAAAGTTAGCTACTTGTCACAGGATGAGCACAGATCACCCGTGCGGCACCCAGGCCCCTGAGGCTAGGGCCAAGCCAGCCTACCCCCTATGGTCAACAGGCAGCAATATGCACCTTCAAGAGACGAAATACACGGCATACCACGGACATACCTGAACACAATCAATGCGCATTAGTATCGGACAGGCTAAGGAGACCCCATATGGCATGTCTGGTTATTGAGCATTAGAGACAATGTCAGCCAAAGACGGCCCGTGACATTCTCCCCCACCTAATTTTGCAAACGTCCTCTCTGCGGGTGCCTGCCCATCGTCGCATCCATGCATCTCTAGCAGCCTTGATTGGTCACAGGACGACCACATCGTCATCCCCTCCAAAGTGACATCTCTGACATGCTATTGACACTCGCCCGACAATAAGCAGCGTGCCCAAAAAGCAACCTTCCAGCTCCACGCACCATAGTGCACCACGTACACGTTTCACTCCATGATGCTTGTTGACTCTTCACCTTGTGAACTTCGCACTGCACCCCAAGGATTGGCCCAATCTCCATGCAATAAGCCAGCCATACGGTCAGCACGCCTGACCGGCACCCAACACGGTGCGCCTTCCGCCACAATCGGAACCGCAAGCTACTCAACTTCACTCCGAAAGTTCCTCGTTAGAGTGCCCCTCCCACACAAGGAGTGTCCATACCCACGGACAAACCCGCTCGACGCACCTAGGACACGAGCAACTCCCATTCCCCAGGAGTGTCCACCACCACGGACAGCTGCTTACTCGCGTATCATGAGCCTGGCTTTAATACAACTTGTCACAGGATGAGTGCAAATCACCCAATTCATCCAAACTCTCTTCTCTCTCTAACGTGTGAATCAATCCTACTTGTGTCCCTAATTTCGTTGTCCCTTTAACACTTTGTTGCCTCAATTCCGCATATATATAGCCTTTGGGTTATCGAGGAGCCTGACTTGACGAGGTTCTTTCGAAGTTAAGTTAAGTGGCACACGGGCTTGACAAGGGTGTCAAAAACCATCCCGTGATAGTTGGTATCAGAGTAGTTACGAGAATGGCAGGAAGCATTGCTATGGAAGATGGGAACGTTAGTACATCACAAGTTGTGGAGGAACAATCAAGGGAATGGCCGAAGACACGTGGAGAAGTGTCCAGCAAGGGTAAGGAAAATTTCAAAAATAATTTAACTATAATTTATATTAAAAATAAATTAAAAATATTTTTTTAAATTTAAAAAATATAGATATCCATAAAACTACCAATAAATAATTTTAAAAATGAAAAATAAATTATATTTGTATTTTTAGATTTATTTTAAATACTTTTAGTATTGACAATTGTTTTAAAATATAATTAAAATTTTTACCTTTAGTTATATTATTTTTCATATGCCAAATTAGTTTAATTTTTCAAAATTTTAAAGAAGTTATAATTTAAAGAAAAAAATTATCAAGTTTCAAGCAACTATAAATTTTTTTAAAAAAACTTCAGGACAGCATAGTTGAGCAAATTTTACCTAAATTTTTTTTAATTGTTTTGAATTTTTTAAATATACTTTTAATAATTCGAAAACAACACCAATAGCCTTAATTATTATCAACAAAATTAAAGAGGAGGTGTAAACAGCTTCACACGACGCTAGGTAGAAGAGGGAGGGGCGGGCTAAAGAGGAGTTGGCTGGAGACGATTCGTCACGACTTAACCCACCTAAACCTAAGAGAGGAGATGGCCTCAGATAGGGCACCATGGAGGGCTAGCATAAAGGTAGCGGATGTGGCAGCGTAAATTAGTACAGAGAGTGACTTGTAGTTTAAGATTTTTAGGCAGTCATAACCTCAAGTGGTGTACTTATAGGCTAGTTTATTCTTTGATGACTCGGCTGTCCTTTTTTTTTTTTTTTAATCCATTGGTAATAAATTGATGGTTTTATTTGCAGGCGTTCAAGTTCTCCAGGTTGAGGGTCATCGGAAATAGCCCCTTTTCCACTCGGAAGGGGTAAGGCTGCGTACATCCACCCATCCCAGACCCTGCTTTTTGAGGGAGCCGCGAGGCATTGGGACTGCTGTTGCTATTGTTGTTGTTTTGAATTTTTTAAATATACTTTTAATAATTTGAAAACACCACCAATAGCCTTAATTATTATCAACAAAATTTAAAGTTGTATTCTCATTAATTTTGATCAATAATTCCAGATGCTTTTTTATAAAATTGAAAGTTTGAAAATAATTTCAATTTTAATTAATAGTTCAATAAATCTCATTATCTATATAACATATATAAATATTAAGTTATTAGCAAGTACGCCATCAGTGATGTCTTCTCATGCTTTATTTATTTGATTGACTTGACATGCAATAAAGGTTTAGTTCCGTAGTTATTTTTTTAAACATTACAAACCTTCCATGGTAAAAGCATCTACATTATACGTTGGTTATTTTCCTTTTTTGTTCATCCTCTTTCAATTGTGCTCAATATCCTGTAGATCTTTGCATCTGCCTTAATAAGAAGACAGCTATGGCCCAAATGGATTGGTTATAGGTACTTCTTAGCGATTCAGTTTTTGTTCGATAGTATCATCTTCCGGTTCTCATTAATATATTAAAGCCTAATCTGATGGAGATCATATACCACCAGTAATCCAGCGTCTCCATGACACATTTTTTGCAACCTTGTTTGGTGAGTACGGGAACTCGTCGCACCATCCCTTAATCCAAAAACCATGTGATTAAGTCAAAACTTCTGTTTAAAACCAATTAACCGTCTAGTCATCTAGCCGATTAATTAAAACAACAAAGATATCATCAAACGGAATCAAAGGGTATTCTCCTTAGGGAGATGTAACTAAGGGTGTACATCACCTTGACTAGAGTCTTTCCTAAATTAATAAAACCTATGTACACCTCGTATATAAAAAAATTCACATTTTGCATAATTTCATATTTTTGCTCAACAATCAAATCTTATTCAGTATTAGGCAACCATTTAGCTTGCAACTTGGAAAATTGCCTCGTAGATTCCTACATTAGTTGTCAGAGAAAAGAGAAAGCAGGGAGGGAAAAAATTGCAACTAGCCAACACTGCTCCTCGTAGATTCAGTAAAGCTCCACATGAAAGGAGGTCAAATTCATCTCAATTCAGAATACGCCAACACATTTAATCATGCTTCACCCCATCATCAACAAAAATACAAGAATTTAACAAAAGGAAAAATATGATAAAAATGTAAACATACTCTTCAACCAAGGAATATAAGAATGCAGAAAACTCAGCATTGAAAAACCCAATTGGAGGCCTTCGAAGGAGAAACGCCATCCTCGGTTTGAAGAATCAGGAATGTTAGTTGCCAATGAAACAGACATTGACATCTGCAACAACATGAGCACAGGCAGATATTGATTTAGTCAAAGGCAAATGTCCAATTGATTAATAAAATGTTGTGTTCTTTCACATTGTACCGTAATAACACCATCCCGCATATGCATAGTCACCACCACATTAAATGCAAATGAACATGAAATAGGCAGTCAGACAATCTTAACACCTTTTCCCTCGTAATAAAGTTAACTGTTAAAGTGTAAATTAGTCCCCTAAGAAAATAAAATCAGAATATAATGTCTTGCAAATTGATGCTCCAGTAAAACAAATCAACATCATGCACATTTCAACTCCCGAATTTTTAACAATGAATTCGCCATATAAGCTGCTTGACATTAATCAAATTCTAAGTGTTCATACAAAATAAAGATGCAAAATAAAATCAAAAGCAATAAGAATGCCTGTGAAAATATAATTCAAGAGAAGATGAAACGAGAAGTAAAAAGTGAAAGCAAAAAGTAGACATAAAAGTGATAGACAAAACAGACGATACCAAAACTAAAGTTGTTTTCTTCAAATTCACAAGATCTATGAAAATAGGATCTAGTAGAATACTTAAAATCAAGATCAGTTACAATTCTTTACTTCACAGCTCAACAAGCAACATTACCTATTAGACTACTTTCAAAGTAAAAGTTTGGTCACTATAAACAAAGACAGAGAAAACAACAATAATAAAAGAATCCTGAATCCAACAATAGAAGAATTTCTCACCTATCCTTCACATGATTTAACATTATTCATACCACCATACAGTAGCACTAAAAATCTCATAAATTTTTAAGGACTCATATACCAAAAATACCTCGAGATTTCACAAATCTAGGAGAGGATTGATTCCGAATCGCCTCAATTGTGCAGTTCCCTATCACGTCCCACGTAAACCAATTAATCATACAACTTAACTGAAGCCAAAACAGATATTTCTTATATGGATTAGTGTAAAACTTACCGGAATAGAACTCTGTAGAAGGTTAGCTTGAATTCCAACAAAATGCTTGAAAATGCTCACATACTTTGAATTTGCATATTAATGAGCTGCAAATACGAACTTAGGAAACATTAACAACATGGGATCAAAGGTGTAGAAATAGCTCTATAAATGAGGTTTTGGACATTGCTAAGTTCCAGTACCATCTGGTCTTGCATCTAATAGGAAACTTATATGCTCAACAATTTGTCATCCTAACCCTGCAAAATTTAAGTGTGACATCAATAAAACGAGCATTTTCACATAGTTTAGGGACACTATATATCTACAATGCAAGATCTAAAACATATGACCTTTATATTATCTCATTTACAACACGATATCCATGAGAATATCACGACAAAACATTAACAAACAATATCATAAAAGAGGTGGAAATTATATCAACAAACAAAAGCAAAGCTATATTATGTTCAAAAAAACAAAGCAATAGCAATATCTACAGTTACACCATTAACTAAGTCAAGCCCCCTCCAAATAAAATGTTGAGCCAAAATACCAAACAAAATCTATTAAGAAATAGCAAATCCAACTGCTACTTAAAGAATTTACGAGTTTACTACATAATTAGGAGGATTGAAGACTGCAAAAAAAATGCCCACAGTAATTCCAAGCTCTTATCAGGTTTAGGACAAACTAATGTGATTCTATCATTCAACTGATGTTAGAGAAATTGATCCATACTTGACAAGCAACCAACTTCAACTTGTGATAACTAAATGCAAGTTAGGTTCCATAAAAGATGGCCTTTACGGATATCCTTCTAACATGAAATGTAACTCTGAAACGATAAATCCATAATTGACAACAAATCTATCTCCAATTTTCCATTTTTAAATGAACTACATGACCCAGTACACCTGTACAAAACCGAATGGCCCCCGTCCCCTCGTGTTTATTATTTAGGTTTTCACTGAATACCATTTCCCTAATAATGGGGGCAGCGCTAATGCGGGCGGGAAGGTCTATCGGTTGGGAACTACTCCCCTCCTCAGGGTGGGTCCTCTTGTGACGAGGCATTGTCTGAAAATGCAAGAACAAATCAACACAAAAGAGAAGGGCGAGATATGCCAAAAAATGAAATTAAACACAACGAGAAAATGGAAAAAGTAAATTAAGAACCCTAGAACTAAAACAACGAGAAAAATGTCGGAGGAAAAATTAAACATAGAAGGAATTGGAAAAATTAAACTAAGAACTCTAGAACATGAACAAAAGGAGAGGAACGCCTAAAGAGAACAACTAACACCTAAAACCCTAGATCGGATGTGTCGCAACTCAAATATCACAAATCCAACAATCACAAATACAAAAGTTCTAGATCTGGTCATTTTAGCCCTATATAAACAGGGCTCATGAGCAAAGGTGAAAACATAGTAAAAAATCAACAGAACCCTAACTTTGCTCCAAAATATGACATAAATCAGGACGATGGAACAACAATAGAGCAAGAAAATTAGAGAAAAGTCCAAAAATATGCTCTATCTAAAGACAACAGCGTAAAACGAAAATGTAAAGGGGAAGGGAGGACACATACCTTGCAATGGAGTGAACTTTGGATAAAGAGAGTGTACTGGTTGTAGGACCAAAGTCGGTGGCCGGAGTTTGTGGCCAAGGATGGGTGGTTTCTGGAACAAGTGACAACGAACATCAAACAATGCAAGAGAATCTTCAAGATTTAACAATAAACAGGATCTTCAAGGAATAGAGTTTAACAATAAACAGGCAAAAGCATAACAGAGTCCATCAATAATCCTCTAGATTACCATAAAGCAACTCTAAATGATGACGAAACCCCAACAAAGATTCTTCCAATTTTGTGTCAGTGCGGGTGCAAGGGATCATAAAACAAAACTCCAGCAAGCCAATAAAGTAAGCTTACTACAGGGCTTTGATGGCGTTGACTCAATTCTGTTAGTTCTTTCAAACACGGGCACATTTGGTTTCAGAGTCAAGGGAGTTAATGGTTAAAAAGGTCATCACTAACCCTTTTTAACCTTATTTAGTTTAACCTTAAACTTACAAATATAGGGTTAAAAGTATTGTACTATCCAAGGGTGGTGCAACTCCCATAATTGTTTTATAACCTATGCAAAACCAAAATATTTTTATGCGTATAATGGCTACCTCATTTAACAAAGAGTGAACCCGCCAAGATAGTTTGTTTTTAACCCAGTCAATAGCAAAAGAAATATTATTTGGTCCATCTTCGCATTCTGGGAAGCTAATGTTGCTAGAGGTGTTCCTAGCATTCAAGAGCTAAGAATTTGATTATATTGCTCATCCTATTACACAAAAATAAAACTGAACCTACTAATGCCGAAGAAAAATAAAGATGAGTCCTTCCCATAGTTCTTAATATGTTATGATATGCCCGACTATTATAATTAGAACACCCTGTCAGCTTCTTCAACTAAAATGAACCCATGGAGAAACAAGATATTTAAGGTTTACTAGCATATTGTTAAAATCAAAATCTATTCTTTCTAATGCAAACAGCAACATCTAAATTTGTTTTTTAATTGGTAGGTCATTACATTGGGTAGCGGGGAAGGTGCCTCGTACCCAGAACCCCAAGGATGTCCTAAAGTATCCCCAACCATTGGGGCACAAGGGTGCTGGGCAACAGCAACGTCGAAATACATATACTTAATTGCAATTACGATTAAACTTGGACACAAAGCTTAACCGCCTCTTCACCACTTAGCCGCCAACACTGACCAACACCAACCGACATTGACCTTATTTGACATATACAACTAGACTACTACTTAGGACTCATTACTACTTATCCCCTCTTATTAGAATCATGACACAATATCGTACCTCTCCACCGAGCTAACCCTACTCCCTGCCGCCCCGAAAAACATATGCCAGCACCTACCACCGCCAACCAAAATCTGTCGCCGGGCCTGGTCCACCGCGCAAGCAAAAGACCCCCTAGGGGTAACCATAGGGGAGAGTGCCACCCAAGGGAAGGATGACACATCAAACCAGAACACCGTAGGGCTCCGCGTGCAGAGCCAATCGGCGGTTTGGGTTGATCGATCGGCGAGCTCACTGTTTGGTTCACCAAATTGGGACCCGATGAGTCTTCCATTTGCGCACGTGGTTGGGTTTCCCCGAATAGTCTTCAAATGTGCTTAAATAGTGCCTGCTTTTGCCGCTATTCATCCTCTGCTTGCTCTGATGTGTGTTCCAAGAATAAATGCACCTAAATGACAATCAAAACTCACATGTAGAAGCCGAATATATCGCAGGAATGAGAATAAAGTATGCAAACGATGAGGCATATCAACATCCCCAAACCTACACCTTGCTTGTCCTCAAGCAAGATTGACTTAAACTAGCTAATGATGGGGGAAAAAAAATTTAGTCGGGCATATAACAAGGGTCAGTTGTAAAAATTATTGTCCGACCATATTTGAAGGTGTACCTGAGAATAGAGAATCCTTATGTCACGCTATTATTGTACCGGTTCTAATTCAAGTTCCAGTTATTGATGTCTTTTTACTAGTGAGTGAGCTTAGAACTTCTCTCCCCTTCGTCTTATTTCAAAACCTTCAAGTTTAAGGTGAAATAGAGAGAATAAGCAAAGGAATCAGTTATCCTAACCCTTTCACCACTAATCAACAATAAAATCAAAAAAAACTTCTCTTTTCTCTCCTATTTTACCCCCTTTTTTCTTTTTCTTTTTTTTTTCAAGGTCAAATGTGTCTCCCTCAGACTCATGTAGCGAGTTTTTAGCCGACAGCTCCCGATCCAGTTGGCTTAAGGTACCAGGTTTTAAGAGACCCCTACGGACCTAATGACTCGAGTCCGAGGAATTCACAGCCTAATCTGTTAACACATATCCTTTTTTTTCCAATTAAGTATTAGTGCTTATTATAGTGACCTAAAGGGCTAGTTCTTTTTAAGCTTTCTGTGTAGCCCATGTAGCGAGCTTTCAATCGGCAGCTTCCGACCCAGTTGGCTCAAGGTACAAGGTTGATTCCCCTACGGGCTTACTTGCTCGAGACACAGGGGCTACAAAAATCAACAATTCACTTTTTTTTTTTTAGGGGGCGAATACTCAAGATAAAGAGATAGTAAATCGATTTCAACATTGCTAGAAGTAGAATGGTGGATTCCAATTCCTAAAATTATTACCGCTATTTCAACCTAAACAGTAAGATATGTCACAAGATTAAGGGTGAAAAGTAATAATTTCTCTAACAAGTTAAAGGACAACAATATGGATTCAAAAGTCAGTTCCAGCAATAATCTCATTACATAAATATTCTAATCGTCATAATACATCTCAAATTTAGTCTACAATAAAAGTTACAAACAACTCTATATTCGTTCATGCCAAAAATGTAGTTAATTTAAGCCAGATTAAGCTTAAAAAGACAAACAAAAGTGTACCCTCATCGGCCATCCCCAAACTCAAACCTTGCATTGTCCTCAATCCACATTAAATAAATTAAAAACAAGGAGAGGAAAGAGATGACCTGAGAGTAGGAATATTCAGCCACGTGTTGAGCAGATCCAAAGGGTGAACACAGAGAATACCAAGCTACATAGAAAACCGTGTACTAAACAAAATTGTTAATAAGATGAAACACACCCGATACATTCCGCGACTCCCCATACCCACCCATCACCCAAAACTCTCTCTCCTCCCCCCTCCCCAACATGAACCCAACACACCCCGCCCTGAACCACAGCATCCCGTTGAGCGGGACCCACAAATCCCTCTCAATATCATACCTCTCCACCGAGCTAACCCTACTCCCTACCGCCCCGAACAACGTATGCTCTGACCCACCACGGTCAACCAAAATTTGTCGCCGGGCCCGGTCCGCCGTGCAAGCAAAAGACCCCCTAGGGGTAACCATAGGGGAAAGCGCCACCCAAGTGAAGGATGACACATCAAACCGGAACACCACAGCCGCCGACGACGGTCAATCAATTGGAAACGACCGCGTGTCAAAGAGGGACCCACCAATCACATAAACATGAGGCCCAATCGAAATCGAATTGAAATTACACAACCCATAAACATTAGGGTTTATAGGTGATACAGGATAAATAAGTTAGTCACGTGTTAGACAAAACAACAACAACAACAACAACAGACCCAGTGCCTCCAAGGGCTCCCGCATAAGCAGGGTCTGGGAAGGGTAGATGTACGCAGCCTTCCCCCTTCAAGGGGCCACCCTGAAGAGAGTCTATTTTCGAGGACCCCCAACCTTGAGAATCTGGTCCGCAACATAGAATGAAAGACCCCTTTTAATTTGCCAACACCAAAATACACAAGAGCTTAAATGCCAACACTAAAGAAGCCATAGAAGTTGCCTGATCCAGATCACCACCTGCTAGATGTCAAGGAGTTCCTTAGAAATGCTATAATTAGAATGTACATCTACTCAGATCTAGGCTATAGAATAGAAATGCAAAAATTAGAAAGACGTACAACATCCACATATAAACACAGGAAACTAAAAAAATAAACCACCATGTCAGCACATGACCAACAACTATTCTAGAGAACTGAACATCACCATATATCCAGCCAACAAGCAAAACACAGTATTTGAGGAATAGCCAAGCAGAACAAGAATATAGTCACCTCTGTTTTCTAAACGAATATATTTGTTACAACACCACAGCAGGTACACCAACATGAAATATCTACATACACAATATTAAATATGATATCAAGGTATGGATGAACAGCAATAAGTTCCTATGAAAAATTAAAGGTAAAGGGGCATACAATTTCTGACATAGGACTCACTGAGACGGCAGCAAAAAGATCAAACAGCGACATGAGCGCGACGACGAAAATTGGCTTGGCTGATTTTGGTAGTCGTCCGAGATCACATTTTCTTGTTTTAATTCATTTTTCCTTAGCAGAAGCCTCTTTTAGGCACTAGGTTTGTTGTTGATTATGATATCAGTCTTTGCCACTCCTACAACACCACCAAATACCACCAAAAAGAACATTCTCTCTTCCGCTTAGAAACAGAAGCACAGCAAAAATGCCAAACAATTAAATCAGATCCAGATGAACCAACATCACTTCATCAAGCATGGACATCCACCGAGCAAGCTCTTACTCCTCGAACAACTCCATGCCTAGTATGCTATGCATCTCCAAGGTCAAGATGCAAGAATCCTAAAACACCTTCCAAACACATCTGCCAACACCAAAATACACGAGCTTAAATGCCAACACTAAAGAAGCCACAGAACTTGCTAGATCCAGATCACCACACACTAGATAGAAATGCTATAATTAGAATGTACATCTACTCAGATCCAGGTTGTAGAATAGAAATGCAAAAATTAGAAAGACGTACAACATCCACATATAAACACAGGAAACCAAAGAAAAAAACCACCGTGTCAGAATATGACCAACAACTATTCTAGAGAACTAAACATCACCATATATCCAGCCAACTAGCAAAACACAGTACTTGAAGGAATAGCCGAGCAGAACAAGAATATAGTCACCTCTGTATTCCTCAATGAACATATTTGTTACAACACCACAGCAGGTACACCAACATGAAATATCTACGTACACAATATTAAATATGATATCAAGGTATGGATGAGTAGCAATAAGTTCCTCGGAAAAATTCAAAGGTAAAGGGGCATATACATAGTCTAACGTAGGAACCACTGACACGGCAGCAAAAAGATCAAACAGCAACATGAACGCGGCGAAAATTGGCTTGGGTGATTTTGGTAGTTGTCTGAGATCATGTTTTCTTGTTTTAATTCATTTTCGGGAGCCTCTTTCAGGCACTAGGTTGTTGCTAATTAGGATATCAGTCTTTGCCAATCCTATAGCAACACCAACCACCACCAAAAAGAACATGCTCTCTTCCACTGAGAAACAGAAGCACAGCAAAAATGCAAAGCAATTAAATCAAATCCAGATGAACCAACATCACTTCACCAAGCATGGACATCCACTCCTCGAATAACTCCATGTCTAGTATGCTATGCATCTCCGGGGTCGAGCTTTTAAGCGTACTGCAACATGGTCAAAATAGGATGCAAAAGAAAACAGCACCACTCACCCGAAGAGAGAGCCAAAGGCCACAAGCATTGTTGAACTATAAGCAAACTACAAGAGAATTTCACTCCAACAAGCACATTGCAATTGAGATCCTCCGCAATACAAAATGGTCAGGGATCTTCTAAAGAATCACAATACAGACAAATCATACGAATCTGCATAATTATAACCGAGAACACTAAAATATAAGAAAATGCCATCAATTTCTAACACATCTTATGGTTACCGGTTGCTGAAAAGTTTCTGAGACACAATTAACCAATTAATTCCTATCTCGAACTTTGATGCTATAAACACAGTAAAAACATGTCCTACCCAGTTGTTGTATCTTCTTCTATTGCTGCCTCATAATCTGGATATCCCATCATCACATGTAACATGAGCCAACATAAGAAAGGACAAGGAATTTGAAGGAGAACAAGGCCATCAACATTGCAGCTCGAGATAAACTTCCCACCCTAATTTGTCCAACCATATTGAATCCACTTGTGTCAGGCCACGGTAGATAAACCAACATCTGGTACAGCGCATGGCAACAAAATAGAATAAGAGGAAATATACAAGCAAGCCCGTAGAACCATATTATTGATTCTGCAGAAGTCAAAATGTTTCTTCATATCAGGCTTCTAGCGCATAACACTGAAAGGAAAATAACACCTCATAGGAAAAACCAAAGCCATTGTTTCCAGCAACTCCACACTAATATGTACGTAATTATAAGAGAGAGCTCAGAAAATACACACGAAGACATAAATAAGAGAATATTGAATAATGGGGGTCATGAACTACCAAGTCATATCACAGCTGCCGACTCATGAAAAAAATAACTGAAGACGGCGCTCAAACCCCAAATAGCATGTTGAAAAGCCGAGGTCATCCAACTAATCCCACCTGCCAGAAGTAATTCAATCTTGAGATCCCAGAGGAAAAAGTGGAGCACAATAGATGGCATCTGGAAAGAATAAAGTACCAAACCTTACAAAGATAACATGTAAACTCAGCATAATCTCAGCGTTCCTGCAGAAATACCCATAAGTTTGTCCCTAGATGAAGTCCCCATTGATGTTCACAAGCATATCTCCATCTCTTTTGGTGCTCACATAAGATGGATCATGTTTCACTAAGAAAACTAGAGGGAGCTAGACAATGGTCCGGAGAATGCCACAATGCAAAGGCGCAAAAAGGAAAAAAAAACGTGGATCAATAATGGATAATGAACACAATCAAAATAATGGAGGAATGTTAAGATCCTGCCTGAAATGATATGCACCTAATCCTTTGTACTGCAATGGAGTCAAACCTATTGATTACCAGAAAGGAATCGAAGGAAACCTCATATAACAAAAATCCTTATGACTAGTAATAAGCAGAGATATGGGACCCGATAAAAGAACATGGCCAGTCAGCAAATCCTCCAACAAGATAGGGAAGTTTTCTGGTGCAATTGCAACATATGGACAGGTGAACTGGGGAAAAGAACATACAAACGCAAAAAGCCCCAAAGCCCACAACCAAAGCAATCAAGACTATCTCATCTAGGAATCCGTACCAGAGCCTATAGCAATGACGAAACCATCCATTCAAATAAAGATTGTTATAGAATTACAGCGTTGAATCAACATCCCAAAACCCACACCTTGCTTGTCCTCAAGCAAGATTGACTTAAACTAGCTAATGATGAAAAAAAAAAAATAGTCCGGCATATAACGGCCAGGGTCACTTGAAAAAATTATTGTCCAACCATATTTGAAGGTGTACCTGAGGGTAGAGAATCCTTATGTCACGCAATTATTGTACCGGTTCTAATTCAAGTTCCAGTTATAGATGTCTTTTTACGAGTAAGTGAGCCTAGAACTTCTCTCACCTTCGTCTTATTTCAAAACCTCCAAGTTTAAGGTGAAATAAAGAGAATAAGCAAAGAAATCAGTTATCCTAACCCTTTCACCGCTAATCAACAATGAAATCAAAAAAAACTTCTCTTTTCTCTCCTATTTGATCCCCTTTTTTTCCTTTTTTCTTTTTTTTTTTCCCACGGTCAGACGTATCTCCCTCAGACCCATGTAGCGAGTTTTCGGCCGGCAGCTCCCGATCCAGTTGCCTCAAGGTACCAGGTTTTAAGAGACCCCTACGGGTCTAATGGCTCGAGTCTGAGGAATTCACAGCCTAATCCGTTAACACATACCCTTTTTTTTCAATTAGGTACTAGTGCTTATTATAGTGACCTAAAGGGTTTATTCTTTATAAGCTTTCCCTGTGGCCCATGTAGCGAGCTTTCGACCGGCAGCTCCCGACCCAGTTGGCTCAAGGTACCAGGTTTTAAGATACCCCTATGGGCTTACTTGCTCGAGACACAGAGGCTCCAAGAATCAACGATTCACTTTTTTTTTTTTTTTTTTTTTTAAGGGGGGAATACTCAAGATAAAAAGATAGTGAATCGATTTCAACATTGCTAGAAATAAAATGGTGGATTCCAATTCCTAAAATTATTACCGCTGTTTCAACCTAAACAGTAAGATATGTCACAAGATTAAGGATGAAAAGTAATAATTTCTCTAACAAGTTAAAGGACAACAATACGGATTCAAAAGTCAGTTCCAGCAATAATCTCATTATATAAATATTCTAATCGTCATAATACATCTCAAATTTAGACTACAATAAAAGTTACAAACAACTCTATATTCGTTCATGCCAAAAATGTAGTTAATTTAAGCCAGACTAAGCTCAAAAGGACAAACAAAAGTGTACCCTCATCGGACATCCCCAAACCCAAACCTTGCATTGTCCTCAATGCACATTAAATAAATTAAAAACAAGGAGAGGAAAGAGATGACCTGAAAGTAGGAATATTCAGCCACGTGTTGCACAGATCCAAAGGGTGAACACAGAGAATACCAAGCTACATAGAAAACCGTGTACTAAACAAAATTGTTAATAAGATGAAACACACACAATACATTCCGTGACTCCCCATACCCACCCATCACCCAAAACTCTCCCTCCTCCCCCCTCCCCAACATGAACCCAACACACCCCGCCCTGAATCGCGGCATCCCGTTGAGAGGGACCCACAAATCCCTCTCAATATCATACCTCTCCACCGACATAACCCTACTCCCTACCGCCCCGAACAACGTATGCTGGGACCCACCACGGTCAACAAAAATCTGTCTCCGGGCCCGGTCCGCCGTGCAAGCAAAAGACCCCCTAGGGGTAACCATAGGAGAAAGCGCCACCCAAGTGAAGGATGACACATCAAACCGGAACACCACAGCCGACGACGACGGTCAATCAATTAGAAACGACCGCTTGTCAAAGAGGGACCCACCAATCACATAAACATGAGGCCCAATCGAAATCGAATTGAAATTACACAACCCATAAACATTAGGGTTTATAGGTGATACAGGATAAATAAGTTAGTCACGTGTTAGACATGTGATTAATTAGTATTTTAGTAGATAATATTATATTGTGATATTATAGGTAATTTTCCCTTTTATTACGCAATTGCGGTAGTATTAGTATTAGTTAGTTAGTCCCCCTCCCCTTATTAGAAATAGAAGCAATTAGATTGTAAGGGGTCATCAATTTTCGGAATGTTAACAATCTCTCTCTCTCTTACTATTCTCTCTATCTCTCCCTCAATTTCCCTTCTCTTCTCCCTTAAACCTCTAATGTTACTGTTGGATTGAGATTTACTGTAACCATGGTATCAGAGCTCAGCGATGAGGCGTGAGAATAAAGTATGTAAATGATGAGGCATATCAACATACCAAAACCCACACCTTGCTTGTCCTCAAGCAAGATTGACTTAAACTAGCTAATGATGAGGAGAAAAAAAAAAAAAAATTAGTCGGACATATAACGGCGAGGGTCACCTGTAAAAATTATTGTCCGACCATATTTGAAGGTGTACCTGAGAGAAGAGAATCCTTATGTCACGCTATTATTGTACCGGTTCTAATTCAAGTTCCAGTTATTGATGTCTTTTTACTAGCAAGTGAGCTTAGAACTTCTCTCTCCTTCGTCTTATTTCAAAACCTCCAAGTTTAAGGTGAAACAGAGAGAATAAGCAAAGGAATCAGTTATCCTAACCCTTTCACCGCTAATCAACAATGAAATCAAAAAAAACTTCTCTTTTCTCTCCCATTTTACCCCCTTTTTTTCCGTTTTTTCTTATTTTTTCCCACGGTCAGACGTATCTCCCTCAGACCCATGTAGCGAGTTTTCGGCCGCCAGCTCCCGATCCAGTTGCCTAAAGGTACCAGGTTTTAAGAGACCCCTACGGGCCTAATGGCACGAGTCTGAGGAATTCACAGCCTAATCCGTTAACACATACCCGTTTTTTTTCAATTAGGTACTAGTGCTTATTATAGTGACCTTAAAGGGTTGATTCTTTTTAAGCTTTCCCTGTGGCCCATGTAGCGAGCTTTCGACCGGCAGCTCCCGACCTAGTTGGCTCAAGGTACCAGGTTTTAAGATACCCCTATGGGCTTACTTGCTCGAGACACAGAGGCTCCAACAATCAACGATTCACTTTTTTTTTTTTTTTTTTTTTTTAAGGGGGGAATACTCAAGATAAAAAGATAGTAAATCGATTTCAACATTGCGAGAAATAAAATGGTGGATTCCAATTCCTAAAATTATTACCGCTATTTCAACCTAAACAGTAAGATATGTCACAAGATTAAGGGTGAAAAGTAATAATTTCTCTAACAAGTTAAAGGACAACAATACGGATTCAAAAGTCAGTTCCAGCAATAATCTCATTATATAAATATTCTAATCGTCATAATACATCTCAAATTTAGCCTACAATAAAAGTTACAAACAACTCTATATTCGTTCATGCCAAAAATGTAGTTAATTTAAGCCAGATTAAGCTTAAAAGGACAAACAAAAGTGTACCCTCATCGGCCATCCTCAAACCCAAACCTTGCATTATCCTCAATGCACATTAAATAAATTAAAAACGAGGAGAGGAAAGAGATGACCTGAAAGTAGGAATATTCAGCCACGTGTTGCACAGATCCAAAGGGTGAACACAGAGAATACCAAGCTACATAGAAAACCGTGTACTAAACAAAATTGTTAATAAGATGAAACACCCCCAATACATTCCGCGACTCCCCATACCCACCCATCACCCAAAACTCTCCCTCCTCCCCCCTCCCCAACATGAACCCAACACACCCCGCCCTGAATCGCGGCATCCCGTTAAGCGGGACCCACAAATCCCTCTCAATATCATACCTCTCCACCGACATAACCCTACTCCCTACCGCCCCGAACAACGTATGCTGGGACCCACCACGGTCAACCAAAATCTGTCGCCGGGCCCGGTCCGCCGTGCAAGCAAAAGACCCCCTAGGGGTAACCATAGGAGAAAGCGCCACCCAAGTGAAGGATGACACATCAAACCGGAACACCACAGCCAACGACGACGGTCAATCAATTAGAAACGACCGCGTGTCAAAGAGGGACCCACCAATCACATAAACATGAGGCCCAATCGAAATCGAATTGAAATTACACAACCCATAAACATTAGGGTTTATAGGTGATACAGGATAAATAAGTTAGTCACGTGTTAGACATGTGATTAATTAGTATTTTAGTAGATAATATTATATTGTGATATTATAGGTAATTTTCCCTTTTATTACGCAATTGTGGTAGTATTAGTATTAGTTAGTCAGTCCCCCTCCCCTTATTAGAAATAGAAGCAATTAGATTGTAAGGGGTCATCAATTTTTGGAATGTTAACAATCTCTCTCTCTCTTACTATTCTCTCTATCTCTCCCTCAATTTCCCTTCTCTTCTCCCTTAAACCTCTAATGTTACTGTTGGATTGAGATTTACTGTAACCATGGTATCAGAGCTCAGCGATGAGGCGTGAGAATAAAGTATGTAAATGACGAGGCATATCAACATCCCAAAACCCACACCTTGCTTGTCCTCAAGCAAGATTGACTTAAACTAGCTAATGATGAGAAAAAAAAAATAGTCGGACATATAACGGCGAGAGTCACCTGTAAAAATTATTGTCCGACCATATTTGAAGGTGTACCTGAGAGAAGAGAATCCTTATGTCATGCTATTATTGTACCGGTTCTAATTCAAGTTCCACTTATTGATGTCTTTTTACTAGCAAGTGAGCTTAGAACATCTCTCTCCTTCGTCTTATTTCAAAACCTCCAAGTTTAAGGTGAAACAGAGAGAATAAGCAAAGGAATCAGTTATCCTAACCCTTTCACAGCTAATCAACAATGAAATCAAAAAAAACTTCTCTTTTCTCTCCTATTTTACTTCCTTTTTTCTTATTTTTTCCCACGGTCAGACGTATCTCCCTCAGACCCATGTAGCGAGTTTTTGGCCGGCAGCTCCCGATCCAGTTGCCTCAAGGTACCAGGTTTTAAGAGACCCCTACGAGCCTAATGGCTCGAGTCTGAGGAATTCACAGCCTAATCCGTTAACACATACCCTTTTTTTTTCAATTAGGTACTAGTGCTTATTATAGTGACCTAAAGGGTTTATTCTTTTTACGCTTTTCCTGTGGCCCATGTAGCGAGCTTTCGACCGGCAGCTCCCGACCTAGTTGGCTCAAGGTACCAGGTTTTAAGATACACCTATGGGCTTACTTGCTCGAGACACAGAGGCTCCAAGAATCAACGATTCACTTTTTTTTTTTTTTTTTTTAAGGGGGGAATACTCAAGATAAAAAGATAGTAAATCGATTTCAACATTGCTAGAAATAAAATGGTGGATTCCAATTCCTAAAATTATTACCGCTATTTCAACCTAAACAGTAAGATATGTCACAAGATTAATGGTGAAAAGTAATAATTTCTCTAACAAGTTAAAGGACAACAATACGGATTCAAAAGTCAGTTCCAGCAATAATCTCATTATATAAATATTCTAATCGTCATAATACATCTCAAATTTAGCCTACAATAAAAGTTACAAACAACTCTATATTCGTTCATGCCAAAAATGTAGTTAATTTAAGCCAGATTAAGCTTAAAAGGACAAACAAAAGTGTACCCTCATCGGCCATCCCCAAATCCAAACCTTGCATTGTCCTCAATGCATATTAAATAAATTAAAAACAAGGAGAGGAAAGAGATGACCTGAAAGTAGGAATATTCAGCCACGTGTTGCACAGATCCAAAGGGTGAACACAGAGAATACCAAGCTATATAGAAAACCGTGTACTAAACAAAATTGTTAATAAGATGAAACACCCCCAATACATTCCGCGACTCCCCATACCCACCCATCACCCAAAACTCTCCCTCCTCCCCCCTCCCCAACATGAACCCAACACACCCTGCCCTGAATCGCGGCATCCCGTTGAGCGGGACCCACAAATCCCTCTCACTATCATACCTCTGCACCGACATAACCCTACTCCCTACCGCCCCGAACAACGTATGCTGGGACCCACCACGGTCAACCAAAATCTGTCGCCGGACCCAGTCCGCCGTGCAAACAAAAGACCCCCTAGGGGTAACCATAGGAGAAAGCGCCACCCAAGTGAAGGATGACACATCAAACCGGAACACCACAGCCGACGACGACGGTCAATCAATTAGAAACGACCGCGTGTCAAAGAGGGACCCACCAATCACATAAACATGAGGCCCAATTGAAATCGAATTGAAATTAAACAACCCATAAACATTAGGGTTTATAGGTGATACAGGATAAATAAGTTAGTCACGTGTTAGACATGTGATTAATTAGTATTTTAGTAGATAATATTATATTGTGATATTATAGGTAATTTTCCCTTTTATTACGCAATTGCGGTAGTATTAGTATTAGTTAGTTAGTCCCCCTCCCCTTATTAGAAATAGAAGCAATTAGATTGTAAGGGGTCATCAATTTTCGGAATGTTAACAATCTCTCTCTCTCTTACTATTCTCTCTATCTCTCCCTCAATTTCCCTTCTCTTCTCCCTTAAACCTCTAATGTTACTGTTGGATTGAGATTTACTGCAACCATGGTATCAGAGCTCAGCGATGAGGCGTGAGAATAAAGTATGTAAATGACGAGGCATATCAACATCCCAAAACCCACACCTTGCTTGTCCTCAAGCAAGATTGACTTAAACTAGCTAATGATGAGAAAAAAAAAAAATAGTCGGACATATAACGGCGAGGGTCACCTGTAAAAATTATTGTCCAACCATATTGGAAGGTGTACCTGAGAGAGAGAATCCTTATGTCACGCTATTATTGTACCGGTTCTAATTCAAGTTCCAGTTATTGATGTCTTTTTACTAGCAAGTGAGCTTAGAACTTCTCTCTCCTTCGTCTTATTTCAAAACCTCCAAGTTTAAGGTGAAATAGAGAGAATAAGCCAAGGAATCAGTTATCCTAACCCTTTCACCGCTAATCAACAATGAAATAAAAAAAAACTTCTCTTTTCTCTCCTATTTTACCCCCTTTTTTTCCTTTTTTTCTTATTTTTTCCCACGGTCAGACGTATCTCCCTCAGACCCATGTAGCGAGTTTTCGGCCGGCAGCTCCCGATCCAGTTGGCTCAAGGTACCAGGTTTTAAGAGACCCCTACAGGCCTAATGGCTCGAGTCCGAGGAATTCACAGCCTAATCTGTTAACACATACCCTTTTTTTTCAATTAGGCACTAGGGCTTATTATAGTGACCTAAAGGGTTGATTCATTTTAAGCTTTCCCTGTGGCCCATGTAGCGAGCTTTCGATCGGCAGCTCTCGACCCCGTTGGCTCAAGGTACCAGGTTTTAAGATACCCCTACGGGTTTACTTGCTCGAGACACAGAGGCTACAAGAATCAACGATTCACATTTTTTTTTTTTTTTTTAAGTGGGAAATACTCAAGATAAAGAGATAGTAAATCGATTTCAACATTGCTAGAAATAAAATGGTGGATTCCAATTCCTAAAATTATTACCGCTATTTCAACCTAAACAGTAAGATATGTCACAAGATTAAGGGTGAAAAGTAATAATTTCTCTAACAAGTTAAAGGACAACAATACGGATTCAAAAGTCAGTTCCAGCAATAATCTCATTATATAAATATTCTAATCGTCATAATACATCTCAAATTTAGCCTAGAATAAAAGTTACAAACAACTCTATATTCGTTCATGCCAAAAATGTAGTTAATTTAAGCCAGATTAAGCTTAAAAGGACAAACAAAAGTGTACCCTCATCGGCCATCCCCAAACCCAAACCTTGCATTGTCCTCAATGCACATTAAATAAATTAAAAACAAGGAGAGGAAAGAGATGACCTGAAAGTAGGAATATTCAGCCACGTGTTGCACAGATCCAAAGGGTGAACACAGAGAATACCAAGCTACATAGAAAACCGTGTACTAAACAAAATTGTTAATAAGATGAAACACCCCCGATACATTCCGCGACTCCCCATACCCACCCATCACCCAAAACTCTCCCTCCTTCCCCCCTCCCCAACATGAACCCAACACACCCCGCCCTGCATCGCGGCATCCCTTTGAGAGGGACCCACAAATCCCTCTCAATATCATACCTCTCCACCGACATAACCCTACTCCCTACCGCCCCGAACAACGTATGCTAGGACCCACCACGGTCAACAAAAATCTGTCTCCGGGCCCGGTCCGCCGTGCAAGCAAAAGACCCCCTAGGGGTAACCATAGGAGAAAGCGCCACCCAAGTGAAGGATGACACATCAAACCGGAACACCACAGCCGACGACGACGACGACGACGGTCAATCAATTAGAAACGACTGCGTGTCAAAGAGGGACCCACCAATCACATAAACATGAGGCCCAATTGAAATCGAATTGAAATTACACAACCCATAAACATTAGGGTTTATAGGTGATACAGGATAAATAAGTTAGTCACGTGTTAGACATGTGATTAATTAGTATTTTAGTAGATAATATTATATTGTGATATTATAGGTAATTTTCCCTTTTATTACGCAATTGCGGTAGTATTATTATTAGTTAGTTAGTCCCCCTCCCCTTATTAGAAATAGAAGCAATTAGATTGTAAGGGGTCATCAATTTTCGGAATGTTAACAATCTCTCTCTCTCTTACTAGTCTCTCTATCTCTCCCTCAATTTCCCTTCTCTTCTCCCTTAAACCTCTAATGATACTGTTGGATTGAGATTTACTGTAACAATGGTATCAAAGCTCAGCGATGAGGCATGAGAATAAAGTATGTAAATGATGAGGCATATCAACATCCCAAAACCCACACCTTGCTTGTCCTCAAGCAAGATTGACTTAAACTAGCTAATGACGAGGAAAAAATAAAAAAATAGTCGGGCATATAACGGCGAGGGTCACCTGTAAAAATTATTGTCCGACCATATTTGAAGGTGTACCTGAGAGTAGAGAATCCTTATGTCATGCTATTATTGTACCGGTTCTAATTCAAGTTCCAGTTATTGATGTCTTTTTACTACTAAGTGAGCTTAGAACTTCCCTCTCCTTCGTCTTGTTTCAAAACCTCCAAGTTTAAGGTGAAATAGAGAGAATAAGCAAAGGAATCAGTTATCCTAACCCTTTCACCGCTAATCAACAATGAAATCAAAAAAAACTTCTCTTTCCTCTCCTATTTTACCCCCTTTTTTTCCTTTTTTTCTTATTTTTTCCCACGGTCAGACGTATCTCCCTCAGACCCATGTAGCAAGTTTTCGGCCGGCAGCTCCCGATCTAGTTGGCTCAAGGTACCAGGTTTTAAGGGACCCCTACAGGCCTAATGGCTCGAGCCCGAGGAATTTACAGCCTAATTCGTTAACACATACCCTTTTTTTTTCAATTAGGTACTAGTGCTTATTATAGTGACCTAAAGGGTTGATTCTTTTTAAGCTTTCCCTGTGGCCCATGTAGCGAGCTTTCGACCGGCATCTCCCGACCCAGTTGGCTCAAGGTACCAGGTTTTAAGATACCCCTACGGGCTTACTTGCTCGAGACACAGAGGCTACAAGAATCAACGATACACTTTTTTTTTTTTTTTTTTTTTTTTTTTAAGTGGGGAATACACAAGATGAAGAGATCGTAAATCGATTTCAACAATGCTAGAAATAAAATGGTGGATTCCAATTCCTAAAATTATTACCGCTATTTCAACCTAAACAGTAAGATATGTCACAAGATTAAGGGTGAAAAGTAATAATTTCTCTAACAAGTTAAAGGACAACAATACGGATTCAAAAGTCAGTTCCAGCAATAATCTCATTATATAAATATTCTAATCGTCATAATACATCTCAAATTTAGCCTACAATAAAAGTTACAAACAACTCTATATTCGTTCATGCCAAAAATGTAGTTAATTTAACCCAGATTAAGCTTAAAAGGACAAACAAAAGTGTACCCTCATCGGCCATCCCCAAACCCAAACCTTGCATTGTCCTCAATGCACATTAAATAAATTAAAAACAAGGAGAGGAAAGATGTGACCTGAAAGTAGGAATATTCAGCAACGTGTTGCACAGATCCAAAGGGAGAACACAGAGAATACCAAGCTACATAGAAAACCGTGTACTAAACAAAATTGTTAATAAGATGAAACACCCCCGATACATTCCGCGACTCCCCATATCCACCCATCACCCAAAACTCTCCCTCCTCCCCCCTCCCCAACATGAACCCAACACACCCCGCCCTGAATCGCGCCATCCCGTTGAGAAGGACCCAAAAATCCCTCTCAATATCATACCTCTCCACCGACATAACCCTACTCCCTACCGCCCCGAAAAAACGTATGCTGGGACCCACCACGGTCAACCAAAATCTGTCGCCGGGCCCGGTCCGCCATGCAAGCAAAAGACCCCCTAGGGGTAACCATAGGAGAAAGCGCCACCCAAGTGAAGGATGACACATCAAACCGGAACACCACAGCCGACGACGACGGTCAATCAATTAGAAACGACCGCGTGTCAAAGAGGGACCCACCAATCACATAAACATGAGGCCCAATCGAAATCGAATTGAAATTACACAACCCATAAACATTAGGGTTTATAGGTGATACAGGATAAATAAGTTAGTCACGTGTTAGACATGTGATTAATTAGTATTTTAGTAGATAATATTATATTGTGATATTATAGGTAATTTTCCCTTTTATTACGCAATTGCGGTAGTATTAGTATTAGTTAGTTAGTCCCCCTCCCCTTATTAGAAATAGAAGCAATTAGATTGTAAGGGGTCATCAATTTTCGAAATGTTAACAATCTCTCTCTCCCGTACTATTCTCTCTATCTCTCCCTCAATTTCCCTTCTCTTCTCCCTTAAACCTCTAATGCTACTGTTGGATTGAGATTTACTGCAACAATGGTATCAAAGCTCAGCGATGAGGCGTGAGAATAAAATATGTAAATGACGAGGCATATCAACATCCCAAAACCCACACCTTGCTTGTCCTCAAGCAAGATTGACTTAAACTAGCTAATGATGAGGAAAAAAAAAATTAGTCGGACATATAACGGCGAGGGTCACCTGTAAAAATTATCGTCCGACCATATTTGAAGGTGTACCTGAGAGAAGAGAATCCTTACGTCACGCTATTATTGTACCGGTTCTAATTCAAGCTCCAGTTATTGATGTCTTTTTACTAGCAAGTGAGCTTAGAACTTCTCTCTCCTTCGTCTTATTTCAAAACCTCCAAGTTTAAGGTGAAACAGAGAGAATAAGCAAAGGAATCAGTTATCCTAACCCTTTCACAGCTAATCAACAATGAAATCAAAAAAAAACTTCTCTTTTCTCTCCTATTTTACCCCCTTTTTTTCCTTTTTTCTTATTTTTTCCCACAGTCAGACGTATCTCCCTCAGACCCATGTAGCGAGTTTTCGGCCGGTAGCTCCCGATCCAGTTGCCTCAAGGTACCAGGTTTTAAGAGACCCCTACGGGCCTAATGGCTCGAGTCTGAGGAATTCACAGCCTAATCCGTTAACACATACCCTTTTTTTTTCAATTAGGTACTAGTGCTTATTATAGTGACTTAAAGGGTTTATTCTTTTTAAGCTTTCCCTGTGGCCCATGTAGCGAGCTTTCGACCGGCAGCTCCCGACCTAGTTGGCTCAAGGTACCAGGTTTTAAGATACACCTATGGGCTTACTTGCTCGAGACAAAGAGGCTCCAAGAATCAACGATTCAATTTTTTTTTTTTTTTTTTTTAAGGGGGGAAAACTCTAGATAAAGAGATAGTAAATCGATTTCAACATTGCTAGAAATAAAATGGTGGATTCCAATTCCTAAAATTATTACCGCTATTTCAACCTAAACAGTAAGATATGTCACAAGATTAAGGGTGAAAAGTAATAATTTCTCTAACAAGTTAAAGGACAACAATACGGATTCAAAAGTCAGTTCCAGCAATAATCTCATTATATAAATATTCTAATCGTCATAATACATCTCAAATTTAGCCTACAATAAAAGTTACAAACAACTCTATATTCGTTCATGCCAAAAATGTAGTTAATTTAAGCCAGATTAAGCTTAAAAGGACAAACAAAAGTGTACCCTCATCGGCCATCCCCAAACCCAAACCTTGCATTGTCCTCAATGCACATTAAATAAATTAAAAACAAGGAGAGGACAGAGATGACCTGAAAGTAGGAATATTCAGCCACGTGTTGCAAAGATCCAAAGGGTGAACACAGAGAATACCAAGCTACATAGAAAACCGTGTACTAAACAAAATTGTTAATAAGATGAAACACCCCCGATACATTCCGCGACTCCCCATACCCACCCATCACCCAAAACTCTCCCCCCTCCCCCCTCCCCAACATGAACCCAACACACCCCGCCCTAAATCGCGGCATCCCGTTGAGAGGGACCCACAAATCCCTCTCAATATCATACCTCTCCACCGACATAACCCTACTCCCTACCGCCCCGAACAACGTATGCTGGGACCCACCACGGTCAACAAAAATCTGTCTCCGGGCCCGGTCCGCCGTGCAAGCAAAAGACCCCCTAGGGGTAACCATAGGAGAAAGCGCCACCCAAGTGAAGGATGACACATCAAACCGGAACACCACAGCCGACAACGACGGTCAATCAATTAGAAACGACCGCGTGTCAAAGAGGGACCCACCAATCACATAAACATGAGGCCCAATTGAAATCGAATTGAAATTACACAACCCATAAACATTAGGGGTTATAGGTGATACAGGATAAATAAGTTAGTCACGTGTTAGACATGTGATTAATTAGTATTTTAGTAGATAATATTATATTGTGATATTATAGGTAATTTTCCCTTTTATTACGCAATTGCGGTAGTATTATTATTAGTTAGTTAGTCCCCCTCCCCTTATTAGAAATAGAAGCAATTAGATTGTAAGGGGTCATCAATTTTCGGAATGTTAACAATCTCTCTCTCTCTTACTATTCTCTCTATCTCTCCCTCAATTTCCCTTCTCTTCTCCCTTAAACCTCTAATGATACTGTTGGATTGAGATTTACTGTAACAATGGTATCAAAGCTCAGCGATGAGGCATGAGAATAAAGTATGTAAATGATGAGGCATATCAACATCCCAAAACCCACACCTTGCTTGTCCTCAAGCAAGATTGACTTAAACTAGCTAATGACGAGGGGAAAAAAAAAAAAAAGTCGGGCATATAACGGCGAGGGTCACTTGTAAAAATTATTGTCCGACCATATTTGAAGGTGTACCTGAGAGTAGAGAATCCTTATGTCACGCTATTATTGTACCGGTTCTAATTCAAGTTCCAGTTATTGATGTGTTTTTACTACTAAGTGAGCTTAGAACTTCTCTCTCCTTCGTCTTATTTCAAAACCTCCAAGTTTAAGGTGAAATAGAGAGAATAAGCAAAGGAATCAGTTATCCTAACCCTTTCACCGCTAATAAACAATGAAATCAAAAAAAACTTCTCTTTCCTCTCCTATTTTACCCCCTTTTTTTCCTTTTTTTCTTATTTTTTCCCACGGTCAGACATATCTCCCTCAGACCCATGTAGCAAGTTTTCGGCCGACAGCTCCCGATCCAGTTGGCTCAAGGTACCAGGTTTGAAGAGACCCCTACAGGCCTAATGGCTCGAGTCCGAGGAATTTACAGCCTAATCCGCTAACACATACCCTTTTTTTTTTCAATTAGGTACAAGTGCTTATTATAGTGACCTAAAGGGTTGATTCTTTTTAAGCTTTCCCTGTGGCCCATGTAGCGAGCTTTCGACCGGCAGCTCCCGACCCAGTTGGCTCAAGGTACCAGGTTTTAAGATACCCCTACGGGCTTACTTGCTCGAGACACAGAGGCTACAAGAATCAACGATTCACATTTTTTTTTTTTTTTTTTTTTTTTTTTTTTTTAAGTGGGGAATACTCAAGATAAAGAGATAGTAAATCGATTTCAACAATGCTAGAAATAAAATGGTGGATTCCAATTCCTAAAATTATTACCGCTATTTCAACCTAAACAGTAAGATATGTCACAAGATTAAGGGTGAAAAGTAATAATTTCTCTAACAAGTTAAAGGACAACAATACGGATTCAAAAGTCAGTTCCAGCAATAATCTCATTATATAAATATTCTAATCGTCATAATACATCTCAAATTTAGCCTACAATAAAAGTTACAAACAACTCTATATTCGTTCATGCCAAAAATGTAGTTAATTTAAGCCAGATTAAGCTTAAAAGGACAAACAAAAGTGTACCCTCATCGGCCATCCCCAAACCCAAACCTTGCATTGTCCTCAATGCACATTAAATAAATTAAAAACAAGGAGAGGAAAGATGTGACCTGAAAGTAGGAATATTCAGCAACGTGTTGCACAGATCCAAAGGGAGAACACAGAGAATACCAAGCTACATAGAAAACCGTGTACTAAACAAAATTGTTAATAAGATGAAACACCCCCGATACATTCCGCGACTCCCCATATCAACCCATCACCCAAAACTCTCCCTCCTCCCCCCTCCCCCCTCCCCAACATGAACCCAACACACCCCGCCCTGAATCGCGACATCCCGTTGAGAGGGACCCAAAAATCCCTCTCAATATCATACCTCTCCACCGACATAACCCTACTCCCTACTGCCCCGAACAACGTATGCTGGGACCCACCACGGTCAACCAAAATCTGTCGCCGGGCCCGGTCCGCCATGCAAGCAAAAGACCCCCTAGGGGTAACCATAGGAGAAAGCGCCACCCAAGTGAAGGATGACACATCAAACCGGAACACCACAGCCGACAACGACGGTCAATCAAGTAGAAATGACCGCGTGTCAAAGAGGGACCCACCAATCACATAAACATGAGGCCCAATCGAAATCGAATTGAAATTACACAACCCATAAACATTAGGGTTTATAGGTGATACAGGATAAATAAGTTAGTCACGTGTTAGACATGTGATTAATTAGTATTTTAGTAGATAATATTATATTGTGATATTATAGGTAATTTTCCCTTTTATTACGCAATTGCGGTAGTATTAGTATTAGTTAGTTAGTCCCCCTCCCCTTACTAGAAATAGAAGCAATTAGATTGTAAGGGGTCATCAATTTTCGAAATGTTAACAATCTCTCTCTCCCGTACTATTCTCTCTATCTCTCCCTCAATTTCCCTTCTCTTCTCCCTTAAACCTCTAATGTTACTGTTGGATTGAGATTTACTGTAACAATGGTATCAAAGCTCAGCGATGAGGCGTGAGAATAAAATATGTAAATGATGAGGCATATCAACATCCCAAAACCCACACCTTGCTTGTCCTCAAGCAAGATTGACTTAAACTAGCTAATAATGAGGGGGAAAAAAAAAATAGTCGGGCATATAACGGCGAGGGTCACCTGTAAAAATTATTGTCCGACCGTATTTGAAGGTGTACCTGAGAGTAGAGAATCCTTATGTCACGCTATTATTGTACCGGTTCTAATTCAAGTTCCAGTTATTGATGTCTTTTTACTAGTAAGTGAGCTTAGAACTTCTCTCGCCTTCGTCTTATTTCAAAACCTCCAAGTTTAAGGTGAAATAGAGAGAATAAGCAAAGGAATCAGTTATCCTAACCCTTTCACTGCTAATCAACAATGAAATCAAAAAAAAAACTTCTCTTTTCTCTCCTATTTTACCCCCTTTTTTTCTTTTTTTTTTCTTTTTTTTTTTCCCACGGTCAGACGTGTCTCCCTCAGACCCATGTAGCGAGTTTTCGGCCGGCAGCTCCCGATCCAGTTGGCTCAAGGTACCAGGTTTTAAGAGACCCCTACGGGCCTAATGGCTCGAATCCGAGGAATTCACAGCCTAATCCGTTAACACATACCATTTTTTTTTCAATTAGGTATTAGTGCTTCTTATAGTGACCTAAAGGGTTGATTCTTTTTAAGCTTTCCCTGTGGCCCATGTAGCGAGCTTTCGACCGGCAGCTCCCGACCCAGTTGGCTCAAGGTACCAGGTTTTAAGATACCCCTACGGGCTTACTTGCTCGAGACACAGAGGCTACAAGAATCAACGATTCACTTTTTTTTTTTTTTTTTTTTTTAAGGGGGGAATACTCAAGATAAAGAGATAGTAAATCGATTTCAACATTGCTAGAAATAGAATGGTGGATTCCGATTCCTAAAATTATTACCGCTATTTCAACCTAAACAGTAAGATATGTCACAAGATTAAGGGTGAAAAGTAATAATTTCTCTAACAAGTTAAAGGACAACAATACGGATTCAAAAGTCAGTTCCGGCAATAATCTCATTACATAAATATTCTAATCGTCATAATACATCTCAAATTTAGGCTACAATAAAAGTTACAAACAACTCTATATTCGTTCATGCCAAAAATGTAGTTAATTTAAGCCAGATTAAGCTTAAAAGGACAAACAAAAGTGTACCCTCATCGGCCATCCCCAAACCCAAACCTTGCATTGTCCTCAATCCACATTAAATAAATTAAAAACAAGGAGAGGAAAGAGATGACCTGAGAGTAGGAATATTCAGCCACGTGTTGAGCAGATCCAAAGGGTGAACACAGAGAATACCAAGCTACATAGAAAACCGTGTACTAAACAAAATTGTTAATAAGATGAAACACCCTCGATACATTCCGCAATTAGATTTTGGTTTATAGGTGATACAGGATAAGTAAGTTAGTCACGTATTAGATATTTGATTAACTAGTATTTTAGTAGATAATATTATATTAGTGATATTATAGGTAATTTTCCCTTTTATTACGCAATTGCGGTAGTATTAGTGTTAGTTAGTTAGTCCCCCTCCCCTTATTATAAATAGACGCAATTAGATTGTAAGGGGTCGTCAATTTTCGGAATGTTAACAATCTCTCTCTCTTATTATTCTCTCTATCTCTCCCTCAATTTCCCTTCTCTTCTCCCTTAAACCTCTAATGTTACTGTTGGATTGAGATTTACTGTAACAATGGTATCAGAGCTCAGCGATTCTCTCGACCTGTGGCAAAAACGTACCATGGATTTGAGTTTGGAGCAAAAGAATCACATCATCACAGATCTGAAAAGCCGAACTGCGAATCTGAGTTCAGAGCAAAAAAATCGAATAATTGAAGATTAAGGCGCAAAGGAGCAGCAATGATCGGGCGATCTCGTACTATGGATTTGGAGGATCCAAAACTTGATCCAATCATAAAAACAGTGGCCAAAATCGCAAGAACATATGACAAATTGGTTAATAGAGAGGTGATAATGAAGAAAGATTTACCGGAGCAGCCGGATCGGGCCACTGATAAGG